>VWZK01008620.1:118607-274067 GCA_013396935.1 Baryphthengus martii | reverse complement strand
CGTTGCCGCCGCGGCTCCCCCCGCGCGTCTGAGGGGCCGTCCGGCGGCCGCATCCTCCTCCCTCCCTCCCCTGGCTGGCTGGGCGCGCTGCGTTCTCCCTGTCACCCATTTTGTGACTGTCCCTTCGAGGCGCTGCCGGCGAGAGCCGCCCCAGGCTGCCCTGGGGGAGGCGGGCTCGGCTGCGAGGCAGTGAGGTAACGGAGGGCTCTGCCGTTCCCGGCTAGCGGGGCAAGCTCGGGTTTGCCCGCGTTTGCACCCCACGGTGAAATCATTCGTTTCATGCTACTGGGTTTTTTTCGGCGGAGAGGGATGGTAGTGGTGCGTGTGGGAGCTTTCTGAGGAGGAAAATAGAGTGCTTGCACTTCAGCACCTTTCTAGCTCGGTTTTGGTGTGGTGGGGAGGGCCTTTGTCTGAATTCTGGTCTCACTTTGCGGGGAGTGCCGTTTTTCTGCGTTTTTGTAGCTGAAAGATCCAACATGTTCCAGTTTTGTGCCTGCTGTCTGCGTTCCTGTGCCTCACTGTATTCCTTCTTGCAAGCCTTACATGACTGGGTAGTGAAAGGGATAGAGATTTCTATAGCTGGGCCCAAATCAGAGAGTCACCAGGCTGTTTCAAGAGTCTTCTATACTCTGTGTCTTCAGAGAGAAGAACAGTACAGTGCTGATGCTCAGCAAACTGCATGCTTCTCTACACAGCATCTCACCATCTATGATTGCATGAAGTGTCTGTCTGTGCTGGGATCTGGAAAACAGCTCTCTTGTAGCAAAACATTTGTTTTGCAAATTGTTCCACTGGGTGAAGAGTGTCCTGAAGAGCTGTAGGTTCTGTCAAAGGCTATAGCCTGTGCAAGCTCTACTCACTCAAAAAGCAAACATAAACCTTCTGTTACTGCTTCCTGCTTAATTAATGCGATGGACTTTGGCTGCCAAAACGTAGGCAAACTAAAGCCAGTGGCTGCTTTAACACTCTGTGAATCATAATACAGATCTGCAGTAGCTCTGAAGTACGATTTCTCCTCCCTCCTCCAGCCTAGTTGGTTGTTGTTAGGTAGTTGCTAACAAAAATGAAAAGAACAGGTCTTAAGAGATTAAAATTGAGAAACTGAGACAGGAGTAGTCTCGTGTTTCTTGTAACACTGCCACTTAATTTTCAGTTAATGGAAAAATCAGATTCTAGGCTAGTGAGCTATGTGAAATAAGAGGAAAAAAACCTTGTTTTTTCCAATGTTTTTGAATGTCTGAAGACTCATGTCTGATTTTTTTTTTTCTTTCTTTCTTGAATACAATATGTAATTTTGGGGAACAAAATATCTCAAATCTTTTTATTAATTTTTTTTCACTTACTATACTATTTCTGTCAAGTACAGTGCCATCTAGATAAACACTGCGGTCCACAACTCCTAGTTTTATCTGCTCAAGTTCAAGAGCCATTTGTTGATAGGATTTTTGGTGTGATCGTTGATAAAGATCTGCGTTTTCTCTTTGGTAGTATAAAGGAATGTTTTACTGAAATTTGGTGATAATGGAATGTCACAGCTGGTAAACCTCTGTGCAGGGATTTCCCATTCTCATGGACTCTGCTTTTGATTGTGTTTTACAGTTTACCAGCTCTGCGTTATTCTCTTTCCCTCCCTATTCTAGGGCAGTGTGATCTCTGTGGCCTTCCAGGCACGCTACCAAAAGCTTGAGGAGAAGCTTGAGTGAAGGTTTCCCTTAATGGAGAAAACTTCTCCAAACAGTCATGGGACATGGCCACCCTTTCTGGATGGGGGAAAGGGGAAAGTGGTTTTTGGCTGGATAGTCACAAATCAAGCAGTGCAAATTTACTTCCAGACTGGAGAACAGTCTCTGGCCTGTGTTAGTTACCACTGTAAGGCGTAGCCAGTGAGTTTTAGAAGTTGCTAGGTGCGTGTTGGAAGTTATTTTTATGCTGCCAAGATTTCATTGTATGGAATGGATGAGGTGATGTACGGTTAACATTTAAGTATGAATAAATAGATATACTTAGAAGTAGCATGGTGAAGGGAAATAAGTTTGTGCCAGTTTTGCTTTACTATTAGTATGAAAGAGAACAATATATTCTCAGTAGGTGGAGGCGTGCAATGGAAACTCATGCACTTCAGAAGTTCTTTCGTCTTGCCTTGATCTTACGATGCTGGAGCCTGTCTTGCCAACTAGGATCCAGTTCTAGAAGTGTATAATCCTATTAATGTTGCTGAATCCCTGTTGCTCAGTGGGAAAAACAACATAAGAAATGTTATGCTTGTACTTCTTGGCTTCAGAAATTACCCCATTTGATCTTATTTTTAGTCTTTATACTGAAAAAGGGAGGAAAAAACCCCAGCGTTAGAAGCTGAGTTGTATACTTAATCGTAGCCTTAAGTGACTAGTCACAAGGAACATACCACTTGTTTCTTTTGAGCTTATTCCAGCTGAGATGATCAGAGAAGCCACCATTTGGAGCACTTAACCGTTTAATGCAGCCTGCAAGTAATCATAGGATACTATCTTTTAACATATAAATAATTCATCATTAGAGTTTTCACACACACATGTATGAATTTCTTTGGGAAAGAGAACTTTACTGTAAAGGTACTACAACTTTTCATCTTCATCTTTGTCAGTAAATGTCTCAGGATACCTTCATTTTGCCGAGAACTGACAGTGTGTTGCAAATAAGTGGCAAAACTAGTAGCTTCCCAAGTTGCAGAAGAGAGTAATACGACAACAAACTGTGAAGTTAAGTAAAAGGAGACTTCTTAAAGGGAAGCAGTCTGCAAGGTTTCAGTAACGGCAAAAAAAAAAAAAATCGTAATTTGGAACTAGCCATTTGTTATATGTTAAAGGGTTATAAAGCCACTTGAGCAAAAGTTCAAGAGAGAAAATAACTCATTTTTACTTACTTCAAGACTTGGCTTGACATTTATGAAAGATAAGTCTTGCATGATCCTCAGTTAATTTTATTTTCCAGGACTGTTTGGCAGAATGAAGCCAAGCTAGTGATAGCCTGCAACTAACTGGTATATATGCAGTTTTATCCAGGGAAATAAACTGAGCATCTAGCATTTAAATAGTATTAAAAAAGAATAAAGATCATATTGAAGTATTTTAGTGATATATTTGGTGACATCAGCCTGAAAGTATTGGTATTTCTCTGATTTTAAGACCATTTCCTTGACTGTAGTCATTGAACCAGTGTGGGATACGTGTTGTGCACAGGTATGTGCAGTGAATATGGATTTCCTAGTGGGATATATGTTTGGGGGCGGGAGTGGAAAGCTTGACCAAGAGGCTGGCGTTCTTAACACTCCTTGAAACCTTCTGTGTTTTTAGTATGTTTCTATATATGTTCTTAATTAAAAGCACACAGTGGTTTTGGCAGATGGAGCCTTCTTGAAACTTCGGCTACAGAATTTCCTTGCTGTGTGAGGGTTGGTGCTGGAGAGGCTCCTTCAGGATACTTTACTCTTCATTGCTGAAGTATTGGCAGTCTTCATATTGACAAGTCTTAACTGACATCGACAAGTTTATAAAAATGATCTATTAGAGCTTGACTTTTTCTGTTTAGCCATAGGAAATCTAATTTTTTTTTTATTATTTTTTACTGTGTTGCCAAGTTGTACTGAGTTTAAAGTTTTCTTTATTTAATAAGCTAAATGACACTGGGATTTGATAATGGATATGCATTTAGAGTAGCATCTGTTTTGCAGAGGAAAATCCTTCTTTCTTACCAAACAATGGTCTTGCCTGTTTCAATTTGCTTTTCCCTAAGAAGTAAATAGTTAATGGCAAATATTTCCTTCCAAGTCCCTCAAGGAATATGGGCTTTTCTGGAGGAAAAGAAAAAAATGATTAAAACTGTTCTTTATAGACACAATTCCTACCACAAACCTGACCGAGTAACTCTGCACACTTTAAGTTCTGGTTTTGCTTTCATTTTTTTTTCCTGTGACAAAAAAAAATAATCTTTTTTTTTCCTAGCAAAGACAGAATCATGGAAAGCTACTTTTTATCTGTACTCACTTATATCAGATGAACAGTTACATGTCTCTTCAGAAATGATGAACTATTTAAATAGGTGCAGTTACTGGAAGTTGTCATCAAATTATTCTTGACTTAAGATTTGTAAATATGAGATACATCCTTGAAGATGGTGATATCGTGAGGTTTGAGTATACTGAGAACTTTTCATCAAGAATTAGGATGTTAAAATGAATACTTTCTAGCATAAACTGTTTCCCCATAAACTGTTGCTATTCTTCTTTCTAGTGTTACACAAAACTACAGGAGAAGGTTTCCCCAGCCTTTACATGGGGGCATCCTTATGACTTGGGAAGAATTTAAGGGTGCTGTCATGCTATTCTCCAAAGGTTTTGATAGTTTGATGTTACTGTGATTTGCAGCCAAGCTCAGGCCCAAGAAGCTGCCTGTCTCAAAGCCATAGAGGAGAAGGGGCAGATGTAGAAGTAGAATCCAAAATCCTGGTTTAACAGTGAAATAACGTGTTTCATAGTAGATAACATCCTTTGCCAATATAAACTTGCTTAGTTAAGTGAGCATTAGGGATTTTCAACGATGGCCTATCCTGCTTCCTGGTCTTTTTCTTCTTCCAGATGCAGTCAGTGCTGTAACAAGCTAAGACTGATGGAAACGAGAGTGAAGCTGCTGGAGGTCCCCGTGGCTTGTGCCATTCCATGGTGCTGCCAGCCTTTCATTCCTGTCGACTCATAACACAAGGGCTTGGTCCCGTGTCTTTTCATACACCTTGGGTGACCCTCCTAACTTCCTTTTGTTTCTCACTTACGACATTATCAGTATTTCCAACCCTAAAAGCTTCTCATTAATGGCAGGAATTGATTTGTTGTAATTAAGCATCAGTTGTCATAAAGAAACAAAACCTGCTGTTTATACCATGTGCCCCTAAGCTCTACATTGTGCTTTCAAGGTTTGCTCTTCTGTATTCTGATCTTGGCTTTGTACCCATTTCTTTTTGCATTTTAACTCTGTGTCTGATTGAAAGATACTCAGCACTTTCAGAATCATAGTAAACTTTATAAATTCTGATTATGAAAGCTGACTTGGGGAAAAATATTAAAAATATTTTAAAGATGATAGTTCCAAGTGTACACGTGAGATTTCAGTCTACTTACATTTCACATACAGAAGTAAATTTGCTACATTAAATACTAGACATATGCATTAAAAGAACTTCTTGACAGTTTTCTGAAATGTTTCTGAGAGATACCTGTAAAAAATATGTAGGTTTTTTTATCTACAGAAGAAAATTCCATTAAGTCTATAACTTAAGGACATTAGTGTTGTAAGTAAAGGATATTTGAAGGAAAAATGAGCTGTAAAGGCTTTCTGTATAGCTGCCTTTAGTACAAAGACTACATTTTTCTGGAGGGAATGGGAAAACTATTCTGAGGCCTTCAGCCAAACATCAAAGGCTTTCTCTGATACCTGGAGGTATAGGAGCTTCTCAAAGAAATACCATAAAAGTGTTTCACAATGGAAAGTACTAAAGCGTTGGGCACTTGGCATTCTGTGGTGCTATCTGCACATCAGCAGTCACATCAGTTAGGGATGCTCTGCTGGTCCTAGGCTTTTAGTTCTTTCCCAGGCTTTGTCCCATGTAGAGTCCTGCATTGCTCCAACAACCAAACTGTCCAAGGAAACAGGGACTCCATAAACTGGTTAGTGATTCAGCCTTTTCTGGGAGGCTTGGAATAAAAAGGTGAAAGAGAAACACTAACTTACCCTTTTTCCTGGGGCAGGAAAGAAAAGAAAAAAAACAATGGTTGCTGCGGATGAGAACCTCTCCATCCTGTCCCAAGGACTTTTCTGCTATATGATTCAGGTGTATGGCTTTGGGCTTCCACACTGGGGTAGGTAAATACTCCTCCTGTAGCGATATCAGGGTATTTGGGAGAGATTTGCATGCAGTTCTGTCTCTTCTCTGTCTGCCAAGCCTGAAGGATTTTAAACTAAGTGTGCTGCAGACAGGTCTTGGAGGTGGAAAAAGATATGAGTCAGAACAGCGAATTCAAACCCATGGATAGCCAGTCTTCAGACCCTCTGTAGTGGTCAGTGCCCTGTTCTGTGTCGATCGTTTAAAAGTAACACCATATGTTGTGTCATCGATTTTACCGTGAGGCTCCACAGAATAGTGTGGCATAGAAAGTGGTGATAGTTGGGTAGCAATAAGAGGTTCATTGAACTCAGGGCTGTTGTGGGTGTCCAATAGCCAGAGCCTGAATTAAAACAAATCTGGGGCTACACCATCTCTGAAAGGGTGAGCCTTCCTTCTTGTTCCCAGTCGTGCCGCTTCCTTTGCATAGTATCTAGCAATTAAAAGGTGAGTCAGATCAGTCCTAATCTGACTGAAAGACCAACTCATCAAAAAACAAGCTATGATCTCTAGAAATGAAAGAAGGGAGAGGACTGAGGAAGGGGTGGCACTGCCTCTTTTGGTGGCAGGGTACAATTAAGTTATTTTCATGACTAGCTTAAGCCAGACCCAGCAGGTCCTTCCCTTCCTGAGCCTTAGGAATGCTGGCTTGTGCATGGGCCATTCCCATCCAGGCCATTCCCTTGGTCCAGCTGAGACCAGCAGAGTCCTCCTGGGGCTGGGAATCCACAGCTGTAAGCACCTGGGGCCTGGGAAGATCCTTAGGGGATGTATCTCTGTTCTCAGTTTTTTTGGTGCAATGCCTTCAGGAATGTTGCCAGACCAGGTGGGTAGTGAAGTGGACATAGTCAACTTCCCAGTTCCTCAAGTCTAGGCAATAGAAAGTTAAGTTGAGAATACATTAGTGAACAGCTGGTAAGAATAGATTTGTCACTGTAACTGTGCTGAAAACAAAATCTAGTGGAGTGCTTTGGAAGAACTTGGTACCTGGTTGAAGTTATTCACTTATCTGACAGGTTTTACCTGTGATACGCATGTGCTGGGAGCTGCTGGTCTAGCTCCTGAAGTAGCACATTGCATGTCTTTTCTCTGTCCCCGTTTTTCTGATAGGATCTAGGCTGGTCACTGCCTTTTTTTCATCCTGTGAACTTCATACAACAGAAGCCTTTGCTGCGGTTGTTGGTACAAGAATTCAGCTGACAGCGTTTTCAATGGACAAAAAAATACCCTATGTATACTATTGTAATGTGGGTGGTATTCTCATCTATAGTGTGAGCAGCCACAGTTAATGGGTATGCTACAGGGTCCTTAGCCCACTTAGTTTTTTAATCAGCTCTAGGATGGATACCAATAAGGTTTAGTTTTACCTAGCCTTTTGTTCTGGTTTTCAAAATTAATTAAAAAAAAAAGGCTTCTGAAGGTATAGTCAATGTAGAAGTCAGTGCTGAGACCCAGTGACGGACAGTGCCCTCTTCCCTGTGGAACAGATTCCCCACGCTGGGAAGAATCAATTGGATTTAGTTGATGAGCAGTTGTTTGTTCTTTCCTCGGCAGTGTTTTGAAGTAGTGATTCTTTAAAGTAGGAGCTTGAAAACAAGACTACATTATTTAATTTTGTTATGAAAAGGCTTTTAGAGCACGGTTTGTAAGTTTAGGAGTTCTTCTGTAAATGTTCCTGTCACTTGTCTGGAATGTTAAGTATTGCAACGGTTACGCATTTCTCACAGCAGTTACAGCTCTGAAGTTTTCTCCAAAGAAGGAGTAGAGAAATTTAGGTGTATAGCAGCCAATTTTTGCCCAAAGCCCTGGTCTTTCCTCCCTTCTGTTTAAAAGAGAAGTAGCAATACCAAATGTGGCTTGAAAACAGTGGATGTATAATGTAACTTAAAGGTAGTATTCCTGTTTTTGTAATTCCAGAACTTGTAATGGAAAACTCTAAAAGCCCTTTTGCATTTTTAAGATAAAAAGTAGTAGGAAAGTCCTTCCTCTCTAAATAACTACCTGCAGCCGTTGTTCTAAAATTGCAGCACCCATAAATCATTGACATCTGTCTCCTCCTCATGGCATAAGAACTTGGCTGGATCCATCCCACCTGGTGCTCTGGATCCAGCCATGGCTGTGAGCAGATGCCTGAGGAAAAATCCCAAACCTGAAGTGTCCCCTCATACCCTGACTGCTTTCCCACCCTGCAGTTATTTTTGGCTCAGAGGGGTTTCTCAGGTATTTAGTGTCCGTTGGGGAATTTCTCTCCCGTGTGCCCATCCAGTCTCCCCTTGCATTCATGCTTTGTGCAACCACAGCGTTCTTTCAAGCTGCATTGAACATACGGCTCGCTTTTATTATTTTGAACCTGGCTCTAACTTCATTTATCACTCCCTAGTTTTAGGACTGGAAGAGATGATTAACAGCCAGTTCCAGTCTGCCTTCTCGATGCCAGAAGATTTGATAGACTTTTGTCGTATTCATTGTGAGATGTCTCATGGGAGCTATTACATACCTTTGATCTTATTTCTGCCCCTTGCTGAACCTTTTTCTGTTCTATAATAAATCCTTTTACTAAGGTTGAGAGACCAGAACTGCACATGCCGATGAAAGTGTGGGTAGATGGGCAAAAAATTTGAGTGCAATATTTGTGTTTTATGGTTTGTTCTCTATTCCTTCTTTAATAATTCCTGGAATTGCTTTGCTGCTTTTTTTTTGCCGTATTCCAAACACTGTACCAATAATTTAATGAAGTTGTGAATCAAAACACTGAAGTCTTGCTGAGTGATGTTGATGAGTTGAGAGCACATATATGTATATGAAACTGAGGTTACTTTTCCCCAAGAGATAAATTGTTTTTTGTTTACCTACATTTAATTTTATTTGCTGGTTTTATTGTCCAGTTAGTCTCATAAGGGACTTCTGTGATTCTATGCAGTTTTCTGTTATCCTTGGTGTCTTAAATAACCCTCGAGCATCAGCAAACTTGCAAGTCACCAAAACTGATGTCTTAACACAAATGCACTCCATACTCTGGGCTTCTGGAATCTGCTGATTAATGGATTATGTTGTTGGAATTATTAAGCAAGCGACATTGTTTTAGAGCGCTTGTGCAGCTCGCAGGCTGAATATTGGAGCTGTGGCCGTTGTAACTGTAGAGAGCCCTGTCACTTAGTTTGTAGCTTGTTTTGTGCCCCAGCCGTGAAGCTGTTGGTGACTGTGCTGTACTTGCCTGGAGACACCTGGGCAAGTTCTGAATCTGTGTTTTACAGGGCACTGGAGAGGTGGTGGTTCACAGGCTTTTCTTCACAGTTGTGCCTTTTGGGACTCTGTAAGTGACCCAAAAATGTCATTCTGTAATTATTTGGGCAAAAGTTGTCAGCCTGAAAATATCAAACTCAAAGAACTTGTACAAATAGAGAATGAAAGTGTACTGACTCTGTTGCTCTTTGATGTGAATATACCCAAGATACAGAGAAAAATGGAAATTTGATGTTTTAAAAATGTTCAGTATCCTCAGATTTGAAGGATCAGTTGTTTCTGTTTTTCTGGAAATCTTAAGATAATTCTAAGATTATTTATAATTTTTTAATAATTCACACTTTTTAAATAGATAAAACTGCTTAATACTGCTTAATAACTTTGTATTTTCCACCAGAGGCAAAAGGCTAATACCTTCTTTGCTGCTTAACCCTCTCTCACCTTACAGAGGAAACTGGGGTTTGTGCTCTTCTAATTGAGCCTTTTGTGACAGCAATATTAGCATAAATAAGCATCTTAAATAATAGATGATATTCAAGTAATCGCAGTAAGAAGCAATACACACACCCCCCTTCAGTTTTCAGGTTTCTAAAGAGTACAGAAGAGTAACCCTGAAAGCATTTCGTGTTGGCGGGGTGGATGTATCATATCAGTTTACAGTAAGGAGCAGAGCCATGCTATTGGGCAAAACACTTTTAAATTATTATTTATGGTGTTGTGTTTGCAGTTGGTATAAAATGCAGGACTGGTTTCACATGCCTCCACCAGAGCAAGGAGAGCCCGCTCCTGAAAAGACTCCCTTTTCTTTCCTGTACTATGTGTGCTCTGGAAAGAGAGACGGCCGGGAAAGGGTACAGGTTAGAGCGAATAGTTACATCTCAGTTTAGGAATGCAGTCTTTCTATCTGATCTTTTGGACTTGTTTTGGCTTTTTTTCCATCCTGATTAGTTTTGTAATTGATACTGTAGTGCTAGCATTAATCAAATGTTTTCCGGTAATATCTTGTGTCTGTTGACAGATGAGTATTTTGTTTAGTAGTGTGATATGAGGGACCTCCAGAAGTCTCTCTTGGCTCTTGTGGAGTTACAGCTCTTAATTGTACTGCAACTTTTTAGTGTTAAACTTCTACTTCACTTTTTTTCCTTCTTTTTATTTTTTTTTCTTCTTTTTTGAGGTGGGAGGAGGTGTGTTTAAAGGGAAAGGAAGTCTTCACTAATTCAGTCTTTCTCTGTAAGGTAAAATATAAACAGTTTTAGATGCAGTATTTACTTTTTAAAACAATAGTGAAATAATGTTTTAGCTCTCATTTGAATTATCAGTGTTCTGTGTTAATCTTCAGAAAGTTTCGTTTGGCCAGTGAGCATTTTATTTTTTATTTTTAAATTTAGTGTTGGGCAGAGAGAAACTTACTGTTGGTTCCTAATACTGTGGTGTTCTTCAGAAGCATAAAGGTAGTCTTTATCTGTGGTATCTGCCTGCTGAGAAACTGGATGGAGTAGGGCTTTTTCCACTTAGGATTCAACAATATTGGTATCTTCTGTTTTCAGTGCTTAGACCCCATCCTCCTCTTGCTTCCCAGAGAAGATGGAAGGGGAGAAATTGGTGCTGAGAGATCATAAATTGACTTTAGGAGCCTGAGTGAGCAGCTGCGTTTATAACCTGCAGTGCTACTTAATGTCTTGTCCTTGTTTTAAGTTTAGTCGGGCTCATTTACATCTTTCTCAGTATAATTACACAATATCCTTTCAGTAAAAGTAATGACTACAGTTTATTTCTACTGGAATAAAAACAGAAACAGCAATACCTAACCCTCCCTGTCCTCTCAGTGTCTTTGAAGTTTCTGGAAAGGTCGTTCTTCCTTTGAGTTCCAGTAAATCACAAATAGCATTTTTCAGGGTCCAGTGCATGGATATTTTAAAGTACTGTTGCGATGAAATGTGAGGATTATACTTAGTTACTTTGTTTAGTTTCACTTATTTACATCACTTTGCTATGTGGTGGCTGTTCTTGAAGTAAATATTGTTTCATGCCTTCAGCAGAACTTCTAAAACATGCCTTTTTTTAGAAATCCGTTATGAATCAGAAACATTTGACTTCACAGTCTTTTGTCACTGATGACCTCTGTGATATATTTGTAAGAGCATGAATGTTTTGCACTGGAAAAGTTTATTAGTCTGTATTTGGTTTTGAGATTATACACGCAGTGGGTCATGTCACTGTATGATGTGCTACAATAAGCAGATCCCAAATATATTCTTCTTTTACCGTGCATGCAAAGCTCGTGTGTGCAGTGGATACCTGGCGCCTTGTGAGGTGTGTCACACTTGATGAATGTGCTCTGGAGACTTAATAAATGTGTCTTGCAAGTGGCCGTTGCTGGATGTCTGCAGGCCAGCTGGAGCTGCTGCTGCTTCGAGATTGCCAAGCAGGATTGTCAAGCTCTGCCCAGGTGTATGATATTCTCATCGTTGCCAGTAGCCTAACCTTTAGTAGAGCACTGGTTTGCTAGCTTGATGAGCTGTCAGAAAGCCATGGTTCTGATTTACTGGGTTTGCTCAAGAGTATAGGAGGTGCTTTTGAGGTAACTTCTAAATGTAGTGAGCTTCACAACAAACTGTGCATTGAAATTTGATTATTTCTCAAGCATGCTATGTGCAATTTTATGTAATCTTTAGAGCATCAGAAATGTCATTCAGTAGTAATGATGCCTGAACTACTAAGCAACTCTGTCCTTTTTGCACTTTTCAGTTTTAGTTGTCAGTTGAGTAAGATTAAAAGCACAAGTGTTCGATTCATAAACATGAAAAAGGCAAGAAATGTAAGTGTGGCAACTTGGTCCTACCTGTGAACATTTGCATCTGCTTCTGGAATCTAGTAGGCAGTTGTACCACTTTAAATTATGTGTGTATAGCAAGCGTATCATCATGGGGCTTTTCTGGTTTGGGTTTTGGTTTTCTTAGGAGTGTCTCATTTCAAATTATCTCTCAGTCATTTAATCTTTTGTGAAGGCATTCTGATTATTAGTAGCCGTATGGCAGGACCGGTGCATTTTTGACATTCTGATGATGAAACTGCAACAGCAAAGTTTTCTGTGTCTGTTCATGCCAGCTTTCAGAGCTAAAGGGAATCTGGAAACTGTAAACAAATATTTTCAGTGTCTCAGAACAAAACTTCCTGCTACTTCTGGTAGCAGCACTTAGGGGTTTGAGGGGGCAAAACTGGAGTGCTGCTGACTTTTCTCAGAATCATAGCTGAAATATACTTGTGCGCAGCTGAGATGGTGATGCGAAGGAAGGGGTGCCTGTAAGTGTATGGTGTTAATTTTGTTAGCTGAAACGAGTTAGGACTCCTGATCACTGTGGTTTTGTGTCACACATCTCGTGCACTCAGTGATTGCTGTGCTTTTTGTGCCTTTGAAATACTTCACTTTAAGAGATGGAAACAACTAGATGAGTTTTATGTTTCTAATCAGCCGCAGGATATTGGGCTCAGATAAACCTGATCACTTACTTCCACCGAGGATCTGTAAGACTGAAGGGTGAGTGGAAGTTTCCTCCTCAATCTTCCATCCTGTCTTCTGACTCAGGAGTGATGAAGAAAACAGCTGCCAACTATCTCACTCTTGCAAGAGGGAAGGAGATCCTGATGCATCCAGTCTTGCTGGTAGTCCATGCTTCAAATTATGGATGTTGGCTGGTCTGCGCTTTCTTAGATTGTCTTCCAAAATTAGCAGTTTTTGTGATAACTGCAGTGTTCGAGTCTACTGGAGCAGCTCCTGGTTTGACTACAGTCAGCTTTGTTTTCTGGGATTTCATTTGTTTGCTCATGACTGGAGTGACAGTAGTGACAGTTGTCTGCTCTTTGAGAAACCTTGAAGGCAAGGCACAGATGCTGAAGTGCCCTGATGGGAACGTAGTGGGTTACTTCTGTTTTCTTCTTGGAGGTAATCCTTATTATCATATGGCTAGTGTTAAATTTTGTAAAATACCAAGTGTTTATTAACATGATTTTTAATGGTTTCAGGAATCTGAATATTTCAACTTTTTAAAAGTATTATAAAATACTTTTTTTTTTTTCTGCAGCTGCTGGTACTCTCTCAGTACTTTATTTACCAAGCTGCTGATAATCTTGTCTCAGATCCAGTGTTGTTGGTAGTCAGGCTGTTGCTTGAATACTCCCACGGTATTTTCCTTCCCACAGCCAGAAATAAAGAACATTACTGCCCTAATAAGCCTTTCTTTTGCTAGCTAACGAGTGAACTCGGCAGCATGGGTCACTTATAAAATATCCTCGGTTCAGTGCCATTTGTGGAAAGAGGACTGAAAAAAAAGTATTATAATTTGAAATGGAGCTGTAGGAAGCACTTAGTTTTTGGTAGGAAACCCTTTTAAAAAAAAAAAAATCAAAAACCATTGGTCAGTCACATGCATTCTTTCTGGCTCTAATTTGTGGTCTTTACTGCTATTCTGGACTTCTGGTGTTAAATAGAGCATTATTACAAAAGAAAAGCAATGTCTTTTTTTTTTATTTTATGTTTAAAATGTCTTTCTGTTCGTAGATTTGTTTGTAAATGCATCATAAACAGACAGCCCAGAATGAAGAAAGCAAGCAGGAGTGTTGGCTCAGTGCCCAAAGTGCCTGGAGTAAATAAAACTCAAACAACTGAAAAAGCCAAACCAGAAAACGGCTCCTCAGTGTCTGCAGTAACAAAACTCTCCAAAACTGGGACATCAGCCTCTCTCTTGAAGGTAAGAACTAATAGAATGTTCTATTTATTTTTATTTTTTACAATAAAGCTTTGAAAAGAGTAAAGTTTAAAGGCATATCTTTAATGCTGCTTAGACTAGATGTTTTTTGCACAGATAACTGAAAAGAATTTGTATAGTTACACAGCACGGGGCAGGGTGATAGGACCTCGTGTGGAATTTGTGCTGTGTTTTTCATATTGCAGTGTGTGGTGTGGTGGAAAGCAATACACTTTGCAGATCTTCCCTGTGCTGCAAAAGCAGCAGAATGGAAGTTGCATTCTGATGAATGTTAGTAGTAGTGTCATGTGTTATGCTTGAATGGTGTGTCAGTGACTAACGGGATTTGATAAAGAGTTATTTACTAATTCCAAAAGAAAAAAAAAAAGAACTAATGAGGTATCTAACATAAGAAACTTTTTTGCTATCAGTGATCCGTATCAGGTCAGTGCCGCTTTGAGCTGGTTTGGCCTTTGCTTTGTGTGAAGTACGGCTTGAGGTGAATTTTCACAAGTTGATTCTTGCTTCTAGAACAAGTTCAAAGGTAGAGGTTTTCTTGTATATTAGCAAAATAGAGCAATGGATTTAGGAGCATATGGTTTCCAACAACCAAGGAAAACAAGACGTACCAAGGTGTGCTCATGTGAAGTTTTCACCTGGGAGCGAACACATCTGGGTGGAACGGGTGCTATGGGCCTGCCTGGTCTGCCTCCCTCTCCTGGCATGGACATGTGGCTGGACCCACCTCCTTTTGCCTTTCTGCAGCCCAGTATGCAGAGCTGTGGCACTGCTGCTGCCCTCGAGCAAATGAACAGAACAAAAAAAAAGGCTTGGTGTCTGCCACTGAGACCTGAACCACTCTCACCTACAGGAAGCCAGATAGGCCATTTAAATAACTGGCAAATAAGACCTGAAATTAAAGAAGTGGTAAGGGTTGAGGTCTCTCTGTAATAGCTATGCGGGATTACTGGAGTCAAAAGGTGTGTTCCCTTTCTCTCTTCTTCCTTTTCTTTTATAGAAGAATGGTTAATAATTTTGCTGATGAACTTGCAAGCCGGGTTTCAGCTAGATTTTCTCTCAGTGCCCCCCCTTTCCTCTGCCACCCAACGCTTCTTGCGGTTTTCTTAACTTTAAATAATCTTGTGATGCTTGTTGACACTACTTTTGTATTTCTAGAAACCGCTCAAAGAATACGGAAACAAAACTCCTTTAGAGTTTGCTTACCAAGTTTCTTATACCTCTCAGCTCACTGAGAGGAGGAGGATGATCTCACACTGAAGAGATTTGACGCAGTATGCTTTCACAATTTTACTTGTATTAGTAACGCTTCTGTCTATGTTGGGGTGTAGGATTATAAGTTATGACCATTGTATGGTTGAAAGTTTTTCTCTTAATTGCTAAGACTTATCTCAGCCTTATGTTACAGCCAGGCTTACTCATACAGTTGGATGTCTTTTACTTGTTCAGCTGCTGTTGTGCCAACTCTGTGACTTAATGATAATGACGAATCTTATCTTCTTTGAGTTCTCCATACTTGCACAACAAAGGTGGTTGTGGTTTTTTTGACTTAATGATACTGGCAAATCACATTTATAATCATTGTCTTGAAAGAAGTATCAATGACAAGTTGTATTATTTTTCAAATACTGTTTGTATAGTTTTATATTTGATCTTGTTGATGAAGCATTTGACACGTTGTTTTCCTCACAGTGGCTGTAGGATCTTCTCTTAGTCTTGATGAATTGGTGTGTGTATTATGAATTTATTATGTAACTTTAATTGCAACAGCTTACTAATTTATTTGGTCCTCAAAGTAGGTGTGAATATAGATACAGAAATCTTTGATTTGGTTATTGAATGGAAGGCCACTATTAAGGAGTCTAAAGACACTTGAAGCTCATTAATAATGTCGCAAAATGAAAAAAGGTTTTGTGATTATAGTACGTCTTTTTTCTTGTCCCCTTCATGACATAACCATAGGCCAGTGTTCAGCTTTGCACGAGCTTCTTTCACTAGGCATTGTTCCTCTTTTTGTGGCGTTTTCAAAGTGTATGGACAATGAGCACAGGAAGAAACTGAGACCCACCCTTCTGTAGAGCTGAACACTGTTTCAGAAATTGGTTTGTCTGTTTCAGAGTGCCTTTTTGTTGATTATTTCTTTGTGGGTTTTTGACTTCCAATTTGCCCAGGACTTTTGTAAATGTTCAGTACCTCCCCCACACATAATATTACAGCGGAAGGTTAACTGCCAGACGTTTTTAGCTGTTGTCAAAAAATACTCTGCAAATAACAGTGTGTTCTTATTTTGATTTTCAACTTCTTTTAGTTAACTAGCATGTGATCATGCTAACACTCACAACTGTAATTATATGGCAGCTGTATTTCACACAAATGAATTACAAAATCCCGTGTCCCTGAGAAGCCAAGGCTTGGACACCGATATTTGAATATTAAAAATGAGAATGTGTTTTCAGTATTCATGTGTCTAGGCTTCATTGTTGTGTTTGCAAAGTGCCGTAACTTAATTACAGATTGTTGTGAAGTTTGGTGTTTGAAGCACTCAAATGCAGCAACAGCAAGCATCAAAGAAAATCCCAGGTAGGAATAATTAGATATATTTATAAAGGGATTTGAATGAGGTGTAGTAAATAGGATATACATGTTGAGAAACTAAGATGAAATGAATTGCAGATGTGATCATTCAAGTTTCACTGCGCTGAAAGAAAGATATGAGAGGAAAATGGAATATGAATTGTACAATTATGAAGTGGTTTTTATATAGAAAATAGGTCTGGAAGAACATTTCTACTTATGCTGTTTTCTAGTTTTTCCTATTTTAATGTAGGAGTTCTAATGCTAAACAGGATTGTGCTGTTCTCAGTGAGTGGAAGAAACTGTTCTTCCTTAAGGAAGAAGCTGTTTGATAAACATATGACACTGATTTTACTATCATTAAAAATATACACTACAAAAATATTTTGATTTTTAAAGTCAAGAATGGTTGCCATTGTGGAGCATTAAGAAAAGAGAGCTGCTGGCTTGTAACTTTTCCAAAACTTTGCTAATTTTCTTTGCCAAGAGTATAGTGTTACAGTTTTGAGAAACTGTTTACTAATTGGCTGCAGAGAAGGCAGTGCCTTCCAACCTAGACTAGAAATAGTTTATGGATAAATTGGAGGAAGAATGGCTGTCTTAAATTCCTTGGTTCAGCACAGACTGGAGATGACTAATGTCAGAAAGTGTGTATTTGACTTAGCTTTTTTTTTTTCAAGCTGAGTCACATCTTGACCTATTTGGCTTGATAACATGTACTTGTATTGTAAGTGTCTAAAAGCATAATCTAATTTCCCCCCTCTTTCAACAGGGTAAAGATGCTGACAACTAATAGTCCATTTGAACTATCACATTTGCAGACTGATTGCTACTACATCTGCCAAAAGAGAAAATCACTTTTCCATGCCTTTTTGTAATACATTAGTATAGGTGATAGTTACATCATAAGGTTATTTTCCTTCTGCTCTATTCTTATACCCACAAAATTAGTTTAGATTAAATATGAAAACTGGTTAGATTACAGGTTAATGGAGGATTGTCATACAGTTGTAGGTTTCTGCTCAGCTCTTCCCCTCTGCACAAGTGGTGTGGGCTTTATGTTCTCGTTGGTACTTAGATTGTGTCGGCTGTTTTGCGTGGTTGTGTGACATAGCAGATCAAGGAACTGATCTGGCTCCTGGGAGGAAGGAGCTCTTTGAAAAGACCTCAGCTTACAGAGCACAGTGTGTAAGCACATGGAGAAGAGTGGGATAGAGCAGTGGCTTTTTTATAGCAGAAGAGCCAGTTTAGATGCTCATCAAACTAGAGCCTCAAAGTAATGTGTTTTCTTCCAGCCTTTTATAAACCTTTTTAGAAGGCTATACTATTTCCTGCATGTGCAATATAAACATTCTTGCCCTAGAGGATTTTACCCTTACAAATACCTGCTTCTGTGTAAATTATCTGTGTTTCTAACAAATGCATGGAGAACAATTACGTTCTCTTCCTAAGCTCCCTTTTGTTTTGCAGCTGCTGCTCTTTGTAAAAGGCACAAATCCCATCCGTGGCCCTTCCACAGTATCGTGATCAGTGTTCCTAACTGTTCTGAAATTCACCCTTGCAAAAAGAAACTATTCAGTAGAGTGAGATGCAACTTTTTTTTTTTTTTTTAATTAAGCAAGTGAACCTGCATTCTTAATGTATATACTTGTAATGTCTGGCATACAGTTTTTAACATGAATATGTATGGAAACTAGAAGTTATAAACTTGAAGAATTAGAAAGTCATGATGTAAAGCAACTGGTTAATTCCTAAGCACTAGCTTTTAACTGGGATGCTGGTTGAGACTTCAAATGTTATCCAGCTGAATAATACAGTTACTCAAGGAATGTTGCTGACACAGCTGTTTTCTTTTAATTTTTCTTGCCTTTATAATGGGAAAAATGTTTAGCATATTTTATTGTTTCACCATTTGAAAATTGCATTTGAAAGAGTTGCAAAGCCTGCCAATTAATACTTAAGAACTTTGTGTTTCTAGAGTGTGTTTTATTCTGAAAGATGTATTTGGTGGTTCAATTATTTAAGAATTATCTTCATTTTTATGCATAAGCAAACTTTCATTCAACACTGAGAAGTGTTACACTATGTTGTGTTACTGTGTTTTCCTTAATTTCCCACCCGCCCTTTGGTATTGAAACATTAATAATTTTGTCTGGGGGCTGAGAAGACTCAGTTTCTGTGGTCAGTCCTATGTAAGGAGTTGCAGTTCATTTTTAGCTTGCCAATCCTGCCCAGTGCAGTGCATTTATGCTTTTCAACATTCTTGCATAGACACATGATTAGTCGAGTATGTACTTTTTAAACTGATGGAATCTTTAACAGAAGAAACGTTGGCTATGCAGGCTTCTCCACCAGCTGTCTTAAAGGTGCTTCTTCCCTTTCTTTCAGACTAAGAGCAATGATGACCTCTTAGCAGGGATGGCTGGTGGCGGTGGAGTGACAATGACCAATGGTGTCAAGGCAAAGAAGAGCACTAGTGTATCAACAGCATCTTCGGCTTCAGGGACGACCATGAACAGTCTGGAAAATAAACCCAAAACTCTTGCAGGTAAGTGGATATGTTGATGTTTAAAGACAGTAGTTGGGTGATGTTTTATTTTCCTATTATGTATTGAAGATCCAGGCTGCCTCATGACGTGGTCAGTAAAGCCACAGTTAAATCAAACACCTCCTGTGCTCGTTTCCTGGTTTTTAATAATGTAATTGCCTTTTTGGAGGGTGATCCTTTTAATTTTTTCAATACTGGTTATGCAATTGATTATAAAACTAGGTAATACAGTTAATCTAGAGAATCATAGATTTGTCTAAAATCATTTCTGTGTCTAAAATAATCCAAGCGCTGAATCTCTAAGATGTGATCATTTGTTACAGTCAACATTTTGGACATTCTGTATTGCATTATAGAAATAAGGGAGCTTTTGAAAAGTGTTCAAAAAAGTGAAATTATCTAGTGTTATCGATATGGAAAAAACTCAACTTTAATTTTGAGGACTCATAATACACAGTTCATCACTTTAAAGCTTGCATTCAAATCTACTGAAGAGAGACAAATTTGAACTTGTAAGAATAGTCCTGCTGCAGTTTTTGTACAATTTATCAGAAGCTGATGAAGACAGAAAAAAAGAAAGTTGTGAATGTTAAACTTTAAGGTCTGGCTCGTTTTCAAAATTTTGGTAAAACATAGCAATTGGTAAAGCATGTATCAATTAATATAACTGCACTGATTAATGGTTAGGGTTGTATGAGTGTTTACTCTAAATGTGTTTTACGAAATGTATTTACCGGTATGAGTCAGAAAATCAAACTGATACAAAATACCCAGTCTTCTATTACAGATGCTGTAATTTAAATTAATGTTCCTAACTTTCAAAAAACATATAGGTACAAGTTCTACAACCAAGCGTAGCACTTCATCTGGAAATAAAGAGTCAAGCTCTTCTAGAGAAAGAATGCGCGATCGTTCTCGTTTAAGCCAGAGCAAAAAGCTGCCTTTGACTGGACAGGGGCCCAATGATACGGTACTGGCCAAACGCTCGCGTAGTCGCACCAATCCAGAATCGGATATTCGAATGAGCAAGTCCAAATCAGACAATCAGATCAGTGACAAAGCCGCGTTGGAAGCAAAGGTGAATGATCTCTTGACACTAGCAAAAACTAAAGATGTGGAAATCTTGCATCTGAGGAGTGAACTAAGGGATATGCGTGCTCAGCTGGGGCTTAATGAAGATCAGCTTGAGGGCGATGAAAAATCTGAAGAAAAAGAGGCCATTGTTGTCCATCAGCCAACTGATGTAGAGTCTACGTTGCTACAGTTACAAGAACAAAACACTGCCATCCGAGAAGAGCTCAACCAGCTGAAGAATGAGAATCGAATGTTAAAAGACAGACTAAATGCGTTAGGCTTTTCTTTGGAGCAGAGGCTGGACAACTCTGAAAAACTCTTTGGCTATCAGTCTTTGAGTCCAGAGATGACAGCTGGCAACCACAGTGATGGCGGTGGTACTCTGACATCTTCAGTGGAAGGTTCTGCTCCTGGATCAATGGAAGACTTGTTAAGTCAGGATGAACACACTTTGATGGATAACCAACATAGTAATTCCATGGATAATTTAGACAGTGAGTGCAGTGAAGTTTATCAGCCTCTCACATCAAGTGATGATGCTTTAGATGCTCCATCATCTTCAGAGTCTGAAGGCGTACCAAGCATAGAAAGATCTAGGAAGGGAAGCAGCGGCAATGCGAGCGAAGTATCCGTGGCTTGTCTGACAGAACGGATACATCAGATGGAAGAGAATCAACACAGTACAGCTGAAGAGCTCCAGGCCACCCTTCAAGAGCTTGCAGATTTGCAGCAAATAACACAAGAGCTAAACAGTGAGAATGAAAGACTTGGAGAGGAAAAAGTAATCCTTATGGAATCTTTGTGCCAGCAAAGTGACAAGTTAGAACACTTCAGCCGTCAGATTGAGTATTTTCGGTCCCTTTTAGATGAACACCATATTTCATACGTGATTGATGAAGATATGAAAAGTGGTCGCTACATGGAGTTAGAGCAACGTTATATGGACCTTGCAGAGAACGCTCGGTTTGAGCGAGAGCAGCTGTTAGGTGTTCAGCAGCACTTGAGCAACACTTTGAAGATGGCAGAACAAGACAACAAGGAAGCCCAAGAAATGATAGGAGCATTAAAAGAACGAAATCACCACATGGAACGAATTATTGAGTCGGAGCAGAAAAGCAAAACAGCGATAGCATCTACCTTAGAGGAGTACAAAGCAACAGTAGCCAGTGACCAGATTGAGATGAACAGACTGAAAGCTCAGTTAGAGCACGAAAAGCAGAAAGTGGCTGAGTTGTATTCTATACACAACTCTGGAGATAAATCAGATATACAAGATTTGCTGGAGAGTGTCAGGCTGGATAAAGAAAAAGCAGAGACACTGGCCAGTAGTCTGCAAGAAGAGCTGGCACACACTCGCAACGATGCCAATCGATTGCAAGATGCCATTGCCAAGGTAGTGTTTAAACCAAACGGTTGTGTTTTAACATCTTGTATACACCATGATTTACTGGTGGTCACTGCAGTTCTTTTAGTAGTAAAGCATTAATTAGGAGGTTAATCAGATTGCAGTGGTGTTAGGATTAGTTACTTTCTCTTAACCTTTGTTATGAAAATGACAAAGGCCTTTTAAAAAATTATGTGGGTACGTTCAGCCACGGGGCAGCTGTCATGTTACTTTAAAATACTGATATTTCAACTCCGCAACTTATTTCAAGTGCCAAAACTTAGAGAGTATGTAAGATACTGTATGAATTTTGTGTTTAAATTGCATGCCTTCTGCAAGAGTTTCAAGGAGTTAGTGCTAAACTGGTCTGGTAGAAGAGGAATGTCACTGAGAAAGTACTGAGAGTCAAAGTCTGACGTGATAACTCAGCTGTTGATGACATGGAGGAAGTACTGAGAGTCAAAGTCTGAAGTGGTAACCCAGCTGTTGATGACTTGGAGGACCTTTCACATGCGTTGAGAGAATACTTTGAAGCTGCAGCTTATTCGAGTTAGTTCCGTTAACTTAGCATAAACAAATGATAAAGCAAGCAGAAAAGTATTTTCTTTCTCCAGTCAAGAAATTACTAATTTTGAGGTAGATAGAGATTTTTGCCGAATTAGTTTACTGAACACGTATTTTAGTTTCAAATAAAAAAAAACAACTAACCAAAAAACCCCAAAACAAAGCCAACAACCATTTTAATAAGCTTTTAAACAGTTATTATTAAATACAGCAAATACACATAGGTTTTTTTACTAATGATCCACTCAGGAGCAGCTTGTGTGTTGCCTAGGCTTTGGACTGAAATGTATATTTCTAGCTTTGGAACACCTATTTTGACTCAAATATAACTAATTTATCTAGTAAATGTCTAGTAAAAATTTATCATAATTTAAAATAAAAATCATAAAATGTATTTTATAATTTTACATATGCATTGAAAGGTATATCTTCCTGATGAGAAAATTTATGCCATATTTAACGTCCGAACTATATATATACTATATGTATATATTTGAAATTCACGTTAGTCGTGATCACCAACCAGTTAAAATCAACCTTAACTTAGGAGGAAATAAAATAATAATATAATTTAAATAGTTAAAGTTGAGTAGTGCTATTAAAATTTAAAAAAACCACTAAAACAGATTATTTAAAGCAGAGCATTTTGTCTGTTAAAACTGGTGCCTGACTGTGTTGACCCACCCCAAGCCATGACCTAATTTCTCTTGTTTTTCTGACACCCTGTTTTTGCTGTTGGGTTAATGTTACTGTGCCTCTGATCCCAGCTTGTTACTTAGGTTGCAGTTTCATGAGCCTGGATAAAATAACCTCCCTGCTCCTGAAAGGGAGAAGCTACTACCTCTTCCTTTCTCTTTTTTTTTTAAATTCAATTTTTTTTTTTTTCCTCTGACAACGGGGAAAAAAAGGGTAAAGAGTTCTTCACCATCACCACCTCCTCCCTTTTCCATGGCAGCTAGATGTTAAATTGGATCAGCTGCTCATAAAATCACAGCCTTGGTACTAGGCTGAGGCCTTTTTTGAATACAGGATACTGCTGTTAGAGTAGCTGGGGAATGCATAAATTCATCTTGGGAACAGAGGAGTTTAACTCGGGTTAAGGAAAAGAGTTGCACTATAATAATAAATTTTTTAATGTATTGTTACACTTCTTGTCTCCTACTTTTTTTATGGCTACAGAAAAGCCATATATGTTTTAAGTGTGGTAGTTCTGAAACTAAAAGCATGTTTTAATATACAACCAATTTGGTTATGATAAAATATGTTCTATTTCAGGTTGAAGATGAATACCGAGTGTTCCAAGAAGAAGCCAAGAAACAAATTGAGGATCTCAATGTGACTCTAGAAAAACTTCGGACAGACCTGGATGAAAAAGAGACTGAGAGAAGTGACATGAAAGAAACTATCTTTGAATTGGAGGATGAAGTAGAGCAGCATCGTGCTGTGAAGCTTCATGACAATCTCATCATATCTGATTTGGAGAGTAAGTTTTATGAGGTTCTCTCGTGAAAGAAATGATAATTTAAAACCAGCTGAATAGTACAAATATTTTCACTTGTCTTTCATAACTCTAAATTCAAGTCAGACTGGGGTTTGCAGAACCCTTTTACACTAGGGGAAACAAAAATCAAGTTGGCTTTGCTTTCTAGTCCTGGTCGTAGTTGGTGTGGGAATGAAAACTCATGAATTGAGAATAAATATCACATCTGATAGCACTGTTTTCAAATTGTTTTTCAAAGTGAAAGGACATATAATTACAGACAATAATAGTATGCTCCTCGTGTATTGTGGAGACTGGATGTTGGTGTTTTGGTGTGTTGTTTTTTTTAAGAATGCTCTCTCTTTCCAGTATCCAAATATTAGGAGTTACCAGGTGGCTTGAGAATGTATAAAATTCATTATTTTTCCCACCTGAAGAGAGGTGTTTTTAGTGGAGAAATGGGTGAATGGAGTCCCTGAAAGTTACAAATGTTAGAGCTGACTTGGCAATGTGGATGTATGGTAGATCTCTTTCTGTGTAGATTTGCTCAAGCTATGAAACTGATCTATGAACCTAAAAATGAATTTGACAAACTTCAGGCAAGTTAGAATAAAGCTTTATCTGTTGACTGTTGCAACCGTACAAGAAATGATTGGAGCTTATAATGAAATTCCTGTTTACTGTATACTTGTCTAGCTCTCTGTGCCTTAGTTCCCTCTCTGATCTCCAAGACCTGCTCAGACATTCCTACCACAGGCTGGAATTCTGAAATTAGTCATCATCTAAATAAGAACTTGGGCAGATGTACCCTGGCAAGCTGTATTTCCACAGTGCTACTTAGAGAATTCAAGTATCTACTATTCTTCCATAGTATACAAAGAGTAAACAAGACAGCTAAAATAACCAAAGCCTGATCTCTTTGAACAGCAAGGGAAGTATTCATAGAAGGGATTTAAAATTTGTCTTCTATCAAGAAAAGGTGGTGTCTTAAGGAAGCTAAATTGTGTGTTCAGCTGAACCTCAGTGTCTTCAGACATGTGGCTATCAGCTTCTTTTTCCTAAGCAACCCTTCCGTATCTTGAAAGGCAGTCTTTACTAAATTACTTTAGGTTTTTATTTTGCATTATTTTTTGTTCTTTCTGTTCCAAAACCAGACAGACATTTACTGGGGGAGCACGTGATCAGTGGCTCTGACTTTGTTCCTGAAGTAATTTTGTAGCGAAGTCTTAAAAAAAGTTTGGACGCTTTTCTATTTGTATTGTTTTGTTCATTTATACAGAAAACAGCACCATAGTCAAGTAAACACGTAAGTATCTGCCTAGTAATACTTATTACAAAGCAACTCTTAATTTTTAGATGCTGCTTCTTTGGAGGTACAAAACACCTCACAGATATTTCACTTAAACTGGTAAAAATTTAGGCAGACAAACCTCTTCCGGGCAGAAATAGTCAACAAAAATTGTGACGGTCTTTGTTACTTATCGCTTTTGAAATAGTTTGGAAAATTCATCTGTACTAGCCAATGGCCTGGTGTGATCCTTAAAGAGAAATCCGTGGTTTAGTTATAGGCAGGAAGGAGAGTGGCATCTAGTGGCAGTAAGAAAGGATGGCACCTGAAGAATAGTACAAACTTTGGAAGATAGTGTTCTCTGACCACTTTAAAATGGTGTTCATTACGGGTTCATAATTAAACCTTGTACCAGAATTTCTTGATGATGGCCTCTAAGCAGTGACAGTAAAGAGCAACTTCTCGGAAAATCTGGGGTTTGGAGCTAGTACATACAACATACAAAAGACGGAATTTTAGTAATTTGTGTTAAAGTGAGAGAAAATCACATCTTAGGAGCAGTAAGTCTTATGCTTATCAGACTTTTGGTCTGTTCTGGTATTCTGTCAGCCAAATGTATACTGCCTGTGCTCTTAAATGAGGAGGATTTAGTGTAGTTTTAGGTATTATAAAGTACTAGTTGGAAGAAGGTGTCTTTTCAGTCTAAATAACCAAATGTAATAAAGATCCATAAAAGTTTTATTTAGTGAACTTTTATTTTATACTTTAAAATGTGAGGAAATCTAACCCACCCCCTAAGGAGAGAATTTCCCTAACAGCAAATTTACTGAGTGAATGAAAGTGACAGCAAGAAAACTGATAAATGAGAAGTGATAAGTGTTGGGAAAGGATCGCTTAAAGAATTCACAAAAGAAACTGCATTTAGGAGAAAGGTGCTTCATAGGTGAGGTGGGGAGTGTTCATTCAATTTAATGGTTAATCAACACTAGATAGTAGTAGAGGAATGTGAAGTGCTCTAGCACTGGTACTTTTGGCACGCTTCATTGTGGGCTTCCCAAACACCAAAAAGATGCATAATGAGCATATAATGAAACATTTTTTCACAGTAATCTGAACATTGAACTGTCACATTTTAGCTCTTAATATGTCTGCCTGCAAAACCTGGGATCTCTTTAATGTGACAAGTAGGATATAAATGACATTGATTTAAAAAGTACAGTGTGTTCCTGATGGCCATCCAGATGTGGCAGCAACTGTAGTCAGTGGCAGCTGAGATCCTTACTGCTGGGATGAGGAGTTTTCAGCACAGGGCTTCTATATTGTAGCTAAGAAGTCTAAGAAATGCTACAGGCTGTAAGTATGGAGTGGAGGCGAGGGGCTGGGCGCAGGCAGAGCAGGCGGGCGCTGCACTAGATGGCGTGGTGGTGCCTTTGGATTTCATTCCTGGCTGCGGAAAAACTTCACTAGTCAGGTAGCCAAGCTGTCACATTAGTCATCTTTGACTAAGGAGGAAAAAAAGAAATCTATTATTCTTGCAAGCAGTTAATAAGAGTATGTGGAGATTTTTTTTCAGAGAACTTTGTCACTTATTTGCAGAAAATCGGTATTTGTAGGCTAGCTTATCAGTTGTCAGATGTTTCTTCTGAAGTCTGAAAAATACTCGTTGCATGTTCGCTTAGCATAAGGTACATGTGCTAACCATATTGGTTTATTCCATAGCTATTTAAGTCAGTAAATTTTTTGAACAAGCGTAGGTGAGTAAGAAGGTTGATATATCTAATGTTCAGTGAAGAAATAGCTCTTTTATGGAGCTGGCAGCATTGGGTTATAATTTTGCTATATCTCATTTTGAAAAGGATCTTGACAGCAATTGTGCAACTAAATTTTTGCATTGCCGTATTTAGACCTTTTTTACAATACAATTGGTAATTTTCTAATTGTTAGTACATTTTGGGGGGGGGGCTGTGCGCTAATGTTGGACTCTTAAAAAAAAATCAGCTTTTTTGCTGTATAGGCCTATTGTTTGAGAGCGCTGAGCTCAAAAGCAAGATTGATAGGCAAATTGTCTGAACTTTGTTATATTTGTTATCAGGCCCTCTTCTTTATGTAAGGAAGCTGTAATTTTTCAATTAACTGTAATGCTGGCAGCACTCTGTGTAGATGTGATTATGCTGGGGCAGCCATTTCTGTGCTAAAAAACTGAAGGACTCCCAGTATAAGGCAAACCACTGTAGCTGGTATAAAAACTGCAAGAATGCCTCTTGTGGATTTGCCTGTGTCAGGATTGCTTGATTTAGTTTTGCTTTTCAGGAATTGTATCTTGTGTTTTGAAACTATAACGCATAGCTGAATATTTTAAGTCTTTTTTTCCTTTTTTTTTTTTTTTTTACAGAGAAATTAAACAGTTGAATTGATGCTCCTTTTTATTTCATAGTGATAAATTCTAACTGCTAATAATAATTAGTAAGGGTTAGTGATACAGAATGCAATGAGACTTCTTCTCTGGCAGCCTTTACAAAATTGATGTCTGTTTCTTCCTCTCACCTCCAGCCATAGTTGTGTTTTTCTTTACCATTTGTAGTCTGCATTTCCCATAATTTGGTTTTCTACCTTTTAAAAAGCAAGGCTTTGTCAAACTGTGTTTTAAATCAATATAATTTTGTAAAATGTAGGCGTAATTGAATCCTGCAGTAAAACACAAGCAGCTTGCTGATGTGCCATTTTTGATTATGCTGTTCATTCATCAGCATGATCTCCTTGTTCACTCACCCTAAACAGCAGTTTCTTTTTCTTTTATCTCAATCCTTTTTCTTGTCTATGCTCCTTAGAAGGAGGAGAGTGGATAATGGTAGAAGTACTTGTCCTACCATACTGAAAATTGCAGCGCGTACAGCAGGTGTTAAAGGACTTATTTGTGTTAGAGAAGAGTCATGGAGATTGTGAGGGTGCAAAAAAGATACTGCAAGGCAACTGTACAGAGAATTGCTGCCTGTGTACCTATTTTGACTCCTTGAATGTCAGGCTGTAATTGGTGACACAGCGCAAAGAATGGACTTCAGGCTGTAAGAGGTGAAATTGCTTATCGTAGTCTTAATTTCTCACTATGATTCAATTTCAGTTGCAGTTTGGTAGATCTATTCAGGTTTTTTGGGTTGATTTCCCCCCCACCCCCCTCCCCTTTTAATGGGAGAAGCAGACTGTTTCTAACAACTGCTGTGAAGTGCTCTGTATTGTTTATAGTAACTGCAGAATATTCAGACCATTGTGTTTTACTTCAAAGCATAAATATACTAAAACTTAATGGTGCGTTTCATATCTCACAAAAGCTCAAAACAATGGCATTACACAAGCTTTCATTCTGGATGCATTTATAGTTTCTGGTTTGTGGTTATTTTTAGATGAACTATAGCTTGCTTTTAGTAGTAGAATAAATTTGATTTTTAAAAACACATTTTCTTTGAACTGTCTTAAAAAAAAAATAATGTTCACCCTCTAGATTTTGTTTCAAAATGCTGCTGGAAGCTCTTGAGAGCACGTTGACTTGCTGTCACTGTTGAAAGTTACCTAATTTGCAGGGGGGGGGGGGGTTAGCATATCTTCAAAGGAAAAAAAGGGTGGGGAGGGGGAGCAACTTTTATAACTTTGACCAAAAGCTGGCATCTCAGTGCTGACTTTAGCTGAGACAAGTTATATATACAGAGACAAGCTAAAAATTGGAGAGCTTTGCTTAAATATCATGGTAGCATGAGATTTGAGTGGCACACTCTGCTAGGCTTATCTTCAAAGTTTAGAGATGAATGCATCTTAAAATGTTCAGTCTTGTAAGAAGGAGATAAATACTAAAATTAGACAGTTATTTCTGTGTTCCAACTTTTCTAAGCCAAAAAGGTTATCATGTTTTCAGGCCAACTGAAGTTTATATCCTTTTTGTAAAGAAATTAGCTGTGGCATTAAAAGCCTCTGTGCTTGGGGCTGTTGAGGCAAAACCCAGGAATTTCTTCTGATGAAGAAATGAAAAGGAATTCCATGGGTGAAAAATTGAAACGTCCTTAAGAGCATAGTTGAGGCTCCCGCCTGTACGTATCAGCATAAATCAGCTTAAATCTGTTCTCAGTCTTTGCACCTGATATAAACATTTCTTTGCATCTGATAGAAACATTTTGAAATGTACTATTTTCCATTTAATCTGCCGTAGCCTTGGTTTTATTGCTAAGGAAAGCCCTTTTTTGTAAGACCAGGAGTACTGAAAGTATGGGCTTACTGGGGAAGACACTGGTAGAACAAGTGACTTTGAATAAATTCATTTTTCTGAAAACTGATACTCTAGTAAAAGCACTGGGAAATTCTTTTCATGTTAGAAAATGAGAACTGCAAAACTTCACTGTATCAATCTGTTTGTATGAATGAATATTCCTATCTTCTGACTATTCAAACAGGCATTAAAGGAGTTTCATATATTTTTGCCAGGGTTTTGTATTTTGAAGTGCGTAAATTTATTAGGTACCTTAAGTCTTTTTATGGAAAAAAAGCATTGCTAATATGCAGGAAAAATGTTTGTTTCCAGCTGATCCTGGAATAAGGAACCTGAATAAAAAAGAAATTGGCCCGTGATTTTTACAGTTTGGAAATAGCTGCACAATACTACAGAAAGAAAATCATCCTAGAATCCAAAGATAGTGAAGTGACAGACTAATTAGAAATTTCTGCTGTGGTGTTCTTCATTAGTTGCTTAGTTATGAGAATGGAGTAATCAATCACATTGTCCTTGTGTATTGGATAAAGTAACAAATGAATAGTACTTGCAGTAGCCGGGCTGTCAGACGCCGCAGGAGGAGCTGATGGTGCTCAAGCTGCACACCCTCTTGTAGAGCTGCTGACAGATTTAAGGGACCATCTCTTTCATAACGTGATCTCGTAGGCTATTTGTCCCTTTGCTGTAAATATAGCTTGTTTCAACTTCAAATAGCAGCAAGATTCTTAAGATTTTTGAGGACACTAGTAGAATTTTACCCCCGTTGAAGGCCTGACTGTGTTACATTCCCTGCTTTGCAACAGGCGGTAAATTGTGAATCAAAAGCTTCGTGCAGCCTCAGCTTACGTTTGAAAAGGAAAACCCCCCAGACATCCATGCTTTTAGGCTCCTTCCATGTTACATTAGCTACCTTCTTTATTTACTGTTTGTTACTGCTTTGTCATTTTATTATTGTGAAGATTAGAGACTGGGATTTGTATAAGAATTGAGTTTGCTTGTACTACTCATCTCACCAGTCAGTATGTACCTATTGACACTTTCTGTCAAATTATTTCTGCTCATACTATATTTCCCAGATGACTTTGATTATAAACATGTATTTCTGATAAGTTTTTTAAAACATTTGCAAGTTGTTTGAATAACTCTTTTTTTAAGCAAGTAGATCACTGACTAAGATCTTACAGATAATTTGACTGTCTTTTCAGACACAGTTAAAAAACTTCAGGATCAAAAGCATGATATGGAAAGAGAGATAAAGAATCTTCACAGGAGACTACGGGTACGTTAAAAACTAAAAAATCAATAAATGTCTTAAGACCTTTATGTGAAATTGTGAAAAGCTAATATGATGAGATGTAATACTATTAAAATAATTATTTCTGAGAGATATGGGAGTATATTTACCAAACTACAGACATTAAAGAATTAACCTCTGAAAAATTCTCAGCGTCACAAAGATGTGGCGTTGGGCTTGGGAGAAAATGTTCCTGTGTTTTCTGATGCATAGTTTAATTTTTTTTTCCATCTCCACTTTGAACATTTTCTTTGTTTCTAGAAAAGAAATTTATGACCTTTGAAGTCTAGTTATTTCCAGCAAAACTTCTTTAATTGAACTTGTAAGTTAGGTTGTGCCTAATGCCAGAGATGAGGGCATTTAGCATCGCTGTAAACTGTTTCCTGTAACAACATCGGGAGACTATGAATAATACGGATAACTTATTTTTAACCTGAGAATTCTTACTGTTGCTGTAAGTTTAAAGTTTTATTTTCCTACAGGAGGAATCAGCAGAATGGCGTCAGTTCCAAGCTGATCTGCAGACTGCAGTGGTTATAGCAAACGATATAAAGTCTGAGGCCCAGGAAGAGATAGGAGACCTGAAGCGTAGATTACATGAAGCTCAGGAAAAAAATGAGAAGCTCACTAAAGAGCTGGAGGAAATAAAGTCACGCAAGTATGCCAAACACAACAGAGAGATTGTCTTTTGTGGTCGGGGTACAATTTTGGAAATCCAGTGTGTGTTGACTGTTATTGAGGCTATTAAGTTCATAAATCCTCCCACCGTGAGGATCCGTATTTCAACATGCTGCGTTACACCGGCTTTCAGGAGTTGAAATAGGTAAACATAAAACCAATATTTGTTTCTTTATACCATATATTTAATCTGTTCAAGAATAATCAGTTTGGCGCTTTTGCAAAAGCAGGTTGAAGTGGAAGATTTCTCCTGTTGAACAGCTAGACCTGGTTTAACTTCCCTCAGTGTGAATAACAAGCAGCATTGCCTTTTCTGTACCATCATCAATACCTCTTATTAGCAGCCAAGGCCTTTGGTGTGGTTAAAATTATAGATGGATTTTTACTTGAGAAGAAACTTTCATCTAATTCTGCATTTAGCTCGTACTGTTTTCTTTCTGCTGATAATTGTTTCTGGAAATAATTAAAGGAGCTTTGTTTACATTTTTAATAAAAACCAAGTCAAATTGTGATGTATTGTGACTTGAATTAGGTACTACAGTTATTGAGAAGCTGAGTGTTGTGTTCTTCAGAAATATTAAAATTCTTAAATCCTTATAATAGGTACATCTTGGACAGCACCATTTGAATCTTGACTACATTGTCTTTAGGGATGGAATACACATAGCTTACAATTACAGTAATCACGTTTGTGATCTGCATATATTAAACTTTTTTTCCCCCCACACGGATGCAGTATCCAGTAGGATATGAGATAACGCAGCCTGTGGAACTCGGGGGAAAAGCTGATGGTAGGAAGAGCAGACTGGTTACAGTGAAATTGGAAAATGAACTGGGTGACTGACTAGTGGGCGTAAGACATCTTACCTGAAGTTAGATCACCAAACTAAGTAATAGGAGTGATTTTTCACTAATACATTTCAGCTAGAATTGTAATTAATCAATTACTGCTTGCAGTAATTGAGGTGACAGTTGCACTTTTGAAGGTAGAATTGGCTTGCTGAAATCCAGTAGTGTATTCATTAGTATATTCATTAGTATCTATACGCAAGCATCTTTTGACATTTGTTTCACTGCAGACAAAGAGCAAAGAGGGAACAAGCGGAATAGCTGCTGTGATGGTGGGAAATCTATTACAGCGTCTGAAGCAAAAATCAGTCAACGTTTAATTACTGCAAACTGTAGAAAATAGGTTGCTTTAAACAATTATTGTGTTGAGTGACACTAAATACAATAACCACCATAAATATTCTGTATTAAAAATCTAATATTTTTTTTAAAAACTGATTCATATGCTGCCTAAAGGCGTATGCCAGAAATGTATTCTTGCCTCCTTGGAATTAATTTAAATTGTTTTCTATTTATACAAGTGGGAAAATAATTCTCCCCTATAGCTCATTAATTTCAAGTGAAATGGTGAAATACTTAAGGCTCAATTCTTTCCATCCATGTATACGTGTGTGTGAAAAATAGGAGCAGAAATTAAGCCGTAGATCAAGTATTGATTTGATAGGATTTTTGCCTGGTGCTTTAGCTCTCTTGCTGACAAATAGTAAGAAGTTAGTGGTAATTTACGTTGATAACCTCTTTCTAAATTACAGCGGAAAGAAAACTAGGTTAACGTAATGACTGATTTGGACCGCGGATTTTAATTTGCCTTCCAGTTTGTGTTGTTTTTTTTTAAAAACTTTGCATGTTAAAATGTTTTAAATGCATTAAATGGGGTGCCTATTGATTTCAGGCAGGAAGAGGAACGTGGCCGAGTGTACAATTATATGAATGCGGTAGAGAGAGATTTGGCAGCTCTGAGACAAGGAATGGGCCTGAGCCGCAGATCATCCACCTCCTCGGAGCCAACTCCTACTGTGAAAACACTCATCAAGTCATTTGACAGTGCCTCCCAAGGTAATTATTTTCAGCCAGTGCAGTAGCTGTACCAAGTTATGGTTTTGCATATGTTGACATAAACACTTCTAATGGCTTAGCTAATTCAAAGGTAAGTTATCTTATTGTACTGTCATGACCTGTAAGTGATGACTGAAACAAACCAACCTAAACCAGATTGTACAACAGATCCTTCACTGTGGTTAAGTGCAAACATCCTTTTTTTATGTTTTGGTCTTGTCTTCATTTTTTCTTCACTGTTGCATTGCCAATGACTCATATGCTAGATGCTTTGATTCAATGTTCCCATATATTAGAAATACATAAACACATACTACACACATAATTGTAGCTGGAAGCACAGTTGATTTCATCCTGACTATTAAAACATGATCTTAATGTGCCAAATTAAGCATTCTAAAAGTCATGTAATAGCTAGAGCCGAGTTTGTTTCTTTATTCAAAGTGCTGATGAATTTTAGAAATGTAAGTCCAGCCAGTATCATCTCTTAAAAGATATAGGGAGTATTTTCTAAAACTAAAAGGATCTCACTGTGAAGACGCTGGTTTTTACTGTAGATCTCTGACTGTGGAAACAGATGCTGTTCTTCTCTGTAGATAAGTAGAATAAGGAATCCGAGTAATTATCCTGAAATGAGAAACACTTGAGTTTTAGCTTTGACTGCTTGTGAGAGTTCGTATGGATTAAGATATTTCCCTCACCAGACCATTTGGCTTTGAATTGCATTTACAGTAATGTCGCTGTAAGTCTCTGATGTAAAAAGGCTTGGCTGGAAGTAGACTGTATTACCAGAGACTTAAAGTACTGTGCATGGCAAATTATTTTTAATTGCTTATAACCTGAGCATTTGTTAAGGTACATAAACATTATTTGTCAATTCTGTAAATGATTCTGTTTCCACACTTAGTTCATAAGTATTTACAATTTTTTACTTTCCCAGTGTTGATTTTGAAGGATTTTTTTTTATTTCTGTTATTGGATAAAGGTGCTTTTTTGCCAGAGTTTGTTTGGTAAAATGATACATCACCTTTGCCTTCTTTTTGATCTTTTATTTCAGGCTTCTATCTCCTTGTTCCTCAGCATTCATGTCTAATCACGCTTTGAAATAATCAGATGACTGATTCACCAACTCAGTATTTGTCAGGTTTCATACACTTCTAAACAGGTTGTTTAATCCCAAAGTTTCCGGGACTGTCATAATGTGGACTTTGATTGGAAATGAGAAAGGACAAGGAGGTGATATATGTTATCTATCATGTCTTACTGGCAGACCTAGGAGCCTGCTGCCATCTCTTTAATTATCTGGAGATCACAGAACGAGTAATGTCATCATTTACATCAACCAGGGTAATAGTATCCTGCACCTTAGCCTTGTCCACCCCCAGAAAACTTACGTTTTTAACATGGATGATTATATTCAAGACAGAAACTGAATATAATTACAGAGGAGTAAATGTGTAGGCATACTTTTAAATGATTTGCAGTCGGTTACTAATTGAAATTCTGAAAGATGTGATCTGGTGAAACTATTAATGTAAAGTACAAGGCAAGAATTTGCTGCAACAGCCAGTCTCCTATTTCACTGCAAAACAGTGCAATGCTCACAGTGGCTTCCTTTCTGTATTTCTGCTAGTTCCAAGCCCTGCTGCTGCCACAATTCCTCGCACTCCCCTCAGCCCAAGTCCCATGAAAACTCCCCCAGCTGCTGCTGTATCCCCTATGCAGGTAGGTGGTTTATGACTGTACTTAATCCTTCTTTGTAAGAAGCGCATGTGAAACTTCAGGTGGTGATACACAAAAACTGGCTGACTTTGTGGGCACAGAATGATAAAATGTTGCCTTAGGTAAGTAATTACTAAAATGTTCAGTCTAACAAAAGAGTCTTTCACCGAGTACCATGTTGTAAATAAGAAATCTGGCATAATGTGGAAGTTCTTGTTAAGTATTCCCAACCCTTACTATTGCTGTGCTAGTGAGAAGCATGGGAGGAAAATTTTATCTGCATTCCTTGGTGGTGCTGTTTGTCAGTTTAGTCCTGTGCCTGGCATGGAAACGGCCCTAATCCCCTTCGGGCAGTGGACTGAGATCTGTGCAGAGTCTGTCAGCAATCATCAGTGTAAATGTATCCCATGTTGCCTGGGCTTTCAATAGCAGAACTGACCAGAGAGGAATGAAATCGTTGTGAATTGATTATCTTTGTTCATTTTGTACTGACTGAGAGCTTGGCCAGTTGGTCAAATTTGTCCTGTGCCCTCAGAAGCGTTATCCATTTGTTCAGCTGCTATCGGAGCCTAGGGATGCTAAGATTTCATCATCAGTTCTCTAATGCTCAGCTTTATAAAGCGCTGCTAGTTTTATTATCTCACTAGCTGTGTGAAGTGAGATTTTGGCAAAAGCAAACAAGTTTAAGGACAAAGCAGATGGGACCAGATTGGCAAAGAAAAATCAAAGAATGTACTGTATGTTTTACTCCTTTTAATGTCAGTAATTCTCCTGTTGCCTTCAAGATGATACTAATCAGAAATACAAAACTTGACTTTTGCTATAGGGCAGCATAATGTTTTGGTAATAAATCCTCTCTGTGCGAACTGAAGAATCTATATCCGTACAGGCTTTTAGTGCTCTAGGAACAATACCTGGAACAGACTGACTGTTCTCCTGTGCTCAGCCTAGTGCAGCTTTTATTCAGTTAAGAGTGAATTTCATAAAACAGATAGCTTCAAAGCAAAGAGAAAGAATTAAATGTTTTTGCGAGGGCTTCTGTTTTGCTCTTTCTTGTGGCTCAGTCACTCCTGACAGCAGTTTTCTACAGTAGTTGAATGTGACAAGTCCTCTGATAGATGCTTTGTTTCTATTGACCTGTCTTTATATTTCTGTTTATTTCTGTGCTCACACTTAATCTTATGTTCTAAAAGGCTAGACCAAAGCTTTGGCGGACAAAAGACTTTTGAATGAATCCTAAGGTTTATTTCCCTTTATTTACCTGTAAATTAATCATGAACCAAACTAATATCTTAAAATACTGCAAGCCAGCTCAAGTTTATAGCTCTTGTGTTGATGTTCTTGATCCGCCAGAATTACTTGAGTTTTGAATTCTGCTTCTGATGTAGAACCGGGTCATTAACAGCGGAATATTCGTTAGTGGGAAACATTGGAAAACAACGAGGAGGGTGTGTAAAGGAAAATGGCTCCTATTGTCTTCTTGAAGATAGGTGGTTTTCTTGAAAGTATTTGTAATTATCCAGAAGGCCACTGGGTTTTGTGACCTGAATTATGTACATTGCATTTAAAGAATATTTTCTGCTCAGGAGAAGGAGTTTGGGTTCAGAAAGTTTTCCTCATCTTTTCCTTTTCTTTTATTTTCTTATTACTACTCTGTTTTCTATTGTTGTGTTCTGTGTATTTTTTGTTGTTTTTTTTTTCTGTTTGCAACTGAAAAGCAGTATTTTAATAAGCAGTCACTGTCTGAGTTGACCTATTGGCTCCCACCACATAAAAGTCATCTGTGGTTTAAGATCTTGAGTGAAGGTGTAATCTGTGGGAGTGTTGCAGTACTCATTATCATTAATCTCAGCTACTCTTAAATGCTATCACAGGAGAAATATTTACATGGGAACCTACTGAGAAACTGGTGCAGTTTGATAGTATAAAATGGAGTGGTTGCAAAAAAGATTTTTCAAGTACAGATGCATTGATGTGTGCCCTCTCTGAGTTACATGTGTCACTTCATTTTTGCGTTGGACTGTGTCATGAATTTCCTCCATTTTGGAGAGTTTTTGTTTTTCATTACAGTAATAGGTATATGTATAAGGAGATACATTCTTGGATACATGTTTGCAACTGAAAACAAACAAAAAAACAAATGATTCCCTTTCTGGCTTCAGGTCCCAGCCTGCAGTGGAACATAGCTGTTGTTTACCATAGCGCTTAGCAATGCTGTGAAACAGTTTAGGAGGACAGGAATGAAGAGAATGCTCTTCAGAATGCATAAACAACCCTGCTGGGTTAGCCCAAAGCTTAGCTGGTCTGGTATGCCATGGAGAGTGACCAGAGCAGATGCCTAGGGTGGAATATACTGAAGGAATGGAGTAGGGTGCAATACAAAGAAGCATATCTGCTGCTTTCACTGAGTTGTCTTCTGTTTCATAGCTGGAGGACTCTCAGTTTCAGATTTACTGGTCACCAATGAATGTCCTGCTTTGCTTTGAGCGTACAGACTTTCAGGCTCCAAGCAATTCAGTGTCAGAGACTTCTGTATCCTAACTACTGTGGGTGTTCTGAAATTGTCAGGAGTAGGTGCATTGACATGAAGGGCTTACTGAAATATGTACTGAAGTGCAAAGGGATCAGGAATAGGTACCTGAATAGTAGTTGAAGGTTATACTTCCTTCCATAGTCAACAACAGACATTGACTCTGAAGAGTCAAAAGGAAAATAATTGGAGTTTAATGGAGTTGTTCATCCTGCAATAGTTCTGTCTGAAATTTAGTGTCAGGTGTTTGTTCTCCTTTACATTTTTTTGCCTCAGCTGTGTGCTGGTTCCTCTTCTGGTGTTGTTACTCATCTTACCAAGAATAAAAAGAAAAAAAAATGTTCTGAAAAGTGTGATAGGTAGCTATCAAACTTTATCTTCAAACTAGGAATGGCTGCGAGGTAGTGCTTGTCGACTTTGGCATCATTATCTGTTACTGGAATTACGTTATACAAAGACTCCTACATAGAAACATTCAACTCTGAACAATTTTCTTCATACATCACATCAAAACTAGTGCTTGAAGTTTCTAGCATTTTCTTCTGCTAGACCTGAATGTAGAATGAGTACAAAAAAGATCACAGATTGCAAAGCATCTTCAGCAATTTCTGTCCCATTAGTAGCCTCCATGAATAACCTCAAAAGCCTGTGTTTCCTCCAAACTCGTGATCCTTTCATTTAGTGTTGAACACTACTGTAAAGGACAAATGGTGTGTGGCAGTGAGTTTTAGAATATATTTCTAGTTGAAGACAAAATGGTGTTTATGAAGGGATTGGTAGGATACACATGCGTTTGATTGCACATCAGATGTATTTTGTTTTCTAAGTGAAATGAGGGATGGCTGACCAGCAACAGCTCAGTCAAGCATGACAATTTCTAACACTTATAAAGCGTTTCAGATAAAATTATTCTGCAAGAGACTTGTCCGGTACTACATAGATGATGCCAATTGGAACTAGATAAGCGTTAGTTGGTTCATTTTCCTCTAACTTGCAGAGTATTAGTCACCACATTACTACTGGTAGTTGTAAGATATGTAATAAGGAACTAGCAACAGTGAAAGTAAGCCCTGTCTGCAATGTCAACAGGAGCAAAAAGACAAACAGTTCATTTTATAACAGGGAGACAAGACCAGTACACAGCAAGTTACCAGTTGAGCAATACAACCACTTTCTGAGAATATCCATAAAGGATGTTTGTTTTTGAGTGATATCTGGAAGCTGAGAAAGTGATAAAGACATATGGTTATCCAACATTGTGCCGGCTCTGTACGTACCTTTGTTTCCTGGCTGAAGTTCTCCACAGCCCTGTCTTTGTCGTGACAATCTCAAAGCTAACCAAAATTAAATCTTTCTTTTATAACCTCATTATCTCACTGTTGTAGCTGATTCCTTGGGGTGGGGAGTGGGAGGTGGGGCAAAATGCCTCTCACTTTGGTACCGTCTTTGTCCTTTACTTAAAAAAAAAATATCCAAAGTGGGCGAAGTGAACTTTAAAGGTACGGCAAGTTTGAAATACGTGCTCTTATGGAAAGCTGTTGTAGGCGCTTTTGTGCATGGCTCAATTGCAGTGGCTTTCTTCTGTGCATTTACAGGAGTAATCTTTGTATGTGCAGGATTTTTGATACGTAGAGTGATTAAATTCTTCATGCTATATGTGGCAGTTGTTTTTTCATTTGATTTCCAGCACAAGTGTGTAACTCTAATTTGACTCTAAATGATGAATAAGTAGCCCTGTAATCCTGCCTGTGCTGCAGGTTGCTGCCAAATATATACTGTTAACTTTTGGTTTTAATCACAGTTTTGGATTTGTCTGTCAAGCTGCATTATTTGACCTGAGAAACATCTGACCTTTATTATCTTATGAAGATAAGACTAATTTAACCTCCTCATCTAATCTTGGGCCAGATGGAGAGCTGAAAGACTTTTCATGATAAACGCATTACTGGACTGATTATGTTTAAAATTAGAATCTAATAGAGAGGACAGAGTGAATAAAGAATGTACTATAATTTGCAGTAATACCTGTAAATGGTCTTCCCTGACTCCTCGGCAACTGAATATGACTGTCAATAATTGTAAAGGGTTATTATTGCGTTGTACAGTTCGTTTGTGTGATACTGAAATGCTTATTTCAGTGCTATCCAGTGGTTACTAAATTGTAACTGTACTAAACATATGCAAGACTTAACACATCTGCAGTCATGTAGTTTAAGCTGCCAGAAGCTATGCATTGATAAATATTTTCCATAAAACTTGAAAAGAAAAAGTTCAGTTTGTGGCTAGTTTAGAGCAGAACAGAGATTAATGTGACCTGAGAAAGAAAAAATAACTATATTTTATTACATATTTGACAAATACTTAACAAAGTGTCTCTACAGTTTTTCCCAGAACATCAGTCAAATGGGTGGTAACAAAAGCTGTTGACATTCTGAATAAAAATCAGTGTTTTCTGTAGAATTTTTCTCAGCAAAGGGTAGTTTGTGTCACTACACCTAATACACCATTATCCTAATATTCCTGGAAAAGTTGTAAAGTCATACGGTACTAACATATAAATCAAACACTAAAATCTTGGCTATGTATAAGGGATTCTATTACTTTAAACACACACATAAAGTTTAACCAGAATAGGTTTGTACAAACAAAATATAAATGAAGGTGAAAATTAATACAAAAACTGAAGAGAATTCACAACCTTAATTTGCAACATAAATTTGAGGAACAGGTTTGAGTTTATAGAAGTAAATGGTGCAATGTCAATGCGTTGTGTGTGTGTGTATTCAGACTGGCAAAAGCAGCTGGTAGAGGACACAGCCTTTATTTTTTAAATATTTAACCAGTGATAGTGCCACAGCTTAGTTTCTAAAACTGATTTTCCAATTCCGTCTTTGTTTTTTTTACCTTCAAATGGTTTGACACAAGTGTTTTTCCATTTCAGAGGCATTCTATAAGTGGACCAATCTCAGCTTCAAAACCCCTTGCTACGCTGACAGACAAAAGACCAAGCTATGCTGAAATCCCTGTTCAAGGTATTGGTTCAAGTTCATTCAAACTTTGGTTTTAGTAATTCTATTAAAGCTTTAAAAAAATTATATTTTTAGTATCCGAAGCATTATCATATTATATACTTTTTATTATCAAAATATTTTCATAGAATAGCTCACGTTCAAGTTTTTATTACTTGTTTCATCACAATGGTGATGTATCATAAAGATGCTTTTTTGAGTTTTTCACAAAGCTATGATTGCATGCTGGCAACTTGGCATTATTCTGACAGTTTTTATTGAGTGTGTAAACTGAGATCACTTGCAAAATCAAGATAAGATGATTTCAGAGACATGTCTTGCAGCTGCCTTCCACATATTCAAAATAGACACCTCTGGGGTTACATTATGTATTGTCTGGTTGCAGAGGCTTTTTTCCCCTCAAATAAAACAAGAGTGATAGTTGGCGTTGCATGTGAATAACAGAATAGGAACTTATTAAGTATCGAATCTTCAGGAGCCAGATGAAAAATTGAATGGGATTGACTGTTGATTTATCCGTTTCCCAATATTTCTCTATTCTGTGAACTTTGTTTTGTCTCTCAAAACAGTGTTCACAATGTGCTTTTCCTGTGAGAATGAATGGCTATCATGTGTTGGGTGTAACTCCCTGATTTATGCCTGCTTTAGAGTGTTTTTTTCATAGATGTTTCTCAAGATAATCCCCATATGACTCCAGGCTGAATATTTCCTCTTAGTTTGGTATTCCCGAGGTCTGATGCTTTCTGAAGGGTTTGGATTTTTTTTTTTTGTAGTACTTCATAATAGTCTGTATGTGCCAGATTTCCTTCTTGCCTTTGTTGAATGCATATTGAGGTTATTTGTACCATGCAGCTGGAGTTTTAATTTTAGAAACGTTGATATTTTTAGGAATATTGAAATGCCTTTCCAAGAAGATAGTTTAGGATTCTTTAATTGTTGCAGAGTTCATTGTTAGACATAAGCTTAAGCATAGATTGAGTGGTATGCTTTACATAGTTTTTGTGTTTGCATTATAGTCACTTAATGCAGGAGCAGGACTGCATTCCAACAGTGTGCCAGACAGAATTCCCTTTTGCAACCATATATATTTTTAAAGTACCTGTGTAACAACATAGATTTCTTATGTCGCCTTTTCAACTAATGAATAGGGTTTTGCTTTTTTAATCCTCATTCGTCATTTTTATGTTTGTTTTTTATTCAAATTAATACTTCCTAAGTGTTTCTACACAGGAATATGTAAACCTTTTGTTTACAGTCTAAAGGTTTTATTCAAAGGATTATTTCTTTAATAATAGGAAATAATTTTAATTTCATGGTATAGAATAAAAATTTTGTTGTAGTTTTGTACTCATTGGCAATAGGCAAAACTAATCTTTCCATACAAAATGTAAAGGCACCTTTTAGACTCCAGTGCAAGAAGGAGCATGTTTTTATTTAAAAAATAAAAAAAATTAAACCAGCAAACCAAAGACGGGGAAAAAGAAAAGTCACACAAGGGATAAAACAATCTGCTTTACCAGTTCATATTGTGAATGGCATAGTGAATATTTTTGACTATGTACTAAATGGGGATTCCTTGCTGTAGCCATTGGGTTTAACAATTCATTTTTAATAGGCCAGAAACAAGTGGATTAGTAAGAGCCCTTAGGGAAAAAGGATTAAGAAGGTCATGAGGTATTTATTCATAGTGAACTTCATTGATAATGAGCAAATTTAGGCCTTCTCTTTCATACAGATAAAGTCAATTGTTTCTGCTAAAAAAAGCCAAACTAAGGCACTGGTAGGCAATATTCATGACTCATACCTAAATGTCTTGCATTTAATTGGTATCTTCATTAATTATGTTCTCACCTCCTTTTATTTGTCTAGAACATTTGTTGAGAACATCTTCTACCAGCAGGCCAGCGTCTTTGCCAAGAGTACCTGCCATGGAAAGTGCCAAATCTATTTCTGGTAATACCGCATTTTTTAGATGATTAGTAAAATTATGAAGTCTAATTTCAGTGCTATACTTACAGATCGACTGTACTTTTTCAAGAGACAACTTTGGTCTTCAGACCATCAAACTCTTGTCAGAAAAACTCTATTTGGGTATTTGCAATAGCTTATTTTTCAGTGTTCAAGTTTTCTGTTAAGTATCTGGGGAAAGAAACTGAAATCTGGTAAAAGAATATTCCATTTTACTGCATCAAGTGGAACCAAAGAGATTTTTTTTCGCTAATTGTTCATCTAGTGTCCTTATTGTTGCATATACAGACTTGCACCAACATACCAGATGGGCGAGTATGAATCATGCGTATAACAGTTGACTTCTATGTCATCTTTACTTGTATTACAAATAATTTTGATGTGCAAGGTATATGTGAGGAAAGAAACTATTCCTGGCTGTTACTTTTGACTGCTTGGAATGGAGGATTATTTTTTTGAGTGAGGCAGAGAAACATATTATCCTTCTCTAATTAAGCAATTCCATTTTTGTTTGTGGAAAGAATTAGTGGTTTAAAATAGGAGGATTGTTCTTGTTAGGCAACAAATGCATCGTTATACATTATCTAATGCGTATAAATGTTTTTTGCACATTACCTAGCAAACCTTCTACCCATTCTGTAGGATGAAAGAATGTTTTCAGTGAATCATTTTTAAATAGTCCATTTTATGACTGGCATATAACCTACAGATACTCTTTAGTGTTACTCATATGGTTGCTGCACATGTCTCATAGACTTTGTTTTTTTGAAAACTAGACTTGCTAAATAGAAGTCTTTGTAGACTGTTGGGAGTGTTAGTTTGCTATAAAGCTGACATCTTGGTATCAGCAGGGGCTTCTAAAAACAAATTTTTTTTAAGATTTATAGCTGAAGTAGTGTGATACTGTGAAAATTACACTTTTTATAAGTTAGAACTGATTTGAGATAAATATTTTTAAAAAACACTTATAATTGAGTAAATGGTTTGAAGAAGTAAATGAGTTTTAGATCATTCTGATTCATCCTGAAAAAAAAAAAAAAATCCCCCAAAAGCGTTTGTGGTTTTTCCCCTACTTTTTGTGTCTGATATTTATAAATCAACGTACTTGCCCCAAGTCATTAGAAAATAATTTTCTGTTATATGAAGGGTTGCATCTTCGATTTGCACAAACATAAACAATAGTGACTATTTAGGTGTAGAAGACAAACCTCATACTTTAACTGAAAACTCTTCCACACAGAGAAAACATAACCTTTCCAAATTTGATTTCACAGAGTATAATGCTTGTGCTTTCATTCAAAAGAAAAATTGTTTGTCCTTTGATAAAGTGAAGCAAGCTCTGTGGAATGTGGCTGAATGGTCTCAGGTCAAACTTTGATATCCATGTTGATGATAGATAATTAATGTCCAGAGCATCACAGACATGCCAACTCTTGATGAAAATCAAGTGGAAATAAAGCAGCTGTCATCTCTGAAGTGTTCTGGGTTTGGTTTTCCTTTTTCTTAACTCTTTGAAGCTTAGCAACATAACTACATGAACTAGAGAAATTAAATGATTTGATGTTAAAATTCCTTCTCATTCATGAAATCCTTCAAATAGAAGTAGCGATATTCCACTAAGGTATATTTATCAAATCTTCTTTGCTTCAAGATATGGGCTTGATCAGAAATGTTGGTAGAGTAGACGGAATCTTTGATATTTCCTAAGTGGAAAATATCAAGAAAAATGCTAAAGCCTAGTATTGGATATGGGTTTAGAAACCTGCCTGATTGCTGAACTAATACTTGTCAGAGAGCAAGACTAAGTTTGAAAGTTTTTATGTTTGCAAATGATAGATGTATGGGCATCTTCCCATTTAGTCTCTCGAAGAAGTAGTGAAGAAATCAAGAGGGATATCAGTGCACCTGATGGAGCATCTCCAGCATCTCTTATGGCAATGGGTACCACCTCACCACAACTGTCACTCTCGTCATCTCCTACGGCATCAGTCACTCCTACAACCAGAAGTCGGATAAGGTAAAAACTTGCTTTTGTGGTGCGCTGAAATGTTTTAATTTCATGGCTATCTGTCTGCATATCCCTAGGATATAATATTGGCACTAAGACGTCAGGCTTTTCTGCCACCCTTACAATAATGATCTTCAGTAATCTTTGAGAGCTTCAGAAAGTTTTCTGCAGCTCAGTGTATGTTTTAAAAATTAGAGAATTTAGCCTTTTTAGAGCTTATGAGGTTAATACCAAAGTTTTATGCTGCAGTAGAAAACCAAGCTAAGTCGTGTCACTACCATCATACCAGTTCAAAATACCATGAAGCCAAGTTCAACATGCTGTAAGCTCATTTCTTGAATAAATCTTTTGGAGTGGCTTGGACTCAGGGAGACCACATGATAAACCTTAGCTTTTGTAATAGCCCCTAAAGACAAAAAGCAGCATGTCTAGGTCTTAATTCTGGACACGGATGAGTCTTCTAAATAGCCATGAGTGAGTGGGCCTGGGTTATTTGTACCATAGATGAAATCGTAATGTAAGCCTACGCTACAAATGACCAGGCAACCCCCTTTCATTGGTAAGATATGTCTGTGATTAAATTGAAAACTTCTTATCCGTAGTGTTATCAGTCAAAGGACTTCAAAGTATTTAAGTGTCATGTTATGCGAGTCAAGTATGGGCTTAGCCCTGCTTCGTAGATTGGGAAACTGGCACACAAAGGTTAAATGACTTTCTGAAGACCATTTAACACAGAGCTTCCTGACAAAGCTTTTGTACAGCAGAAATATTAAACCCTTAATATTCTGAGTCATTTGCAATATGTAATAATTATATTATAAAATTGCGAAGTTATTTATAGCTGTGAGTGCTATTGGAAATGATTTCCCTGAACTCAGCTGAGGCATGCCTCAGTGCTGCTCTCCTTTCACTGGGCAGTTATTAAACTGAGTTTGGATCTGTGGGGACTTTACCAGCAGCAATTAATATTGTGTGTGCCTAAACTTAGACCAAGTACATCCAGGAAGAGGGGAAAAAAAAAGACTTAAACACTTGTTATATGAACTGGTAGTGCATAAAATTGCACTGATGGCAGCCTGCAGACTGTAGCAAATATTGGGGCAGTTCATGGTAAAATTGTACCCTTACAATACCATTGCTGCGCCACTTGAGCATTGACTGCAGTGCTGAGCACTACAGAAGTCTTAGCAGTGCAATCTGCAGCAGTGGGTGTGTGGTGGGAAGCATGCTCTTCGGAACTGTCCTCAGAAGGACACAATTTGTTAGGTGATCAGGTTTCTCTTTTCTCCCCCTACCTTCTGCTGAAAGTTGTTGTAAATTAAACAGTTCTTGCTATAGTTCATTAAAACAAATACTTGCAGTTTAATGTTCCCTGTTCCATTTGAAACTTTGTTGGCTCTTTGATTTGAAATACAGTTGACCTAGTATACTAGCTTGGAAGATTTATGTCAAACCATTTCTCATTGTCTCCACACAACTTATGCTAATTTATTTTCTTCAGCAGTGTTTTCATAACTGTGAGAACCTGATATAAGCCATGTGCTCTTACTGGCATTTGAGAACAGGCTGTACAGCTCCCTGATGGCTAAACAGTATGTTTAGCGTAAAGAGAGGGAGCTTTTAATTTGAGTTCTTGTATGTTGTCCCAAATCTCAGTTCTGAAGTTCTCATAGCGTTGCCTCGTCTCTGTTGTATATTGACTATGTGACCCTACTGTTGTTTGTTTCGGTCACCGAAGTGTTGTTGAAAGATGTACTCATTGAAGAACCAAAGTACAGAATTTCTTGAAGCATCGTTCTGGCTGTGTGGTCCCTGTGAAGTTTAGATACAGTAACCTCTTCAGATAATTTATTTCATATTTAAAATACACAATTAGCAACTTCCTTGTTGTATTAAATCTCTTTGAGATTAGCATTTAGGTTTGAAGGCTCATACTGCTATCTTCCATGCTGAAAGGCACTTACTGTTTCCTCTTTGTTGTTCTGCTGTGCATATATTTTCACGGATGTTTCAAATGTTATCTCTTTCTAAGGAGCTTTGAGATTTTGCCATCTGTATTTCAGTGAAGCCTGGCCAAGCAAATTGCAATACATATACTTAAGAACAGTGCCTTAGAGCATTTTGTTGTATGTTGGAACATTCTTTTTTGTGTTGAGTGACAGATGCTGATACATGGTACAGTCTTTGGTGTTCTGTTGGTAGCACACATGGGTGAGGAAATCCACATTCCCTGGATGCTTTCTTTTCCCCTATCAGGAGAATTGCTACCTGTAAATCTGCAGCAGAGAATCCACTGACAATACGATGTGTATTTCTGCATTCCATCCCTCTTTCCAGTCACCAAAAGGGTTGTGAAGAACAAGGAGTTGAAGATTTGAGAGTGAATCTATACAATCTCTGTGTCTTTTTGGAAGTATCATTGCAGCCGTTGTGAGGATCTTCTTTACATCTGCATAGACCTCTTTAAAAAAAGGCGGATGGGGAAGTTTTTGCAGTATGAATTCACTGATAGCTATTTTACTTTAATTTTCCAAGTGGAAATTAAGAACAACTGCTTGGTTATATCCAGTATCTAAGCTCCACAGTGGCTGAATATCTAATCTTTTTGTCAAAGACTGTTCACTAGAGTATCTGTAGAAATACTAAATCATGTAACTGAGCCACTACAAAAGTATTAACCTCTATAATATTTTTTTTTTTTTTGATCTCAGCACTCATTTCTGAAATCTGGTAAAGGGATGCTTGTAATGTGAGACTCATGAAAAACTGGCCAACTCTGATATGATTGTTCTTTTCTTCCCTGATCTTCTCTTAAAGAAAAAATAACTTATGGTAGGTTGACAGACTAAAAGTGAAATTAATAGACAGCTTTTATTGTGCCAGTATATTAAATGTCAAATCAGCCTAGTTAGATCTCCTCCTCTTGTTTGAGAATTCCCGATCTCAGGGAAGTGTTCGGTTGATAGTGGCAGGCTGCTAATAGGCAAACTTGCTGTTTCAAGGTGACATTTGTAATCAGCCATGAGATGCAAAAGAGATACCATCAGTTTATTCTCTTTCTAAATACAAAATAAAGTCACTTGAGTTAGCTTAATGGTTGAGCTGGAACTTACCATGTTGTGAGTTTAATTTTCTAGACCTTTAGAAAAAATATCATTGAGGCTGAAAAACCTAGAAAAAAAAGTTTAAAGGAAAAAGAAGGGTGACTTGCTGTTGAAAGAATTAATCCACCATGACCCAAGTCTCTCCAGGTATTTCTGTGTATTGTTTTTCAGTCAGCAGTGCTGTACCCTGCTACTTTCACTGTGACAGTAATTTGTTCCTTTTTTCTTTAAGCTTTTACAATATAATATTTCTGTTGCAAAAGATACGTTACAAGCTCTAAGTGGCTCTTCTGCCTTGTTCCTAGGGAAGAGAGGAAAGATCCCTTGTCTGCCCTAGCAAGAGAGTATGGAGGATCCAAGAGAAACGCCTTGCTGAAGTGGTGCCAGAAAAAAACAGAAGGCTATCAGGTAACTGTAGAGCTGTTTAAGGGAATGTACTTCCAGCTGCAGCACATTACAATCGGCCAATGGCATAAACGGGGCTGCTCCACAGTTGAGTGCATAGATTGCAATGGCACTGGTATGTTCTGTACTCTCTTCTTGGAACACATGCTACGAGTCCTAACCTAACTAACATTAATAGCTCTTTAGTCACTTTATTCCATGTCGATAATCGCTTTCTTCTTAAGGGGGCAGCTGACCTCCTAGGGAGGTACTTTAAAACAGCCTTTTACAGATTGCACTTTTGAGACTGTAACTGCAACTTCAGCAGCCTAAGGTTTAAATGAGTGTTTCCCAAATGCAGTTAGAGTACCATTTCTCAGATTTCAGAGAGATTTTCTTGATAGGTAATTAGCGTAAGGTTTTTTTGATCTTTCAGTGTGCTCCCATTTAGTCTCTGTTTATGGACGGTTTGTTTTGTGAAGGTCTCATTGTCTTGCATTTTGAACTTGGCTTTCTATTGCGGTTCCAGACTTTTTCTTTTTTTCGGTAAGTCCAAATGTTATCAGAAGCCAAAAGAGCTAACAAGATAACTATCCAGAGTTCTCCTGATTACATTATTTTTTCAAAAGAATATTGGCTTCAGCAAACTAAACCAGGATGTTAATAGTCTGACCGTGATGTATTTGTTTGGTTAACATGTATTGAAAGTGTTTGGAGTTCCCAACACAATCCTCAGTTTAAGAACTTTACTCTTTCCATGACTTGAGACTTACAATGCCGAAGGAAGTTGAGAGCCACATAACAGGATGATCACCCATCCATAGGAAAAGTCGTATTTCAGTACAATGGACAGGCTTGTGATATAAGCCCTCCCCCCTTCCTGTGGCACGTCTAGTGCTAAAATGTGCTATTTCTGAGGATAAGCTTCTTTGTGGAAAGAGCCTTTCTCCTTCCCCACATTTTTAGAAAGGCAGGATGTTGTATTTCCTTATAAATCCTCTAAAACTGAACGCAAAAATATTTTCTCGTATTGTCTTCAAATGAAAGATGAATTTGACAGCTTCCTTATCTGGTTAGAAAAAATAATAGAAAATATTCCAAACTTCCTATTCTTTAGTTGTGTGCGCATGCAAAAGAGCATGCTTTTGTTACTATTGGTCACTGCTTATAATTACTTGATTTTTATGAAGACTGATAGTCTCAAAAGTTATACTTCTTGGTGTACTTGCTTCAAAAATAGTAATATGGTTCTCTGCTTGTGTTGCTACTGAGAAACCATAGCATATAGCACCTGTAGAACCAAGGCATGCCTTCTTTTGAAAGAGTAAGATAATATCAGGAGATTATATTAAGTTAATTTTTGGAGAAGAATGTCTTTGCTTTAGGCACGCTTATTTTTCATTTCTTTGCTGTATAGAATTAGATTATTTTCAGAATCCCCTGAAATTAAATTCTGGTTGAACACCATGTTAGTGGTGTTCTAGCGTTTTAAACATGGCTAGCATTGTATTCATTGTGAATAGTGCTTATCCAGCATTCTGGCATCTCAACAACGTTATCAATATCAGATAAGGATTTTTTTTTTTAATTGGAGCTTTGCTTAGTTTTATTTTATAACTACTTGGATTCAAAACTGGGAAGCAGTAAACGAGCATCAGAATAATGTACAATCTCCCTTCCTCATTCAATCCTTCTTAAGGTACTCTGACTCTCTTCATCCTTCCCTCTCACCCAAATATTGACACGCTACCTTTTCTTACCTCCAGCTGCTCCTAGTGTCTGCCACAGTTCCCCTTTGTCCCCAGCATTTTTCATCGTTATAAATTTTACTTTTCTTCTATACTACTCTTTGTTTTTGTTGGGCTTAACATCTGGGCGAGAGCCAGCACGTGCATTTCAGAGCTACCTGCGTGCTGCTTGATCGACCGTCTTCTGTCTCTGAGCTGCTGCATCAGCCACGTGGAACAAAACAGTCCTAAATATCCCAGCCTTTTCCTCTGTAGCAATAACAGCCAGTCCACCTCCTATCTAGTCAGCAATTTCCATCCTGTTACCAATTTAAATCAGTGTTACTTAGTTACAAATACAACTGGTTAAAGGAAATCAGTTGGAAATGGAGTCTGTAATAAGTTCTAAAATGACCTGGAAGAGTTTAACCAGGATTTGGAAACATGGAAATAAAAAAGGAAGTCTTAGAAGGCTTTTGTTTCAGAATAATTCTTTAATTAATTTGTTATATTCATATTATATCAATTTATTTCTAATGCAGATCTAATTAAACTACCAGTGTTTACATAAAACTCAGCCCTGTAAGCCAGTATTTTTCAAATATGTCTTTGCCAGCATGGAAAGATGTGTTTACTTCTTCATCAGTTGCCAAAAGGAATCACTTTTTTGGTCCTGTTTTCTCTCTATCACCTGGAGGTGATGTCTCACAGCTGTATTTTTTTATGCATACATGGTGTAAAACATCTATAGAAAATTATTTCAGCTGTTGATGTTTCACAGAGAAGGTGGCTTACCCTTAGTGTTGAGCAGCAGCATACAAATGAATATTATTCTCTTTATAGGCCACCCGTAGTTCTTAAGCGGCTTTTTACTCCATGTGTTGAAAACACTAAAGAAGAAAAAAAACAAAAGCAAAACCAAAAAATACATCAAAGTCTGTGCTGTTTCACAGAGAGAAAATTTCCTTTATTCACAAGATATCTGTGGAGAATAAAGTACTACTTAATTGCTTGGTACAACTAATATTTTTTTGGTCTGCTCAAGTGAAATGGAAGAATAACGTCTGCTCTACTATCCCGTGTAGGAAATTACTTTCAAGCATTTGATTAAAAGTCTTAAGTATCTCTGTCTTAGAAGCTTGAAATTTTGTGAATGTTCAATAATTCAATGTTGATAGTGTGGTGAAGCTCTAGTTTCAGACCATTATAGTGAAAGGATTTTATTTAAGGGCCTCCACAGACATCTACAGAGATTTACACCAAAGTGCGCTTTCCACCTCTGACAAATGGTTCCACGTAGCAGAATTTTTCAAGGTATCTTAAGACTTTCTCTTCCGTGAATGCATTATGATACAAGCTGATACATAACCCTGTTAAAAAACTATAATAAATTACTTCATTGTGCAGTTTTATTGATTTATTCAAGCAAATTTGGGACTAAATGAACAAATTTGTTGAAATGTAGTTGTTAAGCAATATTTGTGTTCCAAATCTGATATTTTTTTAAAGAGTACCCCAATAAAAATATATTAAAAATAAAAAAGGTTAAAATAGCCAATGAAAATAAGATAAATTCTTACCAATGTAAAAAACTTTACGGCTTTTTTTTTGTACTGTATTACTGCTTTTAATGTACAGGCTGTCTGAATGTTGTTTGCAAGCAGAATTTCTCCTTGAAGCTTAGATTTGGAGAATGATGATCTGCAGAAGGTCATTGCAGAGCTAACAGCAGGCAGGTTCTGTATTAACTTTCATCTAGAGCCTGTTCAGTCTAGACAGCATTGCGCTCACTAAGTTACTGAGTTAATAATATTCAGACTGAACTGATCCCTAAGCTATGAAAGAGGAGAGTTGCTGTCTTAAGATAAGGGTGGATTTTTAAAGCATTTAGATAAAGGAGAAGCAAATCACCTTTAGTTTTCAGATGAACAGGCACAAAATACTTGAAATATGTTCACGGGTTAGCTTTGCTCAGGATGTGACATGTTGGTTCAGAGTACAGAGCCAAGTGCTGTGTTTTCCAGAGAGAAGAGAATCCTCTGGACTCCTCTAAAATATGTGCAGTGTCATAAAACTGTCAGAAATTCCAGATATCTTCAAAGCCTAAAGTAATCCCATCCAGCTGTTACGGAGCATTTACTCTAGCTGGAACACAGCTACTTTCATTTTGAGTACACAACTAATAAAAGTCCCCAAAAGGATGTGAGCATGCATGTTTCATGTTAAGAAGGGGACCAACAAACAGGATACGCACATCCTTACCCATTCTTATCTACTGCAGTATTTCAAATTATTTTCCATTTTTTGGTCAGCATTCTGAGAGATAATTCACTTCCAGAAGTCTGACACTAAAGAAAGCAATTGTTATGAGATAGCAGCAAGAATAGACTGATGTTTTTGTTGTTTTTTTATCATGCTTCCTAATTACAGATACTGGGAAGACCTCCTCAATATGCCTCTCTTTCATTCAATGGTGCTTTTTTCTGGTAACCTAGTCTTTACCTCACATACAGCTTAAAGCTGCATGTTTTACAAAAAAATTAAAATATATTATGTAAAACATGTCCACAATAAACAATGACATTTTTTAGTGCTTAAGTATGAATGTATGTATACCTAATGCTGTGCTGAATGCACTTGGAAATCAAGCAATCTGTAATTTGTAGTCAAGTAGTAAGTGCAGCATAACAAAGCTAAAGGTAAAAGATGGTTTGGGCTGCCTTTTTTTCTTTTTTTCAAGCCCGTTCCTATGTACTCATGTCTTCATCAACACGAAGCTCAATCATATTCTACTCAAAGTATTATATTGATTTTTTTTGATTTATTTTTTTTAGAAAAAAAAAAACACAAAAAGAGGACAAGACTGTGTGCTCATGTTCAAATGCTGATTGCAGGGTGTGCATACTTTCCCCAGTGCTGTCTGGTTGATTCATGAAAGTAGTCAGGCTGCCAGAACACTTCTCTCCTTGGTTTAAGCTGTGATGCTTTAGCCAAAAATTGTTGAGTTAAGGAAGGACATGCTTCCTTTTTCTGTTTGGATTGGATTCTGATACAAGAGAAATGTCAACCTGTTAGACTTAATTATGACACAATTTAGAATAAATTATGGAGATGTCTTAATCTTTAAGTGCTTCAAATGTTAATGTCTGAAGCTATTATTGGGTTCTTTTGAGAATGTCTGCCCCTTTTACGGTTCTTTTTTGTACAAAAACTGAAAATTAACATGTTTTTGGAATGGAAAGAAACATTAACGGTCAATATTTAAAAGTTTTAATGGTTTGTATTTCCCATTTACTGCTTTTTCGGTAGCTGGGATTGAAGAGGCTGTTATGTCTATTCTAGAAATACTTTTACATTCTCACCTACTGCCAGAAGTACTGATGGCCTCAGCTTTAATCCATGACTTGAGAATCAGTGAGTCCTGATTGAATGGAGCATGAATAGCACTTATTTTGTAGTTTACCTTTCTGATTTTTTAATGGATACTTTTTTCTTTTGTGTATGTGTCTTTAAAAGCTTTTTAAAAGCTTTTTAATAGTGATTTTCTGCCAAGGTCTATACACTTAAACCTCAAACCTTGTTTTAATGGCCTAATATATTATAGTACAGTATCATATTAATGCTTTTGCTTTCTCAGCCCATTTATTTAATTAACTAATACAACCAAGACATAGACACATGTTTTGTTTTCCCTGTGTCCAAACTTGCTTGTGAGCCAAGCTGAGTTAGGATGTGGGAACCTCTCCTCCTTGTGCAGAACAAGGGATGGGGAAATAGCTGCTATGCAGGATGCTCCTCTGCTCAAATGGTAATATACATAGTTCAGGGAGATGGAAGACAGCTGTGGATAGATCTGCTGAAGAGGCAGTTAAAATGGCTTTGTTCTTAGTTCGTGACTGTTAGTTAGAAATCATGTTTTCTGTAGTTGGGGTTTTTTTTGTCTTTTTTTTAACTGTGGAGTTTTTGTGGGCAGGGGGGGAGAAAGTTGAATCAGTGGGTTATGACAGTTAGTGTCTGTTCCTTACTGTTTTAAACAGAAGGTATTTTCCCTGACTATCGAAGACCCTCAGTTCATTTAGGATTATTGTAAAAAACAATAGGAGACAATTTCAAAATTAGCACTATGCTGGTTAAAAACGCTTTAAAGTTGTGCATTATTGAACTGTCCAGAATGTTTCTAGTGAGGGAGATTCCTTCACTTCTCTGGGTGACCTATTCACATGCTTAATTGTTTCGTCGTGAAGACTTGTTTTTCTTATATCCAGACAGAATTTCCCTGGAAAAAAAATTTGCCTATTGTGTCTACTATCACCATGTGTCCTTGTGAAGAGAGGACTTCCATCTTATAACTGCCTATAGGCAGATAACTGCCTTTTAGGCATTGTAAGACTCTGGTCACATCTCTCCTGAATCTTCTTTAGACTGAATAAACCGAAGGACTTCAACCTGTCTTGATCTGTTCTCTTTACTGCTTAGTCATGTAGGTAATGCTGCTGGAGCCTTTTGTATTCTTCAATGACTGTTTTGAGCTGGGGTTACCAAAGCTCTATACAATATTCCAGGCGTAGGCTGACGGGGGTCCAGTAGAGTGTAAGAATCCCATCCCTCAGTCTGCTGGCTGTACTCACAGCGATGCAGCTCAGGATACTGTTTGGCTCTTTTACTGCAAAGATGACTTCTGATTCATGCTCAAATCAGTTTATTTACTATTTAACCACTGTTATATTTCAGCCTAAGCTGATGGATTGTTTTGTTCCTATTGCATTTCAACCTTGCTTCAGGAAGTATCTTCTTAGTCTCTTTTTTTTTGTCTGTATGAGCACAAGGGGATACTCATTTTGTGGTAATGCGCCTACTTTGCTGTTTAATACGAGCTTGAGTCATGCTTGCAATGTTTTTTTGGTTATGGATCCACCAGTGTTCCCCTGCCATCTTTTTCCCCCTCTTTGTCATGGCTGTAGAATGGACTATAGAATTTGGCCTGTATGATTACGTAAAAATTAACATTCTTATGCTCTGTCTCTAGAAAAGTCTTACAAATTTTTAGCTCTGTATTTTATTCCTGATTGGAAGATGTCTTCCACAGATCTTTTTGTGACAACAGCCTGTTGCTTAACTGCTTTTGCTAGAATTGCCTTTTAAAAAAAAAATCTCTCAAAAATAGAGGTGACTTCACTCCCATCGTAAGTATTAAACATGAGGAGACATGGACTGATAAATCTCCTTCTAGTTTACCTATCACTAAAAAAGCTTATTCCTCATTTGACAATTTATCTGAAAGTATGTCCTTCAATTGCTTTAATAGTTTGTGGTCTGCAATGGCTTGAAGAAAAATTTCAGACTAGATTCCAGCAGAATTCTCTTAATAGAGCCAATTACTTAATAGAAGCAGTAACAAAGAAGAAATTATGTCAGAGATCTTGGGCTGATGCTCTGTTTACCGTCAGTTCTTTGAGAAATAAGAGCTTAATGCAAGATTGATTTCATTATACTGACCAAACTTTTTCAGAAAACCACAAGTAGTTAAAAGCATTTGGGAAATAAAATTCTGCTGTATTTAAATGTGCCAGTTGTGTGCTCAAAGCCCTACATAAAAAATTTAATTTTCAGTTTAAATGGCAATCTGTCCAGTTTATAGATTTGGTTTTCAGTGTATGACCGATATTATACTTTTTTTAGTCTGAGAGGTAATAATAATTCATAATAGTCAGAGCAATTGGAAACAGAAACCAGTCCCTTTTAATTGTTTCCTTCCGTTGTATTTAATTCAGCTTCTCTGGCTACATTAAGATTCTTGGATGATGGGTTTGTTTTCTGCTTGTTGTCTTAATAATAAAATCTGGACCCTACAGGAAGATTTAGAAAAATAGGGTGTTCGGAGTTCTTTTTGAGAACAAACCAAATTTTTTGGTGAACTTTTTTAAGTGGCCCTTTTTTCCAATGTTTAAATTCAAAATTAAACATTCTGTGGGTGCTACTAATATTTAAAGTGAAATTTTTAGTTTATACAGCTAAAATGTTTCAGGGAAGGTGACTTTCTCTTGTTTTATTCTCATTTACCATTTTCAGCACAACTTTGTCCTGTTTTTCTTGCTCACAGGTCAAGGTGAGGGAATATACTTAAAATTGTTAGAAACATATTTAGATTTTGGAGGTGAGCACTCCACCTGGTTTTAAGTCACGTGAAACGTTCTGGCTTCAGCCCCTGTTGTTCTCTAAGTCTCTTTCCTAGTGCATCCAGACTGTTTTGAGACCTTGCAATTTCTTTCTTCAATTATTCTGAGCACAAGTCTCTTTTCTTCATCCACAGGGTGAAAGCTCAGGTGCAGGTTCTGGTGATCTCATACCGATCACTGCAGCATGCTATTTGCTGATTTTGATGAATGCCGCCTTGCCTGTTGATGTCCATCCTGTGGACAGTGCTGCAAAGATCACTGCTCCAGTTTACTGCTTAAACAGCGTTGCGTTGTTTGCTTCTCCTTTCTCTGGGCTCCCTCATTTCCAATATAAGCTGTTGCTCTCGCTTTGAAGGCTGTGTACCCTTCCATCCCTCTTTCAGTACTGAGATCTCACCTGTGCTTCAGTGATGTGGTGTTTAGGATCAAACCCTTACATTTTAAAATAAATATCGCCGTGCTTCCTCTGAGATACGTGAAGCAAACCTGGGAGAGAGAAAAAGACCTTGTAAGCTCTGTGAGACAAGGTACTAACAAACTTTATTTCGTTTGTACCGTGAATGGCTTTAATGGACTCCTTGTCTATGATAAATAGAGTATTTTCTGCAGTGATATCAAGTTCAACAGCTACTTGTTGAAACTATATCCAGCATTAAGTCACTAAATTGGAAACTGGTGTGTTAGAAACTGTTACTCAGATTCAGCAATGCTTCAGCATTCCTCCTTAATTTAATAAGGAATGTTAATTTTGTCCTTGTAGTCCTGAGACTTAAAAATTTACTAATACTTTTCAAGTTGCTTTAACTAGTATGATTTTTTTTTCTTTGATGGTTTGGCTCAATGTATGCATGTATGTCTGAGCACATCTGTGCTTAACTGTGAGAGGCCAATATATATCTTTCTTCTCCCCTCCTACATCACTTGGTCATCCTGGGGAAGGAGGGAGAATATTTCAGCCAAGGGATGAAAACCAAGATTGAGTTTTTCTCAGTAGATTGTGTAGCAAAGGAAACATGATCATTCACACTTGAATTTTATAACTAGCTTGCTACAAATGACTACGACAAGCAAAAGCCCCTCTCCCTACCTTTATCCATCTTACTGATACAGATGCGATCCAAGGCATTACTGATTACAAGGTAGGGGGAGAAAAAACTTCAAAAAGTCATTTTGTAAACAGGTACAAGTAGGAATTTATTTGCTTTAACAATCTGATATTTTTTCCCAATTTTTCTCGGAGTCCTGTATTATATGTTGAATTTGTTTGCCTGATTTTAGGTAACATTCACAGAGTTTTAACCAAGCATTAATTTAAAATCTAATCTCCTGTCTCTCTTGAGGAGAAAGGAGGGAAAGCTTCTCTTTCTTTTTTTTTTTCTTTTTGTTTTTTTCTTTTCTTTCCCCCCTCCTTTTGCTTTAAAATTTTCCCACCCCTGTGGCTTGAGGAAGCTGAGAATAACATGTTCCCACAGACTGGGGGTCTCCAACAATGACATTTCCGTTTGCAAGCAGGCAGCAGGACGGCAGGCGAGGCTCAGACCACTGCCTTGGGCATTGTGAGCCTGAGCACGTACGCTTACGTCACCAGGGTTTGAACCTGCATTTGGTGGACTTTGTATAAAAAGTGCTAAAGCTGAGCAGGAAATGGAGATTTCCCTCGTATTCTTCTAGAAGTTGCGTTTAGTTTTGTTTTTTTCCTCTGTTGGAGGGGATTGCAGTTGTTTTCCATTTGTAATCCAAATAGAACGGCCTTCGTTCCTGACCTGTGTGGCACAGTACCACTGATTCGGAGGGGACTGTTCTGCATTAGGAAGAGCAAGTTTCAGTGTCTTGTCAAAGACAGGTGATGACTATTAAATTGCTGTCAGGTGAAAGGTCAACTCCTGTGATTGTGTTTCTGCAGTTTTGTGTCTGGAGGTTACAGCTCCTGCTGTATTAAAGTTTTAGATAGGAAGTAGAGGAGCTGCTTAGGCCCATTTAAGTGAGTTAGATATTAAAGCATGTTTATATTTCTCCATAAAGGTCTAAAAGATAACTAGATGTTTCTTAATTAAAGTTTAAACTGACTGCTATCCACTTTGCCTCCTTGCCATTGTTTGACTGCCAACAGCCAGGTGTACAATAACTTAAAGGTCACTGAGGCGTCTTGTTTGTAACGCTTTTGGACTGGACTGACTCTTTTTACAGTAACGTGTGCGGTCTCAGGAGATGCGTTTACCAATGCCACTGAGCTTCCTACTGAAACTAAAAGATCAAGAGTGCAAGACTGCAGTTTTCACTTGTTTCAGTCCCAAAGATAAAGATTCCTTGCCATCATCAGTGTTAACATCTGTTGGAACATTATTTCTTCTTTATTTCCAAATAATTTTTTTTGTGATCTTGTTTGCATAAGTTTCTGTATAGACATTTTTTCTTTAGAAAATACTCATACTCATCATTTAGAATTTTGTCTGCATATGAATGCAACAGAAGCATCTCTTAACACATTTGCTTTTCTATCTTAGTGTGTACAGTTGTAACAAATCTCTAGCACAACATTTTGCATCTTTTAACACATATATTTTGCTCTTCTGCTGGAGGAGGAGTTTAATATTACCTGGAATTAATATAACTGACTTTCTTATTACTAAATTTTTTTCTCTGTGGTAGTGCAGTTTGGTTTCTTACCACATAACTTTACTATTAGGTTGTTACATTTTGCAACACAAACACCCCCACAAGACCCCCACAAGTATTGGTAGATCTAATACTTGTTAGATTATGATTTCAATATATATTTTTTTTTCCCTTCTAGAATATTGACATAACAAACTTCAGCAGTAGCTGGAATGATGGCTTGGCTTTCTGTGCAGTGCTCCACACTTACCTCCCAGCTCATATTCCCTATCAAGAACTAAACAGCCAGGACAAGGTAAGACATTAAAAATCCCGTTCCTGGGACTGTAAGACTATATTATTAATATGTATTAATAAAGACAAATGAACAAATCTGAATTTAAATCAAACAAACAAACAAAAAAAACACAAAAAAAACCCAACCCACACCAGTATTACTGGGAATCATGATTGGAACACTTCAAACTACCTTGCTGCTATTCTTATAACCTTTTAATATTTGGAGATCATTGGGTTAAACATACCTTCAGAATAGATGCAAGAAAAAAACAAAACCAACAAACAGAAGTTGAGAAATTTAAGTCTAAGGCATTTTATTTAACCCAAACAATTGCTAAGTGTTTTCAATTTGGGTTTTGGAAGCAAGGAGCATTTAAGCTTGAAGATTTTATATCCATCAAACTTATATCTTGACATGTTTTGTTCATCTCTTTCAATATCTCAAGGATGTTGTTTTATCCTGTTTCTCATACTGATAAGCGACAGTGATAGTCTTCTCGAGTGCTATGTATCAAATAAACTAGATGTGAAGGCTGCAGAGTAGTCTGTACATATTCTAGTGTGCTGCAATAAATGCTCACTAATGGGTTCTCTGGAGATGTATTTATTATTTATAATAATACATCCTTTAAAAATATTACAAAATTTCATTAACACAGAATTTTCTTATGTATGCTTTTTAAAGAATAAATAATCTATTCTTTAGCATTTTATAACTCAGTCATTCCTCACTGACAATGATTTTTCAGCATTATCTTCTGAATGAAGAATTAATAAAAATTTTCCGTAAATTTTTGGATGCTGTTAGGACATGTTCATTCCCACAACTCTTTAACACTGTAGTCAAATTATAGACTCCATTTGAAGCAAACATAGCAGTGTTACTATGAACGTTCTTAACACCACTTTATTCTGTTTGAAGTGGTCTGTCCTTGTTATCTAACATGATTTTATATCTCACGCAGAGAAGAAATTTCACTTTGGCTTTTCAGGCAGCTGAAAGTGTTGGCATCAAATCTACTCTGGTAAGTTTTAAGTGCATACTGAATGAATTATGACTTGTTTATAAAAATCAGATTATTGTATTTTGTACTTTGAAAGAAAGATTTTAAGTACTTTGTGCTTAAAAATAGCAGCAGATGAGCTCAGCTAGAGGTTATTGCTTCTGTATCATACTTGACTGGAAAACATAAAAGATACTCCCTACCTCAGTGGCTTTGTTTAGTAAACCCACTGTCATCAACAACTTAAGCTTACATGTTTTTTGCGTTAAATAGTAACTGCATGTATAAGTCAAGGTATGTAACTTGTTCTTTTGCTCTGTGTAATATGAGGGTCAAGATACACCTCTTAAATTTAGACTGTTGATTTGTCATCATTGTAAATAATTGTGAGTTTTTGCAATTATTGTTTATAATAAGCTTTCTTATAAAAGATTAATTTAAAATAATTAGTTTTCAATAGCACAGTACTTACTAGAAAAGGAAGATTGATGAAGATACGGAATTGGGAGTATCCCAAACCGTTGTGGAAAACAGCAAAAATTCTGCTAAAATTGCCAGAATCAGGAATGATACTTAAGTGGTACTTTTGTAACCTAAATTCTAACAATGCTGCCGTGGTTGGCAACTAGTAATACAACAAAGTCAGACATTTTCAAAAATAACGCTTTCCTAGATCCTTATCAGTGCTTTTACTCCCCCAGCATTGTATTTGCTGACAATGGCAGTGCAACTGTTGGGCTTTCCTACTTTGACTTTGTCAGTGGTTTGACACATGGAAATTTCTTAACAAGTGCTGATGTAAGAACTAGATTGTGGAAAATAACTGCAGTAATTCTTACATAGTTCAGCTTTAGTCTGAAATGGTTACCGTCTGTCCTTCCTTTTTGCAACGTACTTAATTACAGATACTCTAAAAAGGCAACTTGAATGGAATTAAATCTTCTAAGTGCAAATCGTATCCATCTTAAGGATTTAGTATCTGTTTATGTACATGTATTTGCAGTGTCTGCGATGTGTATGTTTGTGGACATTTTCTTTGTCCATATTGCATGGGTGGAGGGTAAAAAGGCTGTGAGAACTACTGTGTGTAAATAGCAGCGGTAATGTCAGGGGAAGGTATTTGTTCCCTGAATAAGAAAGTGTTCAGCTACTTTTATGTGGAAAATTTTTAAAATGTTTACTTTCTCTTTTTTGAGTTCTGGAGGTTCCTGGACCCAAAGCTTACAAAATAGACACTTAGAGTAAACAAAAAAATTATTGGAAGCTACATTGCTGTTTTCCTTTGGTACATGTGCTGAAAAGGGTAGATCAGGCTTTGTTTACCCTGCTTATTCACTGACAACCTGGTGCCTGTTACTGTGTAACACGCATGAACTGGCCTGTCGGTTAGGAACTGCCGATCCTTTTGTCTCTTGGCTATACCCAAATTGGTAGTAAACTTCCCTCTTCCTTGCCTCTGTACTGAAATATACATAGAAATGAATCTAAAGTTCAGTAGTGTAGTATGAAATGGGATTCAGTTATTTATTGATGCTTGACTCTCACCTTGATACAAATTTTGAACTTTAGCTTCAATCAATACCTGGGCCTTGATGCTGTGACTCGCAGTTGCTGGGTAGGTCGCGTTGACTTGCGAGGTTCATGTAGGGCTAGGTGAACGCTGAAGTCTTGACTGCTCTACTAATTGTATGAAGTAGGGGACAACTCCACCATGCACAGCATTAGACATTTTGATCTCAAGTCAACAAAATAACTATCTACAGATAGACTTTTCATAGCTGTTTCCATTTTTTAAGTCACACAAAGATATATAGAAGAAAACAAGGCCTTTTTTTATCAATGCTTTAAATTGTGGAAACTTTCCAGATTTACCATTCCCAGGAATTTATAAAAACACTACAGCATTACTCACGAAGTTGTCATTCCTGATTTTGACCAATCTCTTTTCTGTGACAGGACATCAATGAAATGGTGCGAACTGAGCGTCCAGACTGGCAGAATGTCATGCTGTATGTTACAGCAATTTACAAATACTTTGAAACCTGAAACCCTAATAATTCAACAGATCCATGGGATCCAACATGAGCTACCAGATGGAAATCTTACTGAAACGCTAATCCCCATTTCCCTGAAAACTGGCAACATTTGGGTCCCCTGAAACTTCAATGACACTATACTGGATTGCCTCAGATTGCTTCAGCTACTAAGCCTGGAAACAACTATTTAAAAGCAAGAACTTGTTGCCTCAGTGCTTGGAATAACCCAAGTTATTAAGCTATTCAGATTAATTATATAGCCTAAAGAGCCTGGACTACTTATGTGCTGCCTTTCCAGCCAGACTTCCTGAAGCTTTCTTTCCTAGGAGAGTGAGATGAATGGATCCTCCAGCACATAGGAGACTGAATGTACAGATAAAGCTTTGAGAAGGAAAAGGATAACATGGCATCATATTACTGAACTTCCTGTAGCATCTTGATACCACAGAGTCTGAATATTCTACCCACAGCATATGGCACCCTCGTACAGTAGAGTTCTTAATGGTAACTTAGTTACTGCCTTTACAGCTATTTTCCCTCCTTTAAATTGTGCACAATATTCTAGGAAAACAAGCTTTTATTCCATAATGATAAATTGAGTGGAAAAGTGCTCTCAATACCTCGAAAAATTTGGCACAGAAGAACTCTTCATTCTAAAGCTCCATTATAAGCCTACCTCTGTCACAACGATGTGGCTTCCAACTTTATCTTAGGATTGTAAAGACTTAGCACATACAGCTCCTGGTTTTCAGGGTACGCTGTACTTCAAGGAATCTGTCCAAACTCCCTGTGCTTCCATTATAAATGAATCAATAATCAACCTTTCTATGGCTTGTTCTTTCCCCTCTTCCTCCTTTGCCTGTATAACACACACAGCTACCCCAGGCTTGGCTTTACAGCAATACAAGCGTACATCATGGATTTCTGTGGTAGAATTTTGGACCTGGGATAGCATTTCCTCTGCAGAGAAGATATTTTCAATAAGATATAATAATGAAGTAGTTCGTCTCAAAATCTGGCTTTGCCATGTATTCTGTGTGGTTTTTCATTGATCTTGCACATCCTCATCTGACTGACAGAAGGTGAGACGCTCCCTGACAAGAGCTACAGAGGAACTGATGCAATGTGTATACACCCAGTAGTCTTGAATATGGTGTGGAAATGACTCACTGTCACAAGGAAGGAACTGAGAAACTTTTAGCCTGCTCAACTTCTATTTTCCTAAAATGTACCTGAATTCATGTAACAGCTCTCGGGTGAAAGAGTTCAAGTAAGTGCCTTAGCGATCATTGAATAGATCCATCCTGGCACTTCAGGGCCTTGCGCAGAATGTTAACGGCTCAGAATGATTTCACTTTATCCATTTGTCATACGCTGTTTCTTGTCATCTTGTTTGTCCAATCAAGGGAAGACTTCACTCTCTCATTGCTTCTGCCTCTTATTTTTCCGAATACTTACCACAGTTCAGCATCTCTCATTAATATTAAGCAGGAGCCTACTTTAGAAGTGGGTTCTGTGACAACTGCTATTTATAAGCACATGCTCTTTCAAGACAGTAACCCTCTTATAAAGAAAATGAATCTGCCGTTCCTATGGTGCTCTTATGACTGTTAAGGACAATTTGAATGTCATAGATGTTAACCCACTGAATGCAGCTGTGCTTGGCATCTGTGAAACTTCATCGTGGTATAAAAGCACAGATTTAACTCAAAATTATTGCCAAATCCAAACCCTATCATCTGAAGAACATAGCCCATGTGACGAGTAATAATTGCGCATGTCTCTAGCAGCTAGCATTGTGTACAAAGATACGCTTACCCTGATACGTGCCTGTGACAATTATGACCATTTACAAAAGAGCTACTTAATCTGTGCTGAGGGCCTTTGAAGACGTTTTCAGAGCAAGTGTCTCATACATTTTTGCAGTTCTTCAGAACACTAAAAGTAGCTAGATGCACCAATTAGTAATCGGAGGGTATTTAAAGAGCCAACATAATCTTACAACAATTATTGCAAGAGAGGGTTCGAGTGAAAAATTTTCATTAACAGATTTTAATAAAAGTCTGAAATACAATTTCCTCCTGTATATTTGTTCAAAAATTTTTGTTTACTTCTTCAAATAAGTTCTAACAAGAACAATCTTACTGGAAATACACATTATTGCTGTCTCACTCCATCTCCTACTACTAAATTCCAGGTTTTGCCAACTTGTGTTTAAAACACTTTCTATTCGTCCTCTGAGCAGTCATGGTTGTTTATTCATTGCCTTAGATTTTAAGAAAATATTTTTTCTAATGAGAAGGGGAGCATTTCTTGGTCTAAATTCGCTGATGACCTGTTTTGTTAAGGTAATTTGAGTTTCCAGCTGATTTTTTTTTTTTTTTCTTTTTTCTGTCTGATGGTCAACTTCATTTACCTGGAAAGTTATATTAGTCCTTAACTGAAATAACACTAATATTCTAACTATTTGTAAAATGGGAAATCACATTTTCCACATACCTTCTGTTAAAAAGATGAGCTGCTAGTCTTCAGAGAGAGAGAGGGAAGTTTATAAGTAATTATAAAAATGATCTTGTGTTGAACTTCAGAGCTCTGTAAACTTCTTGATGTGATCTGTCTGATAAAACTCTGCTGAATTCGTAACTGTAAAGGAATTGTGGGCTTCATGAAGAGATTTTTTTTTTTTTATAACGATATATCTGAGCCTTTACATATAAGGTGCTGCATATAAGGTCCAAGTAGAAGTAATGAAGCAATGGAAGATCTAAACCAGACATAATACCCTGTTGCACTTTCCAACAGGTTTTTTTCTGAAGGTTCAAACCCCACTGAATTTTTCAAGAGGAAGAATAGCCCTTCTGGACATGGATGATAGTGTTCTGTTTGGTTCCTGCTCATAGTTAATCCTGAAACAGCCTGGGGGTTTTGTGCATATGAAGTGCAAGTTTATGCTCATTTACTTTCTTTCTTTTTAATCCAGAAAATATTTCTGAATGTACTGAAAAAAAGGACAAATATTTTATCAGTTTATATTACACGCATTTTAATACGTGCCTTGCAGATGCCTGTGCTGTAGCATATCAGGGTTACTCGTTGCCCGCTGTAGGGGAGGGGTGGACAACGAAATGGAGCTGTTGAACATATTGATGCAGATACAGCTAATCATCTTCTGGGTCCCATTTACTGAAACGCTTCCATAGGTTAGAGAGGTCACTTGAGAGCCAGGTGTGTATTTGGTTTTGCTGGTAGTCATCTTGATGCATGTCATGAACTGAATGAACAGTTGTGGGGTTTGCTTTAGCAAAAAAAAAAAAAAAGGAAGACAACGAAGGAAAAAAATTAGTTTGGGTTATTCAGGAAAATTCTGTCAGAGGGGTTTTGATATGGAGTATCTAAGAATGACAGAGCTGAGGTGACTTCAGAATGGATTACACTTGATTTGGTTTTCAGTTGATTTTGTTTGACACAGTTTGATTTGGTTGTCTTGCATATTTAAATAGAAACACTAATTTAGTACCTCTGGCGTGACTCCCTGGCTCTCATAAAGACCTCTCACTCTCATGCCTTTGAAAAATTGTGAGTGAAATTGTCTCTTTTAAAATTGTGTTTGCGGATAGATTACCCAGAATATAGTGTTTAATTACAGCATAATCTGATTTAAATGTATTTTTTTCTCTTTTATGTAAAATATATTCCTCAAGTTACATGCAGCATTTCTAAGAATTTTTTTTTTTCCAATTTTTTTGACTATTTCTACGGTTTGTTTTTCTGTGAAGTCCATCAACATGCTTGAGGGGCCTCTTAATTTCCCACAACTAAATGAACTCAGCTTTAATGTGTTGGTGTAAACTTCATGTCACTGGCAGCAGTTGCACTCTGGTTTGGTATGGATAAGGAGAAATAAATTTGGCCCTTGCTCTAACGATGCAGTACAGTGGTTTAAACTGCTGAGGAACTGCCTATGAATTTTATAGCTGTGATGAAAAATTCTCATTGGCATCTCATTTCTGTGAATGATCTCAACGTTAAGGTCTTACCTATTTTCTCAGTTTCCCAGTCCAACACTTCAGACATTTGGATTCTGTTGCATCTTTTGCATTACCAAAAATTTACTTTTATTCATTTCTCCCTCTTTCTGTACAGCTTTGGCTCAGGGTATAAATTTTATTGTAGCCTAGTTTTAAACAAGGTTATTCGGGAATTTGGAGATATGCAGAACTTTGGGATGTTTTTCTTACTTTGTGTTCTCCTTGTGTCTGGTTTGGAACCATTGTCTGGTTTTCAGATATGTGACAGTATCTTCCAATGCTGTCCCCTCTGGATAGCTGGCGTGAAGCTATGCATAGGCTGAAGTTAAGCCTTTAAAACTGTGTTCCTGTGACTCTTGGTGACTTTACTTCTTATATGCCTCTTGCAACTAATATCACAGCTTAACTGCAGGCTGCATCAAGCAGGAGCTACTAAGGGGCAGAATTCTTCTGGGAAGGAATCCAGTTGTACACCTTTACATGATTTTTTTGCCTACTGTGAGTAATACTCTTGCTGAGGTGGCCCAAGAAAGAGGATTTAAAGTAGTGTTCATGTATAGACTGATTTAACTAGATAGGGTTTTTTTTTTGTGGTCCTTCTGTTGACTTGGTAAATATTTGTTTCTGTTTTATGTTCTGCCAAGCTCTTATATCTGTGGTTCCTTTCTTTAGCATTAGTGTATGAATACTCAGTAATATTAATCCGCTTGAGAAACGATTTGGTGAGAAGAGGTATTACAGTGTAGTTGTCATCCAGGAGTTCTGGACATGCCGCTGCGCTTTCCCAAGTTAGTGTGTGCCAACTGGCAAAACACAGCAGAGCTGCTTAACTCTCCTGCGACTTCCTTATCTCCTCTACAGCCAACATCACCCCAGGGTGTCCATCAGCTGTTCTCGCCCCCAAATTATCAACTCCTAAGAGGATTTAAGGGCTCATAGACCGCTCTTACTATATTTAATCATCCCTATTTAGAAAGATATTTCTAATAGTGTTTCTGCTTTCAAAGAAGAGTGGCTGGATGGGTTTTAAGTTACTGCCTGGCTTGCTGAGCATGCCCAGTCCTTCCTTCATGGAAGCTTTTTCTGTTGTATTCCCCAATTTCAGTATCAGTGTTGTAGTATACTTTGTAATTGTCAAAGCCAAGATGTTAAGCATCTGGAATATGTAGCAAGTATGCTTTTGATAATTAATGCTAAATAATGTAAAAGATCGAGGCTTGTACAGTTCTGATTTCTGTTAGAGTGTCGATACAAGTGTCTTTTTTTCTGTGTGTATTTGCGCTTGCCAATTTTTGGGATGCAACACCCTTAAACTCGGTTTGACAAGACCACTGTCCTGGCCTCCTTAAATTAACTCATTCTGTGATAATAGAATTATTTCCTCACACTGAAACTTCAGTAAAGCCTATGAATACCAGATGACTTCCTTCCAACTGACATTAACTTTTACTTGAAATATTCCTGATCCTTAGGCCACTGTCTGCCACAGAGTTGCACTCAAAGTTCCCATCAGTTCCAGCAAAACGGCAGGGTAAATTTTTGGCAGAATATTACAGCAGCCTGATGCAATTAAGCTGGTTTCGTTGTAATCCTCTATTTTCAGGGGACTTCAGTTTAGCCAAAATCAATTACTCAAAGCTAAAACGTGTCACTTTTGTTCTCCACTGGGAAGTATGCTTCTGTTTAATAATATTTTTATGAGATTGTATTTATGGAAATGGAAGCTAGTTTTGTTGCACTTTTCTACGGCTTTTGTATTTTGCATAGAGTTCTAGAATATGATCAAGTTGTTTGGGGAAGTCAAGGCTTAAAACCTACTCGGCCCCAGCATAGCAATGTATTACGTGCATTTTCATTCTAGTGACATATGTGTTATTTTAATTGCATGTAATTAGTGTATTTATATGGTAGTTAGGAAGCCCAGTGGACATTTCCTGCTGCAGAGGAGCCATTGGCAGTCCTGGTTCCACAGTTCATTAACTGACCTGTTTTGACACTAGACTGCATTCGCAATAATGGAATCGTCAGTTTTTCTTTCTGAATGCTGTTTCAACAAACGGGGAGAAAGAGGCTCTTTTGTTTTTTGTTCCATTGTTGAAATTTCTCTGGAGGCTTTTACTGGTTTCAAATTATTGCATATGTTCAATTCGGATGATTACTTGGGAATCGGTTCAGTAAGGATGGCACTAGTACACGTAACATACTCAAGTAATTAATCCTCGTAACTTACCACATTTCAGTTTGTTAGTAACTTTTGGGTTTATCTGTATTGTAAAGTCAATTTTACTATTTTTAAGTAGCACTTTTATACATATCTGAAGGGTTTTTTTTAATAGAAATGTTTTTTTCTGTATGTTATCTAATGGGAAGAAAGTATAACACTGCTAAACAAAGCATAGACTAGTTAGCCTCCAGAATGTAAGTTCATTTTAGGTCAGTAGTGATCAAGTGTTGTTCAATGTATGTGAAATAAAACCAGTGATCCCATTTAATATTGGACAACTCTCCAGATCAAAGTCAGAAGGGCATTAATTGGTACCCTCCAACTCTTGGATGAGGGTACTTTCAGTTCAGGTATGACGCAGAATTGACAGAACAGTGTGATTAATTTTGGACTTCAGGAAAGAATTGAATTTTATTGATGTCTCAGTCTAACATTCAGAGCACTATATTGGATAAGGACTAACCTTGTTTAAGATGACACTGCAGCTAGTAATAGTATCTCCTAAATAGGCAATTTAAAGCTAATTTTCCATGGCCTTTAAAGATGATGTAAAAACCAGTGATTCTTAAAAGCTCTTCTCATCCATCCAGCTTTTCTGGTTTGTATTGGTTTTATAATGCCTTGAAACACAACTATTAGACTGGCCTAACAGTACATGTGTGGGTTTGGTAGTTCTTGTTCTATACAGCAAGCACTCTTCTTTTTTTGCAGAACCCCTCCAAATGTTTTACGCACACACATTGACATACACGGACATTTTACATATGTAGAGAGGTTTTTGCATAACTGTGTATATGTACATATATATACACACACATGTATATGTGGGTACACATATGTACATCTACGGGTTCCTCATAAAACTGAACATGTTTCAAGAAGTACTTGCGTCTTGAATACTTAGGGTGGTTTATTAATGTATATATTTAAAAGGTAAGGAGGAAAAAACCATGTTTGCTTCTAGTTAGAGCTGAGAAATAGAGGTTTGAGGAAAATTTGGAAGTATGTTCAAATTGCATTTCACTCTGTTTCTGATTTGAAAGGCACAAGCTTGTTAATCATTGGAACTTAAAAGGTCAGCAAGCATTATTTTAAGCTAAATCTTTTGGAGGACCAATATGCTTTTAGTTTGCAAGGACCACTAAAGATCTGGGCATTTACTTTCTCCATAATGTATTCTGTATGAGTATTTAGTATGTATGCCTTCAATTTGCCAATATTGCCATGTTTTCTTCTTAATTATTCATGAAATAAAGATTGCAAATAGCAAAATATGTGTTCATGTTTTCTTGAGTGAAGACACTAGAAAGGGAATATTTTAACGCTATTTCTGGCACCGTATTTTTTCAGGACTAAATGTTACAGAAAGCAGTTTGAGGAGGTTTCTATACTATGGATGAAAAGTGCACATGATTTGCATGCACATAACCTCATGACTTTTTTGGAAGTCGTGTCTCTGTTGGTGTACCGGCATACTTTGCCGTATCTACCCCCAAAGGATTTTAAACGATAAGACAGTGAATACTCTAGATAAGAGGTACGTATTTAAGGCATCTGCTTAGCCTGTATTGTCCTCGTCCTGAATATGAGTAACAGAAGAGAATTGCAGAGAAAATGTTCGATTTGGAGAACTTCTGCAATACATTGCAGGATTAGAATTGTTTAAATGTTACTTAACCTGACCCAAGTAAGGCAGTGAATGTGTGTGTGCACTTACTCCCTCTCTTTCTACAGGAATTAGGCTTGGGAGGGATTGGGGACTTTAGAACAGTTCAGAATATTTAAAGCAGATGCCTAAAAATAACATTTCCAGGTGAAAATAAAGACTAGAACACCTTAAATCTGATTTGGTCTCCGTCATCCTGGATGTTAGCTGTTTTCAGATGCTGTTTTGAGAGCTTTAATTTCAAGTGCTCTGGAATAAATTGGATCCAGAGGTTTGGATTGAGTTCCTATTTATTGCAGATATTGTTCTTAAATGCACTGACTAGTATAGGTATTTTAATTCTATTTCTTACACAAGTTTTTTGAGATTTTTGTGGAGTGTTTTCTGACTATTCACAATCCAGAAAAATCTTTGTCTCGTTAATGTTATTCTGCAAGAAAATGTCTTGCTTTTCCTTTCTTGAGGTGAAGTTTCTCAATGACTTTGAATGGTTTAAGAAAATTCTTCTTTGTTCTCTAAATGGATTTATATCCTGGTTTTAATCATGGGTCTTCAGTTTCTTTTAAAGAGAAATGTTTTAAAAGTGTAGTGTAGTAAACTCGTGTCAGAAAACAGATGTTTTTCTTTCCTGTATCAAGTGCATGACAGCATTGTAGAAGTGACTTCTCCTCCTGTAGCTGGCAATCTGAAGGTCGAGATGGAAGCAGTGAACCAGATGCAGGCCAGGCCTGAGGTAAGCTAAAACAATGTCAGCACAGCCTGTAGAGCTGCAACTTTTCTTTCCCATGTACACTAAAATAATGTTCCCTAGCCAAAGAGTTTTCTCATGGATTGTCCTCAAAGTTGTCACTAGAGAATTTTGTTAAAAATGTGAAACTAGGTCCGTAAGTGTGTTTAAGTTAAATATAATAACAGCAGTTAAATAATTTTGAAGGTCTGACCATGATGAAAAACTGCACAGTTAAATAGTAATAAAAAAAGGAACAGTAAAATAAAAACCTTTGAAGCACCAGCAATATACCATTTCATTGTATTAAATCAAGAGGAGCTTGTATTGAATCATGGTTATTCTGCAGTTAAATTCTGTATAGGAACTAGGTTAGCATTACAGACCTTTCAGCTAAAATTCTTATCATAAAGGGTTTCACAATTGCTTTAATCAACAGAAGAGACTTGGATTATATCATGTGTGTTGCCAAGACCTCTCTGTAGTTCCACAAAGTGCATAGACAAGAGAGGCTCATGAAGTTGTAAGTTCTTCCCACCCAAAACTCTTTTAAAACAGAGACACTAATTTACATTAAAAGTTAACTTCTTTCTCCAGATGGGAAGTTGTTAACAGCCAGCAGCTACTGTTAAGACATCTTTTTTTAAAAAAAAAAAAAAAAAAAGGCTCTGAATACTGCACCTTTCACATTGTTCACCCTCTCTTAGCTCCCTCACTTCGTGTTTTGTCTACAGTTTGTTGGGGTTTTTTTCAGCACTACTTTCCTTGGGCCCAGCATTTGTGTTCTCGTTTCTTGAACTGGCATGTTTTCTTTTTCATCCTCAAGCCTTAAGGTTGAGTAAGGTACAGAATTCTTCTTTGAATTTGCTCAAAAAGTACTGATGATACTATAGAAAGCTCCAGTACCTTCCGTATGAATTTACATCTTAATGCTGCACCCAACACCTTGAATGAAGAAGTTAGCTCATTATCTATTTCTGCCAGCACAAGACTATAAGAGCACTTATGTCTAATTAAATCGGGTTTATTAGCTTCATTTCCATTAGAAAAGTGGCTTTGCAACATCTCCTGCGCAAGTCTTTGTTTAGAAAAAGAAAATTGTTTATATATTTTTCTTTTTAAAAAAATTAATAGACTGATACCATCAATCTTAACCCAGGTTAAGGCTTTCACTAGTCTTTGTCTGCCGTTGTCCTCTGTATCACCATGGTTTAATGGAACGCTGTAGAAAGGAATTTCAGTATATAAAATGCCCTGTCTGAAAAATATGTCGACTTTTCTTAGATGTTCTTTTGCCCTTCAGGATTTTCAGTTCTTTGGACCCTCCTTAATCTCATTATGAAAATAAGGTTGAACACAGTAATGCCTTATCATGGTAATTTTTTACTGCTAGACATTTGCATTGATTATATAGTGTAAGGAAATACTTGTGCTTCTCTGCGATGCTGGACATAGCTCAGTCCCTTGTTTATGCTTCCTTTTCTTAAACCATTTTAGGCTCTTTCCTCAAGCCAGAAGCCTAGAAGTTAAGCTCTTAAAAATGAAAGAAACTTGAGCAGGAGACATAACAGTCTGGAGACGACTTCACTGAGCTGTTGACAATATCATATTTTTCAAAAATAAATATCCCAGGGAGCACCGAAATGCCAGTGCGTTAACACTGTGTGTCTCTGTGGGGCTGCTTGTGGAGTCCATGGGCTGCAATGGAGTAAAGCCGGCCGTGCACGTAACCGGTGCTCTCTTGAAAAAGAAAATCACAGCATTGGAGGTTATGATCCTCAGGAGTGCTGAGCATCTGCAGTTTTGCAGTTCAGGAGCTGTTCATTCTTTCTGAAAAACCTTTCCTCAAAACGGTTTGTCTAACAAAATAATACAGCTGGACTATCGCCCCAGCAGGGAAGAAATGCAGAGGGAAGGTTTGCTACACATCTCCTTGGCCAGAGGTATAGATGTTATACAGGCATTGAAACAGGGGACTAAAACACTGACTTAACTTTATAAACCTATGAAGTTTCATCATTTTACACCAGCATTTCCAGGACACGCTGTTTCCTTGCAGGGGGTGGTGGGAAGCAGGGTTAGTAACCACTTTGTCTCCAATTTGTGTTGTGACAGGGCTTGGTTACACACAATGTGTATTTTGTCGAGGTCAGTAAGAGTTGCCCTCTCATTGCTCCTTAGAAGCAAATGAAAATAGTGTAAGGGAAGAAGAATCGTCTGCCTTCTGCTGGACCTTGCAACTCCCAACAGTTCACTTACTGCATAAAGGTATCTTTTATATATTACTATTATAGAAAATAAATAGCTGTTGCTCTGCAGCTCCCACATGATGATTCATGCTACCAGTTTTTCTTCTATTTATAGGCTACAGAGAGGGCTTAAATTTAGATTGAACTCCATCCCATAGTCTGTCATGCTGAATAGCATTTAGAGGAACGAAGCCACAGTCTGTTTGGACAGTGCCTTTTACAGAGACAAGTCCAACTCTCAACGTGAAATTACTGAAGATCTTTTTGTTGCTGACCACATGCAAATGGCAAGATTTAAACAGTGGTGGGGAGATACGGTTTTTATTCCCCGTGAGCACAAATCTTACTTTGACTTCTGCTTGTTTTCCTTAAGCCTAGGTAAAAGCTGATCATCTTCTATACTCAAATTGAACGGTTTGTGAGAAGGCTTCAGTCCTTCACGCAGGCGAGTGTCCTTCATGAAGCTGTTAGCCATGGGCATTTCCAGCAACACTTCATATACGTAGCTTTGTTAAAGGATGCTCAGAAAATCTACCACCTTTTTTTTCTCCGTTTTGTATTTTAAAATTACTAACAAATATTTAATGTTGAACAATGTGAGAGAAATAATTGCATATAGATGCATATGGATTTATATTTTTATATATATGTATCTCTTCAATGTTGAAGGATTTGCTAGTGTTTCCAAAGGACCTCAAGTAACCCTGCTTCCATTCCTTCTCGTAGGCTAACACAACTGTCTCTCACTGCTTTTGAGGAGATTCAGGCAGTATTTGTGGGAACAGGATTAAGTACAAGTCAAAACACATTCATTTTACTTGTCCTGTTTAGCAACACGGTGTACACGTGCTAATGTAATACTCAGTTTGATGTTTCTTTGTGAAATATGCATCCCTTAAATGTAATTTTGCGTATATCGGCTGATTCTCTCTGGTTAGAAATAAAAGCTTCATGACAGAGAAGAGCTCCAGTATCGATAAAGACTAATCTCTTTCTTAAAGATAACAGTTATTTTTCTGTTAAAAAAAAAAGAAAAAAAGCCTAATTCTATTTCTATTTAAAAAAGAGGCTGATTCTTTTCTAGACAAACTGATGATCATTTTCATATGCAAGCCTCCTTACCTAGGTATGATTATCCTGCTATCTTGCTGCTTACCAGAGAGGCTGGCTGCTTTTGGTTATAATCATTATATGAGCCTGGTTTGCGTTTACAGCGGCATCACTGACGTGCCCAAGCAGCCTGTTGCTTGGTGAGTTTCGTGAGAGGTCTGAAGTGTGAAGTTTTTGTATACTTTGCTCTCATCTCTTTGAAGGAAGCATTTCAAGGTTTGTTCTGCACAGTCTTTCTAGAGTTTACTACTTGAGCTCAGTTGCTAAATCTGTGAAGTGCAAATAGTCTCGTATCACTGCTTTTCAGCAGCCCAAAATTCGGGAGCTTGGCTTGTTCCATTAGTTGATAGTGTACAGTACGTTACTGCAACTCAGCTTTTCAGGAACGAAAAAGCCCTTCTTGGCCGTACACAGGGGAATCGGAAAACTTAATTTCTTTCCTTGCAGTCCTGGATGTCTTTCAGTTCACAGCTTGAGCCAGCAGCCAGCTCTAAGCGTGTGGCCATTATCTTCCCTGTGGCTGTTGAGGCTGCTGGAAGCTGTTTTGTTTCCAGGTAGTTTCATCCTACCTCTTCACGTAGTCCCTTCTCAAAGTGTATCTGGCCACAACAGTCATAGCAATGCTGGTTTTTTCTTCTTGAGTGACTAAGATGGGAAAGGCAGATAGTGCTCTCCTGTACAGCCACCCCTCCACAGATTACAAAACCGAAGAAAAAAATATGAAAAAAAAAAAATGAAAGCTGTCAGTTTACTGTCATGGTTGACCACTGGTAAGGGAGGGCAGAAATATCTACAGGTAAGGACAATGCACACTGAATATGCAAGAGAAGAAACACAATCTGAAGAACAGTGCAGTTCTGATACTTGACGAAGATGATAGCATAAAAATAGTAGAAAACCAATTAATTTCTTAATTTAAAAGAAAGGTGACAGATCTATTCAGACCTTACTGTAGTAATTGAAAGCTATCGTATCCAACTGCTAAACAGGGAGTAACCAGCAGCTGCTCATTATCAACATGTTTGCTTGTGCAGAAGTGAGAAATGAGCATGCAAAAGTAATAGAAGGTCTGGCTCCGTTACTCTGGGAGGTGTTAATACAGATTTTGAACATCTTGAAACACTGCACAATTCCCAACTGCACACAGAAAATGAGTAGGTGACGATGGGGATACGCCATCCAAACTGGAGTGGCTGATGAGGGAAGGAACCAGTGGTTTGGTGGTTTTAGTAGTGTTATCAGAATGCTTTTATGGAGAAAGAGAAAAAAAAAAAAAGTCATTTCTAAGAAACATGAGAAGCTTCTCAGGGTGCCATTATCAGCCAGCCCTGTGAAAGCACTCAGACATTTGCTTTGGGTCTTCTGTGACTTGCTGATGTAGACGAAAATCAACATAGTCTAGATCAAATAATCTTAAAACTGATTAGCTGCAGAAATCAAAGAAGAGTTATAACTGGGAGAAGAAACATCCAATGAGGCATTTCTGGGGTCCTTCAAAGATATGTTGATCAACAGCTTTCCTTATAAGGAAGCCTGAAAGATGATGCACTGAGGATTGGACAGTTGGAAGAAACCAGCCTGAAAGCTCAATAACGGGAGCTGACTGCAACAACTTTGGCTTTAATGTATTCAGGAACAAAATCATGTTTAGAAACTGCATACCTGCTCCTTGAATGTATTTTGATTCTCTGTTTTCATGGATTTCAGTGGGAGAGAGTCATCTGGATGTCACTGAGGATCTGGGCCAAAGATGAGAGGCAATCTCTACAGTATAACAAACACCACCCTGGAAAGGAGCAAGGCTGAACAGATGCAGCAGATCCTGGCAGACAGCTAATTGCTACTGCACGGTACTTGCCCCTCTAGTTCAAATACAATTGCACAGCATAAAATTTCGTGGAGTATTAACCTGGAGTGGGAAAACACTACCTCTTGTACAGGGCAAAAAGGAGACCATTACAAGAATAGAGCTCAATTCTACTGTCAGCACTTTTCAGAAAGCTCTGGCAAGGTTCATGTAGGCAGGCAGCGTTTCTAAATTTATCAATATTGCAGCATGTTTTGATGAGGCTTCTAAATTTTTCATAGTCTCCCATTTTTTATTGTTCTCTTAACTTGGCTAGTCAATATATGTGGTCCTTAAAATCATTATGTGTTATTGTATGGTAGGTTACTCCAGCCTTTTCTGTAACTTCCTGGGGAAAATGACTTCTTTTCCTTCACACAGGATTCACGTTGTGTCGGGAGCAGCTCTCTGGCCTCTGCTCTGTAACTCCCATCTGCCTGGCTGAGGCTGCCGGGTACCAGCCTGCCCTCCCTACATTTTTAATGCTTAAATGCTCATGGGTTTTGAGGTTGGTGCTGAAGGGGTTGGTGCCAGAAGTGGCTGGTGCCAGTTCTGCTACTTCTTTCCTACTGTCTTGATGGACACAAAAAAAACTTAGAGCATCGTTCATGCTCTTGCTGCCAGAGAGGGCTGGGAAAGCCCGTTGCCTGTGGGTCAGAGTAATGTGTGTACGCTTCTGGCAGATGTGGTGTGAGCAAAGCATCTCTGGGGTTGGGAATCCTGAAATAAAAACTTTAGTTGCATGGCACAAGCATCTAAGTCGTGGCAGTCCTCTCCGCGGAGGGGCCTGGGCTGGCTGTCGTTAAATGATTCGGTTTTTCAAAGGCTGGGATCTGCCACGGCGTTGGTGGGAAGTGTGGAGTCACGCTGGTGGTTTTTCCTGTTGTAATGTCCAACCGATAGGAACGTGTAGATAAATTACTTGCTAAAGCTGTGAAGCTGAAAAATAGAAATGAAAATAACTTAAAGGATATCCACAAAGAGCAGTGGGTTCAAATTCTTGAGAGGTTCTCTCCCCCCTTCAAAATTACTGGGAGATGACTCACGGCTGTTCCCCAAGTCTGTTCCTGCAGAGGAACAGGAGATGGCAGGGGCCATGCGCAGCCCCCAGGGGCACGGCCTGACTCCGGCAGGAAGTGCGAGTGTGTGCGACCTGGTGGGATCCACAAGGACATGCTCAGTGGGAAATGGGAGACTTCTCTAAAATATTTCACATCTTTACTGAGAATTCTTAAATGCTTCCAGAGTAGTAACACACAGGGTTTCCTTTCCATTGGTAGTAACGACAGTTAACCAGAAAAGAGAAGAAGTAAGTTCCTCTCTGCTTGTGCAGTCTTTCAGGAGATCTCCGCTTGGTACGGCTGTAGGCTTAAACTCGCTGGGTGGGTTTTCCAGCCTGGGAAAAGGTAAAGGATTAAACAATGTATGGAGAAAGCTCTCTTTGTTGTTTTTTTTCCTCTCCTACTGTCATTGTATGCAGATCAAGCAGAGTAAAAGGCCGGTTCTGTCACTTGCAGGTCCCTCAAGCCAAGAGCTGGACTTCTCGAAGTAAGTGACAATCTCTCCTTCAGCCGCTTTGCGAGGTGCTGGTCCGGGCAGTCCTTGTTGGTGCGGATTCCCCCCCGCCCCACCCCTTCCATTCCTCCCTCGGTGCCCAGTTACCGCCGTCCGCCAGGTGAAGCCGCGGGGCTGCCGAGCTCCAGGCACCGGCTCCGCCGCCGCTCGCTCGACCTTGGGCAGCTGCTCCTTTGGTGGCACTCGCCGCCTCCGTCCCGTCGGNACCCCGCCGGTCCATCCCGAGCCCGGCGGTCGCCGGTCCTGGGAGCCGCTCCGTGCGACTTCCCTCGCGTCCTTCGCGTTGTTCGCGATAGCCCCGGTCCCTCTCCTGCCTCTCCCGCGAGTTTTAAAAGCGGCCGCCCGCTGCCCTCTCGGTACTGCCTAACCCCCGCCACCACTTTCCCCTGCCCCGGCTCGGATGGTTTTTCCGCTGCGGAGCCGGTGCTCTGCACCCCGTGCTGCTTCCCAACTGTCAGTCCCTCGACACACCTCCACGTTCCGCGATGTTTGCACCGCGGATCTTCCTTCAAACATCAAGTGCTGGACTTTGCTCCCGGGCACCCCGCTCTCCTCCGAGCCTTTCAGCTGATATTTGTGCTTGTGCTTTATGATAAAATAGCGATTCCACAGCAGCACCCTGCATCCTGTAAACTTCTCTGTAGTGTTTAACAAAGGAGATTTCCCTGTACTTTGCAATCACGCTAAGAGAAGCAGGGCAGGGACTGGATAGGTGGCGTTAAACCTGTGCGCAGTCTTATCCTATCTTTGCCCCCAAAAGTCGCGACCCTGCCTCATCTGTGCCAGGCGACTGAAGCAGTTTTTCAGCAGTGTCCCTTCTGCTGTGCCTTGTACCAGCGAGTCTGTTAGTGGAGCTGCCGGTCACAGAGGGGCCTAGTTTCTCTGTGCTGAGGGGAGAGGGCGGTTGAAGGAAAGGAGAACTGGCTGCAAGGTGCCGGTTGTCTCCAGAGCTGTTGGGAGGATGGCAGACAGAGCTCCGGGGCTCTGCCGATGTGACCTGCCCCCATGGAGGTGCAGGCAGCCCATCCTGGAAGACCACATTAGGTACCGGGTGCGTTCCTGTTCCTCTGCATGTATGCTGGTGTGTGGTGCCCTCACAGGGGATGCTTCTGGGAGGAGATATTTCTGCACGGTTGTTTGCCTGGCCTGTTGCGATGCTCTTTTATGTCTTCCTGCGGTATGAGCTTGGGGTGAATTTCAAGTGCAGAGGTCCTGCAGGCTTTCCTATGTCTTGAAAGTAGTAAAGGTGATGGAGCATCCTCTTCAAAACTGCTTTGGGCGGAGGGCCCACAGAGGAGGCAGGAAGGGTTAACTTAAAGAGAACGACATGACTCACTTGGTAAATAGCAGTTAATAGAATTGCAGTAGCTACTTAAAATTATTTTCCTAAGCAGATGGTCAACTATTAGATAACTCGATCTTTGGATGTATTTGTTTTCAGGTTTCTTATCAGGCTCCTACGTCTCAGACTCGTGTAAATCAAGAACTGTAGTAATTGATATATTCATTCTTCTGCAGGAGAGAAACTAACAGAGAGAAACATGGCCAGCTCCTGCTGTTGGAGAGACACTCCCCAGAGCATGTTGCCCAAGTGAAGTACTAAAAGATTAGATAAAGTGACCAATAGGGATGTGAGAAATATTTCAATTGAATTAGATCTGTGGAAGAAATACCTTATTTTGAATCTCAATAAAAAAGTCAATATAAATGTAATAATGTATCAGAGAAATACTATGAAAATGAAATCCAACCTAATGTGGCAAACAGATTAAATTCTAAATTAACCGGGAAAGCTATGAGGCTCTGAATTTGTAGAGAAAACACGTGGGTACAAACTGCAAACATGTTTGTGTGTATATAAAATAAAAATGACCTATTCCAGGGTGCGAAAAGAGAAAAAAAAAAAAACAAGCAGATCTTCTTTTTAATGCTGTTCAGGTAGAAAGTTAGTAATTTGCACATGTATATAATCTGTCTCTCCTTCCATATGTATTTTTATACATTAAAAAATAGAATCAGTATCAACCTTTGCCACATCAGGGGATGTCAGCCCAGTAATGATGTTTTTAGCCTCTGTCCTTCTGTCAGTGGGTGCAAAAGGCACTAAAGATCTGTGCGGAAAAGCCTCCTGCCAGGTCTCCTTGTGTTTGCATTTCTATTTTTGCTGATATTTTAATAGGATGTTTCCATAAGGGCCGCTGGCACTACTGCATTTGGATGTGATCAACTTTTGAAAGCTATTTATCTTTTTTGTTTAATCTTCAATAGTGGATTTTATGTAGGGCCATGTGGTTAAGCCCTCTTAAGAACCACTGGAAAAGCTCAGTCTAGCAGGAGGCTTGGAGGGACCGTTTCGAATCTTCATGCTCCCTTTCAGTTGTGTTTCTCTGAAGGGTCTCTACCGGCTGGTCGAATACCCCCCTTTGGTCTTGAGCCTGGCAGCTTTTCCATCTGCTGTGGAGGCAAAACCTCCCCCTTTACCACTTCCTTTCTGCTGGGGTGACTGATGGCTACACAATTTCTAGTCTATACAGGATGTTTAAGGCTTCGCAGATTTTCCACCTAACACTTATTCTCACTACGCTTCAGCGCTTCGCTTCGGTTTGACATTTCCGCCCACGTTTTTACACGTGAGATGGGACAAGGCATAGTGTGGCTAAGCTCTCCCTACAAGTTCTGACAGCTGTGAGGTGCTTTCCATCCAAAAGCTGCTGTCAGCGTCTCTCTTGATGTCCTGCAAAGTTTGTCCTTGTCTTTAGCTTGAACAGATTTTAGCTCTTCTTGTTCTTTCTCTCCATCTGATCTAGATGGTGAATAACTCTCTAGGTCCTTCTTTATTGAGTTACTCCCTTTCATCGGAGTCTGGTGTTTAGGAGCAGAAGGTTTGGTTGCCTCATGGATCACCTTCAGGTTTTACATAAGTGCACCTGAACAGTCTCGGTGAGGCTACTGGAACAGAACGGCACCAGTTCCTTGCCTCTCTGCTCATTTTGAAAAGACAGAGAAAGTTACCTGCTTAATGAGATGCTTGTGTAGCTGAATATTGAGGGTTGGTCTGTTAGGGGTAAAGAACTGTCAGCATTCTGTCTGAGGACAAGAGGGTCTGGGCAGATACACAGAAGGTGGTTTAATCTCTGAAGGCTTCAGTTTCCTCTCTGTAATCGGAAGATGCCTCTCTTCTCACAAAGGCTTCATCTGTGTCAGGAATAATTACTGGTTGTATTGCACTTTTTTTTTTTTCCTGAAGTAAATCTGTGTAGATCAGAATGGACAGGGGGCACATACAACTCTCAGTTGTGGACAATATGCTCAGGAGGTACTTCAACATCATCTAATCCATGCCTCTGCCCAAAGACAGGATCAACTATGCTTTTGCCATTCCTGACAGCTATTTCTCCATCCTGCTCCCAAAGACCTGAAGTGAAGACTCCTTAACTTTCCTGGTGTGCAGGAAGAAACCCCGGTGTGCAGCTTCTTAAACCTTCTTTGCTGTTACTCATTCCTTATCCTGACCACATTGGACAACCAGCAGAGGATCAGCAAAGAGTATTTAGAAGTGCTTCAGCAAATGCAGGTATTTGGTGACTGTGAGTGAATAAAGGTGTGATCTCTTTCTCTCCTCAACCTGTGTTCTGTAAGGAACAAATCATATAAAACCTTGTGCCTGGTATGGCTGGCGCTCTGCCGTAGCACGGGAGGGATGCGGTACGTAGGCTGTGCTACAGCTCCCTGTGGTGATGCAATTGCAAAGTTAGGATCGAGTTGTTTGGATAAACACGCAGTGATGAGGTTATGAAAAGAGCTGAAGAGCCACTAAGTGCTTAGGAGGGTTCAGAGAAAAGCCAAATGCAACAAGATGGCTTCCGTGAAGCTTCCATGTTCAGGGTGGTCACTGCTGCTGGGCAAGAGAGCGCTGCAGCCTGGGTTTCAGCGCGAGCTTTGTCCCTTCCTGTTAAAGACACCTGGGGCTGGGCACGGGTGCTATAAACGGGCACGTAGTGCGATGTGAGACGTCGCGGCGGGGCTGCCGGAGGATCGGATAGGACCCGAGGGAGGCGCGTACCTTTCTGAAGTGACAGCAGAGGCTCAGGTGATTGCTTGCAGCACCTCAGACTTCACTGTTCACTTCTATGTAAGCAAGTAATTCAAACCTTATCAGTTTAGTTTCTGACTCATTTTGGCGAAAAGGATGCTTTTCATCGTTAGGCCTGTTGGTTGATTATTAAAACAAAAAATTTCTGAGTAGCATAAAATACATTGTATCGTATGTAAAGAATATGCAAATGCCATTGCAGAAGATACACAAGAGCAGGAGTATTGGAGCCTCCTTGGCCACAAAGCAGCAGTAAGTCTAGTGCCAAGAAGGTCACACTTGAAATTTTATGTATGTTTTGTGGCTCTTGCTGATTTAAAAAAATTTTTTTTGAAGTTGCACGTTTCAAACCCAAATTAAATAAGTAATTTGTTACAGCTACAAATGCAGCAGTGGAAGGCAGAATTTGAAAAGAAATGACAGCTACAAGACAAATTGTATTTATCTTAGATGATAAGTCAGGGGTTGCGTGTAGTAGGTTTGTCACTATCTGACAGGTAACAAGATAAAGTCCAGGTGTTAAATAGGGATGTGGAAAGAGCTGAAACAGGAATAAAGAATACTTTACATAGCGTTTTTAGGGAACATTTGCGAACAATGCATCTGAGACAATGGAGAAGTTAGTGGGGAGTGAAACTTCTTGCAGGGATGGTTTGAGCCGGGGACAGGGGGAGGGAAAGCCTTACAGAGGATGAGGGAATCTTCCTGTCCCTCTCTAATACAAGGAAAGGAAAGGGGGGTTTTCCTGAAGCTTTGGAGACGTGAGGAATGAGCATGCTAGGCTCTCGATGTTGATTAGCATCTGTGATTGCACTCAAATGAAGGGTGGAAGGCACTCAGGCATTCTCAGGAGGCCTGTAGTACTTGCAGACTGGGGCTGTTTTATCTGCGGGCTAGCTGAGATACAGCCTGCTCTGTCTCCCTGTCCCCTGTGTTTATCCCAGGTGACTCTCACAGCGACAGTTGTGGCTCCTTGTTCGGCAGCTCAAGGAGGGCAGGCGAGGGATTGTTTGCTGGTGGAGCCGTGAGAAGCTCAGCCGAACCCGAGCCAGTGTCAGCTGGGGGTCACATCTGCCTATCTCCCTGGGCAGAGTCCCTCATGCGTTTGAGTGAGTAATGCTGTTGAACAGAGGGAAGTGTAATTTGGTCTCGATCTGGTTTTTTAATGCGTCCATTTGGGAGTGGTGAGGTTTGCGCTATTTTCCCTGTTAGAAGTTTCTTTCCTCATTTAATATTCAGACCTCGGAGTCTCTCCCATTTTTCTCTTGTTTTGCTTCTTCGGAGCTGTTTTGGTTTGGGTTTAGAGTATTGTGTTCTCTTGCTTCTCGTTTCCCCTTCCTCTGTTTCTTTTCTTACTAGGGGAGTGTGTTTCTGCACTCCTTGCCTGTTCTGTGATGTTGGCCTGTTAGCCACATCCCCCTTCTTGTACTGGGAAGCTCCTCTACAAACCAACCTATCATTCTGGTTATTGAGGTTTCCCCAGAATAGGATTGTCAGATCCTGGTATGAATCAGCTGTTTGAGGTTAAGGAGTTAAGGGAAGTAGGCTGTTAAACATCATATTCTGTGGTGATAACAACTTTGGTTTCAGTATGAGATCTACATACTTGGGCACAGACTGGGATTTTCCATAGGAAACATTTCCCAGGATAAAAGACAGCTAAGCGGCATGTGGCTCTTTAACACAATCTTCAAAAGAGAGGCACGTTATTGAAATTAATTTGAATAATTATAGTTTCCACATACGTCTGATCCACAGATCAGTGCTCAGGTTCAATGGGATGATGGAAAATAACATCAGGCTGACTTGGGCTGGCACCAGCACCGTTACAGTTCCTAGGGCACGTGTGGGGAAGCACGTTGACTCTTAAAAAGTTTCCTCGATCTTGTGCAGCTTGGAATCTTTTGGCAAAAATGACCTGTACTAAAGGCTACCTAGTCATGAATTCCTTAAAATACTCTTGTTCTAAAGAGTGCTTCCCTCCCAGAAATACAGGCCTCTTCAGCTGGACCTGTTAAAACTGAGGCATCCAACTTTGTAAAACACCTAAAAACCATTAATCTTTTGGTTTATGTCATTCTGTGTCTTGCTAAATGCTGATCCAAACTCTTATAACATGGGTTATAACACGGGTAGACATAGAGGATTCTGGTGGATTTGATGTAGTTACTTGATTATTTTTCTCTGGTACAACTGTTTGGTGTCAGCTCTTGCCAAGATATAGAAAGGTTAAGAAACTGTATTCATGGACTAAGACTGGAAAAAAGATTTCTTGACAGGTTGTGGGGTTTTTTTTGTTCTCTTTCCTACCCTGTTCCTGAAGGGAGATTTTCCTTTTCCTCCATGTAGCCACAGTAGAGCCTAGCTATATGATTACAACAGGCAAGAAATGGACACAGTCCACTTGGGAGAAACCAACCTAAAGTCGTGGAGATGTCTGTTCTGGGTACCTCCCTGGGATCCATCTCTGATGAATATCTTTTGTGTTTGGAGTCAAATGCCACGATCCCTAAGGAATTTGCCTTGGGAGTCTGTTTTGGTCTATCCTTGTTCAGCAAGGTGTGAAGATCGTGGTTGTCATGCATTTGAGAAAGGATTGCAGGTTTTTTTACAGCTGGAGCTTTTCATGATCTTTTGTTGTGCAGAAACTGTAAAATATCTTCAGTTTTCACAGAAGAAAAGGGCCGCTTCCCAAACATGGTAGAGGTGTCTCTGTTGTAGCAGGGTACTTGCTGCTGCTCTCCTTGTCTTTCTGCTTCCAAGAGACAAGCACACAAACTCAAACAGCTAGCAAGTCCGGTAAAAACTGTTCTGAAATGACTTATGAATGGCTACTGGTTCCCCAGTGCAATGGTTTTATGTAGAAGGAGAGAAACCGATGGATAGAAACATCATTTTCACCATTAGCTGCATGCTCTCTCCACCCAGAACATCAGCGTCTCTGGCCTGAGCAGTAGGAGGAGGAAGCGGGCGGAGGGAGCGGACTGTTACTTGCAAGCGGATGTGTTTTTACCACAGCACGAGGACGTAGGAAATGAAGGAAGGCCTTTGTTAGAGTCCTCAGAGCACCAGCTAAGCATTGAGACTTTGGGATTGGTGACCAGCGAGACTGGAGAGTTCTTAATAAATTGGGTTATAACCAAGGACTTGGGCAGACTTTGAGTACCTCTTAGAAAGGCTTGTATTGGTGTGGTGACTGAGAGAATGAAAACATTCCTGTCACTCTTGCAAGGTGACTTGCATGGTGCAAGTCATGGCAAAGAGAAGAGGGAGGGACAAAGTAGCTACATCATCAGCGTATCAAATCCTTCCTCCTTATCCGCAGAGGGTGGCAGAGTCCTAAAAATGTCTTAAATAGCTTTGAGACAGAAACAGTAACAGGACGATGATGAGGCGTGACACGGAGCAAATAAGCATTAGCAGTCAGGGTAAGTACCTTAAAAAAAAGAAGAGGGAAAGTTGCTGGAAACAAACCAAGGAGGCAGAAAATTTGCCCGCTTTTTGGGGTGAACACACACCACCAGCATTGTCACGCTGTCCACATACTTTTTCACTAGTAGCTGGCTGACAGACTGAGGTGAAATGAGTTGGATAAAACATACTGGTGCACAGCCTGGGGGTGCAAGAGCCAGGGCACACCCTGGGGCACGGGAGAAAACAGGGTTTCTTGCGTTGGCCGAAACCCAGCCGGTATTGCAAGGCACAGGGAGCACGTGCTCCACCACTGTGGCTGAGCGCGCGGTGAGCAGACTTCTGGAGCGAACGGCTGTCGGTGACATGGGCAGTGCGGGGCAGGGGATGCGGGAGCTCCGCGGGCATTTGGACAGGCTCTGCTGCCGTGTCGGTGGGGCAGGCTCTGTGGAGCTCGGGCTGCACGCTGCCACTGTGTCGCTGCTTAAACTGGTAAGAGAAGGGAGCGAGTTGAGGAGGAGGGGTGTGATGAGCTGTGTTAGCAACCCAATGGAGGCTTGACTGCTTTTCATACTGTGGGTGGGTATGAGTCAAGCCACTTGGGTGGTAGTGGGAGATTCATGGTGAGTACTCAGGAGTAACCCTTGCTCAGAGGGGTCAGCGTATGAGCCACGGATGAGCTAATGCAGTGAGACAGCTTCGCTTTGGCTCAGAGGCAGGTAGAATTTGCTCATCTCTGTTCAAGTGCCTTCCATCAGGATAGGGAAGGACAGCTGGGGAATCATTGAAAGTTACATGGAGAGAGATGGAAAGAGTTATATTCCTTCTGCTGCAGAAGATAGGATGTTGGTTGACCTGGTACAACAGCACTCCCCACCATGGACTAGAGTGAGGTTTTTGTTTCACTGGTAGAGCTTACACAAGCACTACTTGCAACGTGCAGAAGGATGGTGCTTAGAGGAACAGGAGCAGGGACCACAAGGCCTGGTGGAGAGCGAACCTGCAGTTAGAGAAGGCAAATAGAGTTTGGAAACAACTGGATAAAAATGAAGGAAAACGAACAGTTGTACCCAATTCTCAACTGTCTGTCTGGAATCTTCATATAGAAATGAAAGATGAAGTCACATAAGGAGAGAAATCTACTCCATTATTTTAAAATATACCAGAATGGATGTATTAGCAATATGATAAATATTTTCAGAGCAACTTCCTCCCTTGCCTGTATTCCTCAGTGGGTCACCTCTTCTTGGTATCCTGTTTCCTCATTTTTCTTATTTTGTTCTTGAAGGAAATGCTCCTTATGTGTGAACACAGCTGGCTTTAGTAGGGCTGTGGGGAGGAAAAGTTTGCTTTTGAGTTCTTCCCTCACACAGGAAAGAAAAACTGGCTCCTTAGAGACATTGTGGATGATACTGGCAGTAGTAGCTCGTTTCTGGCCATGTTACGTGGTTTTAATTATACTTTTTTATATGTATATCTTATGAAAGCTTATCCAAATGCTCTATTTCATATTTCTGGAAATGCTGCTGTAGGTAAATCAACATCATCAGTCCTGGATGCAAGTTGTTTGTTCAAAAATCGAGCATGTTTCTGTGCCTTTTGGCAATATATCATGATGCCTGCTGCCCACTGAGACTTTACTCTAGTGAGCACAAGGGAACCTTTTCCCTTTTGTTTGTTTGTTTGATCTGGCTTATTTAACTGCTGGTCATTCAGCCTTACTTAGTTTTGCCCTCCCTGGCTTTTTGTGACCATTAGAATGGGAATAATTACTGTGAGGTTTTTTTTCTTGCTTTTAAACATTTATAACATCCACTTAGGAAAAAAAAAAATCGGTCAAATGCGTTCTGTTCTAGTCTTCTCTTCCGCTACTGCAATAAAAATTAATCCACTTCTAGCACTTGGAGGGCAGGAGGCAAAGCTGAAATACTGGTTTTGGATTAGCCATTCCTGGCAGCCAGCCCAGCTCTGTTAGGAGCTTTGCTTGCCGTCCACTGGGGTTGGACTTCTGGGGCATTTTTGGTTTGTAATTTTTGTACGGAGGAGAAGAGAGACCCAGGACAGGCTTGAAGGGTATGATTGTATTATGCTTTTTGTTTCTGTCCCTGCTGCAGTGGTGTGGGTGTCTCTGCAACCCCCTGGTCATTACACACCCTGGTTCTCCATGCTTGTTCTTGCCATGAGTGTAGCCTCCTTTTGTGGCCTGGACTGCAGCAGAGATGGACACGTAAAGCAGAAATATTGTCCCTCTTCCTCGTTTTTGGACTGATGGACAAAGATCAGGAGCAGTACAGATCTCCAAAGAGCCATTTCTTTTGCCTTTCACAAGTACAGGGAGTGAGGGTTTTAGGTGTGGGAGAGCTGCTGCTCTCCTGTAAGAGGAGGTTAGACCAAGTTTAGCAAAGCTGATGCCCCCATCCAGAAAGCTTGTTACTCCAGTGCAGGGTTTACACTGGAGGAAGACTTCACCCCTCAAATGGAGGCAAGCTCTGTGCTTCAGAACATTCTTGACCCTGTATTTTTTTGCAGTCAGAGCATCAGTGTCTCCGACAGTGTTTTGGATAAAGTCTGAAATGATTTTATGGAAGGGTCAGACTGCCATGGAGCCCCTTGGAAGAAGAAGGATTTCCAGAGCTCACTGTGTTTTGCACTTGTATGGGTGTCCACACATACAGGTGAGCAAGACCTTGGGCATCTGTAACTCCAGAGAAGGTTGAGGGAAGCTGCAAGTGCTCCAGGTACCTGAAAACCAAGAGCGTGGTGTGCTGATAGTTTTGTCTGCTTTGTTTCACTTTTATCCTTTGTTAACAAAGAGCAGTCTAGAGGGAAATAGTCTATTATTAATATTTAATTTCCTCCTATTACTGTAAGCAGATGACCTAAAAGATCATTTAGCCAGCAGCCAATAATAAAGCAAATAGGAGAACCAGAAAAAGTGTGTCTTCGGTGGGTGATGCCTCCTTCCTCCTCTCCTTCCTGCCCCACCCAGCCACACCTCCTCATCCTTCGGTAGGAGGCAGGAGTGAGGATGCTCTGACAGCTCCAAGCACTCGCTGGCCTTGTGTGAGCAACTGAAGGCATGGGGAAGCTACTCTTAAGTGAAGTATTTGTAAAATATCGAACTTCAGAAAGGAAACCATTGAGCAACACAGAGAAGGGCTGCTGCTGCCTTCCTGAAAGGCCAGCTGTCCTCATGGTTTACAGCCTGAGTTGTTTTGCAAATTTGTGTACTGCCTGTGAGCACCCTGACTCATTTATTGTGACTTGATCCTCTAAAGAAATGGGGAGAGACAAGATTTCTTAGAGTCTTTGATTTAGAAGATAGGGCGATTCTCTTTGAGCTGAAGGGATTTCAAAGAGAGGATAAAAACTGACAAGCATCTCCCCCTCCAGGCTTTGGAAAGTAGGAAACAAATGATTTAGCAGCACCAATTTTCCTGCTTAGAGCCATGTGTGAATTCAAGGGTTTTCCCTAAGGGAGTTTGGTGATCTGTACGGGGCTGGTACCTGGGAAGGGTCATGTTGTCAAAAGGAGATGCTAGATTGTGATCTGTGGAATGAGCCTTGATGAAGACTCCCCCAGGACCTTATGAGCTGCCCGCTGCCTTCCCTACCCAGTCCTGAAGCGGACAAGAAGAAACCAATCTTCTCTGGAGCCTGGGGAAGCTGCAGCCTGTCACCTACGTGCCCATAGCCTGTCTTGGGTGCCCTGAGGGAGGCTGATTCCCGGGATATTTTGCTAATATCTGAGAGTAGCCGTCAAACTGTAGTGTCACAGACATTGTCATGTATGTCAGCCTGGCATGTGGAGCAGAGGGTGCTCTGTGCCAGTGTGACAGAGCGTGGGCATCCAAAACTGGGATGCCTGACCTCAGCCTGAAGGGGCCAAGAGCAAGAAATTAGCTTGTCTGAGGTGATATTTGAACCAAGCAGTGGCCAAGGGATCACCTCAAAGCTTTTGTCACTCAGGAGAGAGAAGGGACAACACCTTAGTCCAAAGCCAACTGGAGACACCAAACAAAAGCTTGCTTAGACTCCAGTGGTGAATTGCTTCCTGGGAACGTGCTGTTCAGATACTTTATTGAATTTTCAAGGAGCAGTTTTTCATTGGGGCTGAAATATGAGAGAGAACAGACTGTTCCAAGTCACTAAAAATGAGCAGAGCAACAGCTTTACAGGTTTGTGAGTGGCAAAAAAAAGGTTTATTTAATAATGGGGAAAAGGCCGGAACATAGCCTAGGGTATCAAGAAGGAATTAATCCAATTAACAAAATAAAACACAGGCTTAAGAAGAAATATTAATTGTAGCTGTCCTGCAGGTTGTGTGATACAGCTTATTTTTCTTAAGTTTCAAGAAGCTTGCTATATCGATCCCTCAAGGGCCTGAGATGTTAAATATACACTTTCCCGATGAGTAAAGTGGGTTGTTAATTAATTTTGTCTTGTCAGACCTGGATGCTGAGCCTGTGCTTCTCGCATGAGGTGTATGACGCTATAATAAGTTTTGTATCGCCTCTAGATGCACGTCTTCCTCTCTAGGTGGTCTCTATTTCATTTTGTCCCTGTGCAGTAAAAAAAAAAAACATGAGAAGAAAGGCTGAACCTGTTCTTGTTTAAAAGCAAGTTGCAAATACTTGTACAATGAAAGAGTTGTTATCAGGTTGGGTGAAAGCTATAGCAGGCTGACACTGCATGAGATGAATGAGGCGAGACGGGTGAGCTCAGGTTGAACGTGGCAACCTCCTGGGTTGTGGCATCTTCTGGAAAGTGAGGCCTCCGATGTGCTGAGGTCGTGTGGCTAATAATTGTTTTTCCTAATGTCAGTGGCTACTGCAGAAGCACTGGCACTGAAGCAGACACAAAACGTTGTTTTGTCGTGGCTGGGACACCTGCTCAGCTCTAGCCATTTCTCTTCCGAGATGTGCTGACTCTGCAGAACTCTCTAAGTGTTTTCCAGCCCATCTGAGAGCAGAGGGTGGAAGGACACGTTGTCCTCTTCTGGACGTAACATCTCACAGATTGCTTGAGAATAAATGGCTGGGGCTGAAGTTGCAGAATCAGGCCACTGTTTATGAAGGGGGATTGGAAACAAGGGACTAAACAAATTTAAGAGATAAAAAAATTCAACTTTAACATCAAACCATGAAACAAACAGTTGAAGTAGAAGGTTAAAAGCTCTGTGCTCTCAGAAAACGGTATGTGATGTGGTCATTAAACTTCAGATTCTAGCATTGTGCTTTCTCACGATACTTGCAGGGGTGTCGGCAGGTCCAGCTCTGTCTTCGTGCTGAACGATTAGTGCGGAGGGGACTCCGCAGTGTGAGTTTGTTACTTCCCTCCACGTCCTATTGGAAAAGGAGTTTGAAATGAGCCATTGAAAGGGTCAGGTTAAACAAAATGCATTAGGGATTAATATGGATTCTTAATCCTACTAAAGGAAGCTCTGAAATGGGGAAGAATATCCCAGTAATTTCACTTTGATCATCTTCACTGAGGTGTATGCGGTATGAATATGAGGTGCAAGAACAAGACAGCAGGACTTTAAGTAAATCCTCTCAACGTCAGGATTAATGTGACCAGTTGTCAGGCTGGCTCCTTTCAAAAGGCGGTTTCTTCAGTTCTTTTGACTTCTCAGAGTAGCTTGTTGGGGGTATTTATGGTGGTTTTATTTTACGTAGCAGCACGGTAGTTTTGGTCCAAGTATGTCACAGTAATTGGTTAATTTTTTCTAAACTTTGCCTGACATTGGAGTTTGGTCATGAGCTTTACCTTCATGGAAATGTGTGAGCATGTAAGGAAGTGAGGACACATACACACATCCCCCTCCGATATTACCCCGTCGCCATCTCTGCTGCCACGATGCTCAGGGACGTGGGTCTTGCACCCCCTTCCCAGCCTTCAGGCAGAGCCGTGTGTTGTACACCTGACAGGCACACACTGTCTTTCTCCCATGGACCTGTTTTTGCCCAGTGCTTCCCTTGTTTGATTGTTTGGGATTTTTTTCTCCTGCCGCTTTTTTCCTGTTTTTTTTTTTCTTTTTCCCTTTCTTGCTCACACGCTTGCAGAAAGTATTGTTTATTTTTCATCTTGCCCCTTCTGTTTTCTCTCCCTCCAGATTTTCTTTGTTTTGACCTTGCATTAATTCTCATCCCCTTCCCTAGAAGTCAGGCTGCAGGGGGAGTTTTCAGTAGCACTGCTTTAAAACAAACCTATTGGGATCTGTAATGGATGATGAGATGCTAGCAGCACAATGTAGGAGCATATCACTGACATCCCTGAAATTCAAGAAAGTAAAAGCAATCTCTAGGAGGTCAGTGGAAAAGCAGAGGTTCTGCTAAAGGGAGATAGACAATATAGAAACTTCTTGGGGTTTTCATTGGTTAGAAGAGATGAAATGGATGATCTTTATCTTCCTCTTCATAGCTAGATCACAAACTAATCTCTTCTGTTGATTTCTTCCACGCAAACCAAACACATACAAGGTTGCTGAAGGTGGAGAAAAAGCTAGGTTTTTGAAGCACATCCAAACCACTAAGAATCATTCACTTTCCTTTCAAATGCAGCATTAGCAATAGAGCTCTAAATCAATGAAAGGTCTAAAATTAGATTATATTCCCAAGATCAGATGTGAATCACAAGTTAATCATATTTGCTTTTATTATCACTGTCTTTACCCTTTTATTTTATCCTGAGAAATTAGGTTTCTGACTTGAAAACAGTGAACTGTGAAGGCATGAAACTCTGTCGGGTTAGACTACACCAGATCACCTGTGGATGGGGTCCCAAAATCCTTTGCTTTGAAGGTTCATATTCCATCCCAAACTGAGCTCGAGTGATTTATCAGTCAGCGCTGCACTTCTCTCTCCCTCAGCCTTCTGATGTTTCAGGTAGCTGCTTTCTTAAATCAATGAGAAAATATTACTGCTGAAGCTTGCTAAATAAGGTTGAAAACCCACTCTGGAAATGACAGCAAACGATTCTCTCTTGACTGTGGCACAAAGCTCAGGGCACTCTATTCTCCATTGCTATGCTTTTAGCTGAAACTAGGGAAATGCCACCATGTCTGAAAGCAGAGGTACGAGGTGACCTGCAAGATGAGTGGGCGGGTGAGGATGTAGATGATGTGTATCTGTTCACATGAAATGGCAGCCGTAGGGACTACGTTTCCTTGCAGGCAGTGCCAGCTTTAGTCCCAGATTTGTGTGCCTGATACTGCAGGAACGTGAATGTACACTTGAGGGATGGCGCTGGCGTCGTGCCGACGCGTGTGTTTTTTGGAGAGGCGTGTCTTGGTGGATGTGTGTGCTGGCTGGTTGTAGTCGAAGAATGATGCTGACCTGAATCTGTGGATGCAACAAGCACTATGGACAATGCAGGTGGAATGAATAAGTGGTTTGCTTGTAGGATAAAAACTTACATGAACATAACCGATGACGTTGCAGGAGGGGAACCGGCAGAGCCCCTTGCAGAGGACGTGCGTGCTCAGCAGGAAAGTCCTCAATCGTGTCACTGTCTGACATGCCTCAAACTATTCTCCCTGCTGCTGATCACGTTCCAGTATCTGCGCGCTTGAAGGAAAGATGGGGCAGGGCAATAGGGTGGCGACCACGCATGCCAGCACCATAAACCCCTTATGAATGAAGGTTCGCGTCATGGCCGAGCTTCATTTTGGTCCAGCACGCTTTTGTGGCAAAGTCTGTGAGCTGTGAGGGTGGGCGGCACGTGATGGCTCAAGTCTTGTGTTTGTGATCAGAGGGAGACAGGTGTATGTAAAAAGGCTCCTCCACCTTTCCTCTGTGCAGCCACAACACTTGCCAAGGCGTAATTAGTGAGACTCTCATGTTTCAGGGCAGACTATTGAGCAGCTGCTGAAGTGCCAGCTCAGTTGGTAGCCTTGAAAACAAAACATCCCTTGTTTCTCATCACCACTATGAAATACTGCCTTCCTGAACCTTGGCTTTGGCCCTGCAGCTCTCAGGATAGGCAAAATGTGAGATTTTTTTTTTCAATGATGTGTTCTTATAGGTCTTTTTAATATCTGTTATCAATTCAATGTGCCACTTTAATGAGATTTTGCTTTTTCCGTCTCCTCCATAGAGTTGATTACTTAGTGTATGTGGTTCACGTTTGGTTTTGGGTTTTTTTTGAAGGAAACTACAAGTGAAGAAGCTGAACGTTTGCTTCAGCTGAAGAGAGGATTTCCCAAGTCCTAGTGGGAAAAGGTGAAAAAGAGAACCGGAAGATGTTGTAGTAGGTATGTACATGACAGGAAGCCATGACTAGAAGTGTGATTGTCAACAGGAAACAAAAAGTCACAGCCGACGTGATGCTGCCATACAGTATGCTTTCCGCGTCGCGTTGCCTGCTGGACTTCGTGGCCTGGAGAGCGGTGTATGTCTACGTGAGAGATTCTCCTGCTCATTCATCTGCTGGAGTCTGAATTTTTCTGTATCTGGTTAATCTACTTTGCTGGAGTTGACAAGCCCTGGATTTTTTTTTTTCTCGTCACCTGCTACTGTAAAGATCTTGAACAGCTATGGGGAGAAAAGGGTGCCTGTGAGCAACCTTCACCGGCTGGCAGCTGAGTGCTCTTCAGACTCCAGGCAGCTTTGAGGTGTCTTGGCTGTTCAGTGCTCTGCAGATATGGACGCTGAGCTTTTCTGGCACGTTCTCACATTGGCCTGGTCGCTCTCACCATGCTAGTACATGGGAAAGAAGACTTCCTCTCAGACATAGCTTACATCATTCTGGAACTGGTCATTGCGGTGCTGGCCATCCTGGGGAACATCCTGGTCTGCTGGGCGGTCTATCTGAATAGCAACTTGCAGAACGTCACCAATTATTTTGTGGTGTCCCTGGCTGCTGCTGACATTGCCGTGGGCGTGCTGGCGATCCCCTTTGCCATCACCATCAGCACTGGCTTCTGTGCCTTCTTCTATGGCTGCCTTTTCATTGCCTGCTTCGTCCTGGTCTTGACTCAGAGTTCGATCTTCAGCCTCCTTGCTATTGCCATTGACAGAATCATTGCCATCCGCATACCCCTCAGGTAAGCACGGCTTGGCTGGGGGGATGGGCTGGGCTTACGTTGGTGAGTGATGAATGTCATGAAAACAACAGATCAGGAGATGAATCAAGGAATGAAAAGCTAAATGAGGAGCAGCACTTTTTCTCTTGTAATTCAAAAAAAACCCCAGCCTTTTCGAGGTCTCGAAGGCTGCCTTGGCTGCTGGATTTTCTGGTTGCTTCTTTTTCCAGTTCTTCTCTGCCCTCATATGGTGTGTGCCCATGGCATCTCAACGGCACTGCCTGGGAGCTGCCGTTCCATATTTAGTCAGGATCGTTCAATAACCTCAATAACCTGTGCTCTGAGCTGCAGCCAACAGCACCAGAAGGATCACTGTGGGAAAATGGAGTTAAAGCAACATGCGGTGGAGGGAAGAAATGGGGTGAGGTCAACTAGCCTCCTTCCCCATGGTGAGAATGGGGGACTCTGGCTGCAGCTGTAGCAGCAGGGTTGTGGAGATGGGAGTTTCTCTTGAGAGTCCATTAAATGTGGAGGGAGGCGAAGCAGCAGGCTATGAAGAAATGGGCCTTAGGAAAATTTGGAAGAACTTAGACACTGCCTCTGGAAGCGAAACATGTATTAGGTCAAGACAGAGGCTTGTCCCAATCCAGACCTGCAGATGGTTATTCTGTGGTCCCTACTCTGAAGTTTAAAGGAAGAAAATGACATTTCAATATTAGAGCTTGAAGGCTGAATATGACTAGTTGCTGCTTTGTGTGCAACCAGGGAGGCTGATGCGGGACAAGGGGAAGTTTTGCCACGCGCGCAGGAGCTTCTCAGTTCAGTTTTCCAGGCGCACGTTGTTGTGATGGGATGTATCTGATGGTGGGTGGGAAGCACCGTTGCATTTTGTGGGCTGGATTCGAGTCCTGTGTGACAATGCTTCCGAGTCATTCAGTGAGCTTGAAAGATGTAGAGGAAGCCCCAGGAGAGGCTGGTGCAGGCAGAGTGTAGGAGTCTCCTTCCTTCCCGTCTTGTCATTAGGAGGATGCAGCACGGTCTCAGGAATGGAGAGACTTGCTTCCTATCCTGAACAACAAATGCAGCTGCAAAAATGGAACAGATTTCTGATTCTTGTTCTCTCAGGTTTGAGTTTTGGGACATTCTCCCTCCTGTTGAGCTCAGATCACTTGTGTTTGACCCATGCAATTTAGTTTTGTCTCTTGTGAATACTTTGGTCATCCAGCACTTAAGTCAATTAACGCAAACCTCCGACTGAAAACCAGAAAGCATTCTTTTCCCTAGAGCTGCAGAGATTACCTTTCCATGTGGACCAGTGCAGCACAGTCTGTCCTGAAGCCCTTCCTCAGCAAGCTTGTGCTGCTATAACATAACCATTAAGTGTCAGTTTTCAAACCTATACTCATACCTATTACAACCTCTACTTTTAATGTATTTGTAAGGAATAATTGTTATTCTCCGATGTGGAGAAAACTGTCGAAATTAGTTACCTATCAGTTGGACTGTCTCCACTTTTCTACAGTTCTTTGTATAGATGGTTTCAGTTTAGAAACCAAAATAATGATAAATGGTACACAGAAACATGTGTAGAGTAGCCCTTGGGAGCTTGCCTCTGAAATGATTTTGAGAAGGGCTGATGTCTTTAATTCATCTCTCATGAGCTAACACTGAAGACTTTTGCTGACATTTTAAGTGCACTTGTTGCTATAGGATGACTTGCCAGGAAAGAATTTTTAAAATCTGGATTTCTGCCCGTTTTGGGGGGTATCACTGTAACGATATTGTCTTGAAAATTTAATTTCCAGGAATAGCCAATGTAAAGAGTCTTTTAGAAAAATCAGACTCCGTGAGTGCTGGGCAGGGTACCGATTTCACTATTTTGTTTTTGAAAAAAACAGAGCACACCCTCTTCTGCCCCAGGAAGGGTGGAATCGATTGTATGCAGAAGCCCACTGGCGCATCCATGGGTTCCTCCCCCACCTTGTCCTCTGCTGATTTGTCCTTTTACAGTAGGAGTGAAGAACTTGTCAATTGTGTTTCCCCTTAAGAATTTATGGGTGAATAAGCATTAGATTTACAGCTTCAGACACGCTGAGAAAGTGAAAGCTGATTAGCTGAAGAGGGAAATGCAATATGATTCAGACTGCACACATCCTCATTTTTTTCTTTTCTAATATCTGGTTGTCTCAAAAATGTGTCTGCCACTAAAGATGCAACATTTTCACCCATCCTTTAATACCTGGAAAAGCCTCTTCTCTCCCCCTCAGAGGACAAGAATGGTAACACCAGGCATTCCTGGATGAATGCTCTTAAAAAAATTAGTCAGACTTCCTTCACTTCAGTGAAACCAAAAAGAACCCAAAATATTTTTTCCTTCCTCTTTTTACCTGTTCTGTGTCTGATTTTGTCCTAAGGAAGGTAACCGCATGTCTCAGTGGATACATCAGGGGATGTGTATTCCCACACAAATAAATTGCCGGTATTAAGGAGGCAGACGAGTGGGATTTCTGATATTGCTTGGTTTTGGACACCTCAGCACATAATTAGCGTTATCTTTGGAATGTGGATAAAAGACTCACCCCCCAAAAAATTGCAGTGATGAAAGGTCTCTATAGGTAGAACTTAATACATAAAAACTAACTTGTGAACGTCTTATGGGTTCTACCTTTCAAATGATTAAAACATTGTGCAGATTAAAACATTCCCACTCTGCAAGTGGGAATAAAGCACTCCCGAGACAGAGAGTCCAAGCCGTTGTTCGGTCTATGATGAAATCCAGACTGTCTCTTTAACACGGCAGGTACCTGTGTTCACCGATATAAAACCCCTGGGTGTTCTAAACAAAACTGCCTGTGAGTATGAGCTCCAAGATGAAGTCATGGGCCAAGAACAATCGCCACTTTCCAGGCTCTGTGGTGCCAGCAAATGCTCCCTGGGCACAGTGCCCAGCCACGTGTTCTTGTGCAGGCATTTGTGGTAAAGATATTCCCATGGTGAAAGACAGGTAGCTCCGATGCACTGGAAAGAGAGGAGAAATTTTTCTTCCCGCGGCCAAACGGAAAAGTTTTCTCCGGTTACTGCTTGCTCTGTGTGCTGGATTCAGGTATTCACCTGTGCCATAAATACTTACGCAGGTCATACCGTGCCAGCTACAGTAACGTGCTGAAGTGCAGGCTGTTTTCTCTGGTGACAGTTCCTTGGGAGGTGACTGCCTAAGCTACTGGGATGCTTCTCTGGGAAAGCACTAGTAAGGTGCTTCACTTTGTGCAGGAATCGCTGTCTCGATGACACGGAGCTTAGGGACTCAGAGCATCACCTCACACAAGTTATTCTGGTCAGCACAGATGAGTTGTACGTTCACCAAGGGCAGCTGCTCTCCTGGAGTCAGTTTGCCGGCCTAATGTCTGGGAGAGCAGCAGGGCAGGTGAAATTATTTGCGGAAAACATCCACGTTTTCATGTATTTGCAAAAGTGCGTTTTGTTTTCTGGAGAAGTCAAGTGACCCTATCCCCACACCCAACTCTGCCGTGAGCATCCCTGTGCTCTGCACCAACGTTCTTTGTGTCTGGAATTTCACGAGTAGAAGTCAATTGTGTAGCAAGTCCATTATTTCCATGAAGCACAGGAACTGCTTGGGCACTGACAATCCAGTGCAGTCTGGACGCATCAGACGTGCTACAAAGTCACCCACCAACTACGGAAAAGACGGGCTGTAGGTGTGACCAGTTCCTTTCAGCAGGCTGTCTTTCCTGTATAGGTGCCAGCAGCTCACATTCTATGTGATACTTCCTGGGAGCCCTGAACTTACCATGTAGAGCTGTACAGCACTAGGGATACAGAGAGCAGCTTTGGCCAAGCTGCTGTGAGCCTAGAAAGACACCTACACAGGTACACAAACTCTCCAGTGCTGGCCTGGTGATGTGTCCAAGTGGAGAAAAAGAATGAGTCCAGAAAAGTCCATCTAGACAATAACCCTACCTCAGCCAAGTCAGCCAGAGGCATCTCATGTGGATCCTGGAAATTAAGCTCTGCCAGGTGAATGAACACTTCTCAAGGGGTAGCTGGGCAGCACAGTGCCACATTGGGTCACAAGATGCTGTGAGCGTTCCCTCTAAACCCTCGGAGACACTGAGCAAAGTTATGGAAATGCACTCACTGGTAGGTTGACAATTGCTGCTGCCAGCAGAATACACTGAGCTACAGAGCCGGCGGCTGCTTGGGTTAAGTGCTGTTCTAAGCCTTGTAAAGTTTGTTGCATGGGAATCCCCAGAGGGTAAGAGGGAGGGAGAAGTCAGGGGGTGTTTGCCTGGAGCAGTAATAAATATATTTTTAGTGGAAGGGAAGGGACATCTCTAGTCGTGGGATAACAGCTGCACAATTTCAAAATTCCTCTGACAAGATGTAGCCAATTCCAGGGCTTCGGGGTTTTGAGGTTTTGTTTTTTATTTTTCCAAGCTTGAAGTGCCTTCAGACAATCTTCTGCTCCCTGAGTGTACTTTTCAAAGCACAGATGCTGTTTTGTTGTGTTGATGAGGTCTGAATGTGAGCAGCTCGCTGCTGCCATCCACGCTGTGCCCTTAGCATCCCCTAAGCATTAAGGGGAGAGTCAACTGAATCTGTTCTTCATTTCTAGGAGGAGGACTTCGGTGTATTTTGGGTACTGGGAATTGTGTGGTTGGCTCCCTCCCTCACTCCCTCTTTTCTGATTTTGAAATGTAACTGAAGAAGCGAGACTCGAGCCTTCTGGGTTTTCTGTGGAGCCTTTTTTCCGCAACACCCATCAGCAGGGATTTAAAGCACGTGCAGGATCTCCATTCTGTGCTGTGCCTGGCAAAAGTAGCCTCTCTCCTCCCCTGTCTTGAACTTCCATTGGGATAGGAGCATGAACCTGTGGGAGTAACTGTTTCATTGAGAGATGGAAAGATTTCTATGGCTTGTTGGATTATTTTTTTTTTAATGTTTGTTTGCCGAAAGAATTCTGGGGACAGAGGGAGAAAGAGCGTTGGGTAAACACTGGGAGCCCAGTTCTACCGTTGTCCGATCGCAGACACATGGGGTCAAGTACAGTGTGGGACCCACACTGGACAATGTGGGAATCTGGCCATCTACTTTCCATGCTAAGTATTACCAAGGGAAGGAAATTGTATTGAAATGTGAAACTGTTGCCCTCATTCACATTTTCAGAGAGAAGAACTGGTGGAGTCAGCTCAGGACTCACAGTAACCTATGAGGCCTTGGGAACTGGCTGGTATTTCAAACAAATCAAGGTCCCTGGCTGCACTGTCAGATTCTTACCATGTTGTTTATTGTCTCTTTCAACAGATCTTGGGGAATTAAGAGTGCTGGCTTCAGCCAGGCATAGCAATACCTCCACCGCTGAAGTCCCCTTTGGTGTGTGCAGTGCTGTTGATTAACCAGGCTGCAAGATCTATGTGCATGACCAAATGGGCTCGTGGAGTGAAGGAACACAGATGAAAACTCTGTTAATTTTCCTGCTTTTCTGTTGTTACCTATTCACTGCCTAAAAGAAAGAGGAGGGAAATAGCTGGCTGACAATGTCACCACGGAGTCCTTGCTGTGCCGTGTTGAGTGGGTTCTGCACAGCCATTCAAAGGCCCATCTGAAGAAGCAGATGCCTTTCTTGCTGTCTCCTGAGACGCTGGGCCGTTGGGAAGTTGCTTGGGTGTCAGGGGCTTGTTGGATGACACTGGCGTAATTCTCATTTCCTCTGCTTTCTAGGTACAATGGCTTGGTGACTGGCTCTCGAGCTAAAGGTATCATTGCCATCTGCTGGGTATTATCTTTCATCATCGGCTTGACACCAATGCTAGGCTGGCACAATCGCTCCCAGATCGAAGAGCTGGGTTCCAACAAGTCCTCTCCCATCAACTGCAGCAACAGTATGGTAGCATGTCTCTTTGAGGCTGTGGTCACCATGGAGTACATGGTCTACTACAACTTCTTTGCCTGTGTGCTCTTGCCCCTCCTTCTCATGTTTGGTATCTACTTGAAAATCTTCATGGCAGCCCGGCGACAGCTCAAGCAGATGGAGAACAAGATGGTACATGGGGAACGTTCTCGCTCCACCTTGCAGAAGGAAGTCCATGCAGCTAAGTCTTTAGCCATCATTGTTGGGTTGTTTGCAGTCTGCTGGCTTCCACTACATATTATTAACTGCTTTACTCTTTTTTGCCCAAATTGTGCCCATGCTCCTCTCTGGCTGATGTATCTGGCTATTATCCTGTCTCATGCCAACTCGGTTGTAAATCCTCTAATTTATGCCTACCGAATCAGGGAGTTCCGATACACCTTCCGTAAAATCATCAGCCAGCATATCCTGGGCCGGAAGGAGCCGTTCAAGGCAGGAACAGCCAGCTCTAGGACTTCCACTCACGGTGGGGATGCAGAGAACGCCAGCATACGAATCAGTGAGTATGCACTAGAGGTATATGCCAATGGAGAGATCCACAGGGATCCCGAAAAGCAGGACTTAAACAAATGCAAAGCTGCCTTGGAATGGCACCAGAATGGAAATGCTCTGGATGTGGAGACAAATGGGCATCTCCCACATTCCTGCAAAAATGGGATTCTCTCAGATGCATGCATGAACAGGGAGTTTCACAGTGAAGAGCTAATGGATGCTCAGGTGTCTTACTCAGACCTGGAGAGAGCAGCCTTCGCAGCAGCTGATGTTTCCTGATGAGACTTTCAAAGTCTTCCTGGTAGAATTATGTTTTTTTTCATTGGTGACCTCTACCATGGCAGAAATGGAGGTCGGGGGGCGGGGGGAGACGTGTGTATTCAGATCGCTGTGGAGGAAGGGGTCCCTACCCAGGACTGTTGGGATGATCCTAAATACTAGACTGGAAAAAGCCAAGAGACCATTGAACCGGACTAAGGAAGGAGGGACATGTTACCCATCGCTGACCTGTCACTAAGAGCAGTGCCAAGGTCAAAGATGGCATTCCAAGCTCAGCACTGGGAGCCCCTGCTGACGCAGGGCACATCATGACGTTATGCTGTACTGTGTACCTGTGGTTGTGTGTCGTTTTGCTGTCTTTACCAACAGAAATAAAAGCATGGCTGGAAGTATTCACTGAGCTGCAAAGAGCAACAGGGAAGGGGCCTTTCAGTGCTTTGGCCCTGCAACAAACAGAAGGGGGATAGCAACATCTATTGGTCAGGAGGGATGCCAGCAGCCGCTTGGAGAGGGAAGGAATTTACCTGATGGGAAACTCAGATACCTTTGACCATGGCATTTTGTCTTTCAGTTCATGTTTTTAAAGCTTATAATGCAGCAGGTTGCTCAAATGTGTCTTTTTTTCTTGTCTTGATGATAAGATTACTTCATGTTAAGTTATAAAAGGAGGACAAGAGCTCGTATCCATTCTCCAAGCACTCAATGTTGCAGCTGCACAAGGCAAGTATAACCTCATAGCTGTCTACTTTGTCTCGCAAATAATGACAACGGAGTCTGTAATATGGATTTCCCTCAAAGCAAAAGGGCTGTTAGCTGGACTTGGTGCTGCAGATAGCAGACAAGCGGAGCAGGCTGTGGCCTGTGTCGCTGGGGCAGTTGTGCCCTGAGGTGTTGTGAAGGGCCGTGGGATGCGTGAGCTGTCTGTAGGCTGGTGGGCACTGTCTGCTTTCGCCCCCCTCCCCATCTCTGTGCTTGTCCTCCTGAGCTCCTAGAATGCAGGTTGTTTCCATGGCCCCAGATCTGTGTGCGGGGAGCTAATTTTCCATATTTCAGTTGTTTTCATTCTCACTCAAAAGGCTGTTGGATTTTTTCTTCTTTCTTGACGTAGAGAGGAATACACACACACACACCCTTAACACTTATTTTTGGAATTCCAGTAAGCTCTATCTAAACAGCTTTTGTCCTGTGATTTCAGTTTTTTCCTGATGTGCTTTACTGTGAAGCCCGATGTGTCCCTGTGGCACAGAGTCCAGTAGAACTGGGTCTGTCTGCTCTAAGAAGCTGAAAGGTGTTGGTAGTAGTGACAATCAGAAACTGCAGCAGTCTGTATATGAGAACAGGCAGATCTGTGCTACGACAAGTGTACACACTGAGGTAGCTTGTTGTAGAGGTGTTTTACAGCAGTTTAATAACTTTTTATATCACTTATGAAGCCTGGTAGCTCAAGGACAGCAGAATGACACATTCTACCTAAACATTGTCTGGTTTTTGTTTTCCAGATAAATAATCTATGTCCAATACCACCAGCCTTCTGGAGAGACAAGCAGTAATGGTTTTACTGGAAAACTAAAAGTCTGATAATTCCAGGAATCTGAAGTTTATTCCCTAGCTAAAAACATCAGAAATATCATTTCCCCAACCTGCCTTTTCCTTGTGTCTTTCCACTAACATTTCAGAAACCAAATAATCTCATTTTCAGAAAGGAATGGGGAACTGTTTTTTGATATTTGAGGAAGAGCAGGTTAGGTTTATGTGTTCTTATTAAACATTTATTTTAAATATTGTGAACTATTAAAATAAAACGTTAGTTTTATTTGAGAAGAATTTTCTTTTTGTCAGTCTCCCTGCATGAAGGTGGGGAAGTAGTTTAAAATGCTGAATGTGTTCAAGTATGTAACTGCTCCAGGTTAGCACAAAGCTTACTCTGAGGTGGATAAAAAGATGTGGTTGCAACCACAATCCTTAGCAGACAGACAGGCAAGTTTGTAGAACAATAGACTTCACAGTTTAATCGAATTGTTGCTTTCTTGGCACGGCTCTTCCACGTAGTCTAACGTCAGAGGAGCGGATTATCACTCCAGCACCGTTAACAAACACTAAGCCATTTCCCTGTGACTGACGTCATAGGTAGTTCCTCTCTAGGGTGACTTGGGATCTTGTTACTCTTGATCCTTCTTGATGGAATATTTCTGTAGGTTATTTGTGGGATGGCTCCTCTGACCTCCTGTAACAGTGGCAGAGGAACTCAGTCAGGAAAATGGGGGTCTGATCTTTTCAGGCCTCAGTTTGGAGCTGAAATGTTTCTAAGAATAACACAAGATTACATCCGGTATTCATGTCAATAACAATTAGATCCACAAAGAAGCAGAACAGGGAAGGAAGTGTGGGAAAATACCAGCGTCGCTGATGTGCTGGAACACACTCGAGCGCAGAAGTGTCTCCTGTCGAGCTTTAGTGGCCATTGTAAAGCGATACTTTATGCCACATTGCATCAGACTTTCAACAGCTGATGTGGGTTTGTTGCTTTCTATTGTTTCCTGAGCTTCTTCACACTCAATTATGGCGGCCTCTTGCTTGGTTGCCACAAGAATCAAGTCGGTCTATGTTGATGCGACAAACTCAGGATTGTCCCTCTGGAAAACTTTCCTGCCCAAGCAGATTGCCGTGCGAACTTATTGAGTTTCCAGATGTCTTGAAATCAGCTTTTCCGTTGCCGTTTGAGATGCCCCCAAGTGGGTCCAGTCCTTATTAGTGACCCAGATTTGAAATGAAAAGGGTGTGTGAAGGGGCCAGGGAATGTGTGCAGGAGGAAGTGCAGTGAGGGTAAGGAGGCAGCATGTTTTATATAGCGTTGGAAGTCTGTAGTCACAGGAAGGAAGGGATGGCAATTGCACCACATGCCGTGTGCCTTCTGGCAAACATATGTCTGAGATGGACCTTCAAAAGATGTTTCCAAAGCAGTTGTTGGGGGCAACATGAGCCTTTTGAACAGAATTTTAGAATTTTTATTTCTTGTTTCCTAGAGGGCATGATTGAAAAAAAAAAAAAGAAGAAAAAAAAAAAAGAAGCTTTAAAGTCCCATCAACAAAATGTGCTCTTTCCTTCTCCTGGCAGTGCTCTCCACCCTTGAAAAAAGTAGCTCTCTTCCAAACTGCATAGGGCAGGGATCATTAAAAAAGTGAAAGTTAAATAATTTTTTCCTAACCTCTCCACTCATATCCCCATTTCTATTTCATTCTAACTGGAAAATTTTTAGCTGTTGAAATGTAGTTGTTCTGGACGAACAAAGGGAAGAATAAGGTGATCATCAGGAGAGGCTGGAGAAGACCTCCTTGGGAATATAAGGTGCAGTGGTTCCAGAGAGTAAAAAGCTGGGGTAAGAAGAGACTAGTTTCATTGAACTGGAACATCTTACTAAAAATAGCTCAAGACCCATAGAGAGATGTGGTGCTTCGTTTGGCATGAGGGCAGTCTATGAATTTCAGCATTCCCTGGAGACTCTTAGGCTCCAGGGTTTATTTGCTTTATAGGGTTTTGGAGAAAGTTAAGTTTTGATCAGTTGCCAGGAATAATTTTATCAAGAGTTCTTCTTGTGGCCGTCTCAATAGGGCACTGCTTTTTGTGTGTGCAAATACTTGCACTTACAGTGTTGTCCTGCAGAGTTTCTTTTGGATCAGTGATAACGTCAAAACTCTGTGCAAGCTGGAACTGCAGCTCTTGAGTGGAGAAGCAATTTGTCATGGTGGGACAAGCTCTTGAGCGGAGAAGCAATTTGTCATGGTGGGACAGCTGGGGTTACTGTAGACAGAAAGGGTTTGCCACTGATCCCAGCTGATGCTAGGAAGCTTATTGTGAAGATGAACTTGGGAGTTATGTGGAGTAGTCTGACTCTTTGATCGTTCCTTGAAAAGTGGCTCCAGAGGATGCTGGTGGATATAGAAAAGTCTCTAAGGTGTGGGAGCAGACTGCAGGGTTATTTGGGAAATCTTGGTGGTGAAGGAGTATTTGTAGGTTGGGCATTTGGGGGGATTTCAGGGGAGCAGGAATGTGCTGAGAGATGCTTGGGGATTGAACAGATGGTGCTTGCACAAGACCAAGGTGTGACTTGCTGAGGAAGGACTCTGGAAGGAGGTACAGTCTTACAGCTCTCCTTGGGTCACTGCAAAGGATCAGTCTCGTCTATCGTGTGCAGAGAGTTGACTTCATGGATGCCTTCTGTAGATGTGACTGAGGTAGAGATGGTTCTTACGGATTATCTTCTTTTCAGATACAGTGTCTCATTTCATGAGCGTGTCCAGGGCAGGAAGCCCTTCCGCTTCATGAACATGAGCCCTACCTAAAACCAACTGAATCCAGCCATGTTCTGTGGAAAGGACGAGCATGCTGTACCAGCGCTGCCATGCGTCAAAACTCTGCAATACTCTCTAGTGGTGTTTGCTAAGTTTAGCTGCCTAACAATCCGTTCTCTCCCAATTTGTTTTGGGCATCAAACTGCACTGAATCATACCAGAGAGTTGTTTTTTTTTTTTTCTTTCTAACTCTCAGCTTTTGGCATTCTTTACAGTAAAACACATCCAGAGTAACTAAAATCACACCAGTTCCTCATTTGCATGAGAGTTGACTAACCCTGACAGGCTGAGAATCCCCGAACTGGGGCAGTATTGTGTGTAACTCCCTGTCTTATTTGTCTGCTGGGACTACTCACACAAGGATGTGTTTAAATCAAGACTGGAACCTGTTGTTCTGAGAACATCCTTTGCTTTCCCGACTCTGTCTTAGGAGCTGGTGTTCCTGCCCCATGTCGTGTGGAGCGGTGGTCTCTGTGGTCTGCAAACCAAGACACTATGAACACCTTGCTGCACACACTGTCACTATAAAACAGTTACTCTTTTAATTTAAATGTTCTATGAATATAGTTGTTGTTTTCCCTCTGTTTGTCAGTTACCAGTGGGAGGGGAGGGAAAGGGGTGGGAGAATATGTGCATGCAAATGTATTTAAAGTGCGTTGACCAAAGGTTTTTTGAATCTGTGAAGTTTTCTTATCTGTGAAGTCATCAGACTGCTGGGCAGTGAGGAGCCGCTGGTGCTGCTGAGTCTGTCTTGGTTACATTTCTTAATAAGCATTAAAATAATAAAATATATTTGTAAAAGAGAGTGTGAGTACCTTTGTCCCAGGAAGATCCGGCCAGCTGGCCCTTTCTTGTGCAAATGTTTTCTTATTATTTTATTAGCTTTTTCCATGGATTGATCCTTCTGAGGAGCTCTCTCCCTGGCACTGCCTATTCTTTTGCAAAAGATATTAGCATGGACCAAAGGTGGCAGACCCAGATAGACTAGAAGACCCCTCACCTCTCTGACACCCTGAGATCTGTCACCTTGACAATAAGAGAAGCTGTTTACAGCTGCTTATGGGACACAAGGCAAAGCACCGTATTTGCCCAAACCACTGCAGTGCCAGGAAGAGCGTGTTATAGAACCTCAAGGGTCCAAAACTGGACCATGAAATAACTGCTGGCTGTGAGCAGAGCATCTCAGCCTTCTGGCTCTCCTTCTACATGGCCCTGCCAGCCCACCTCAGACTTCTATGTAAGACCACCACAATTTCAGGCCTCTGTCCTGTTCTGCCAGTGCCACTCAGGCTGAGCTGACCCCTGCCTTGTGGCAGCCAAATTAGTCTGGAAGTGGAGGCAGTGAATCTAGATGCTGCTGTGGTGCCTCTCAAGCCGATTCTGAGCAACACTGACAGGATGAAGCAGGAATCATTTCCATTTTTTTCCAGCTGGCAGCTACTAAATGCGTGTGAGGAGCTTAGCAAAAGTGTACAATACAGAAGCATTTGAAAGTGATAAAATGAAAGTTCACCAGATAACCATCAACTCCTGGTCATTCCCTCTTTTGATTCACTTTGCAGCTGGCCTAGAGGCCTCACTGGAGGCCCCAGTTTGTGGAGGGATGCTGGCACCCTAGTGCTCTGCGGCCAGCTGTGCTTGAGCTGTTCAACCAACTGTGTAATTGAAAAGCTTTTTTATTTTTCCCTCCTTTCACAAACACTGTGCATTTTGTTCTGCAGCATCAAAGGCCGGGAGCTTGGAGGAACAATGGGTGTCTGCAGGAGCCCAGGGGGAACAATGGAAGTACCTGGCCGGGGGAAGAAAGCGAGTATTTGAAAGAACAGAGAGAGCTCCCCTCCCCATTTAACAACACAATTGGCCTGATCTGGAAATCTGTGCCCAAAAATCCACACCTTGGCTTAGTCACCCAGAGAAACTAGACTTTGTAGGGCTTTTGCTGTAGGCTAAGACCTGTCTGAGGATAATATAGCTCAACAGGGTAATATTTACTGCAGCACTGGGGAATTGATGGCATTTCTAAATGGTGAAGTAGGATGGGGCTGTGGAGGATGGTGTTTTCCCTGTTACTGGCTGGATAATATTTTTGGCTAAAAAGCTTTTCACAGTATTTAAAGCAGCAGGATTTTCCTTGCCACTTTTTCCCACAAACAGGAAGCCTTTGCTGCTAAGAACAGTACATACAAGTGCCTGCTGTGCTCTTGACCATCATAGGTTTCAAGGAGAAGTTTTGGAGAGTTAAAAGCTCAGAGCATCTTTTCTGAGGCCCTGCAGACTTCACAATTTACTTTCACAGAAAAGATTCCCACTGTCTTGCATTTGACTGAAGTGACCGAGTGAGGAGTGAGATTCCCAGTGTGTTCATTCAGGGGAGGGGCAGAGACTTCTGATGGCTTGGAGTCAGTCTAGGAGAAATTCACCTCTCTGATTGACTCACTGCAGGTTGGAGTCTTGCTGACTAGTAAGTGGAGTTGGGTTCCTCCCTGACTTCCCACTCTCCTTTTCAGTGCTGTTCTGACGAGAAAGAGGGGGAACTTCTGAATATCAGAGATGTTTCCCCAGAAATGACCCAATGGGTGGGGCTGTTGGAGGGTTTTTGGCTGTAAGATGTGCCCCTCTTAGCAGAGAAATTACAGTGCTTGTTATGTGACTGCAGCAGTCACTGCTGAGAAGCTGCAGAGTGACAGGAAAGTACTACCCAGATCTCAGAAAATCAGAAATTCATTTCAAGAATCGGAGTCCTTTCAACACGTCAAAGAAAATATTCTAAGCCAAGTTTGGACCTGAGAGTAGCATGGTGATTTTTCAGCAAGTGAAAGGTGAGGGCTGGGGAAAGAGCTCTCAATCTGCAAGATCAGAACAAACTGTGTGAAGATGAGGTTATTTGGAGTGCAGATCCATACTGTGTGGTCTGAGCCTGTTGCACTGAACTCCAAACCTGGGACTGTGGTTTTGGGGAGTGTCCAGCTGCAGTCCAGAGAGGTGACTGCAACTTCTGCAGAGCTCAGGGCAGTCTTTAAACCTGCTAGCTTGGACACCGATGGCGCTGGAGCTGCAATTGCTCAGACTTCCTTCACCAAGGATTTACCCAGAGCCCTAGGCAGCTCTGATTTTTTGCCTTACCTAAGGCAAGGAGATCTGATAACAGCTCATAATGACAGTGAAGAAAATCCATGTACATATCTTGCTGCCTCAGCTGTTGATGAGGTCATGGGGATGCCTTTTGGGCTGGTACTAGTCCAGGATATTCCTTCTAAATGGGAGTTAGGCATATCTCAGTTGGATAATTAATGTTGCTGGAGAATTTGCAGCTGTGTCATTTGGGCATTTGGCGTCATCTGGGCTGTGAAAACTTGTGCCTGTGCTTTTGGGTTCCCAGGGATGCAAGGCTCTTGTGCAGAGTGGTGTTTGCATCCAGGAAAAAAAAAAAAAAAAAAGTCCTAATAAAGAGAATTGAGCAGCCTGGCTCAGTTCTATGAAGAATGCAAAACAAGCCTGGGCCATCTCAGGGTAAGTTGCACTCATGGTGCCTCTTGAACCCATGTCCTGTTATTGTTGGTGTGGAACGTGAGGGTCTGGGCCAATGAAAATAAGGAAGGTGGCTTGACAGACACAGATTTTATCTTTTGAGATTCGTCATGACCTTTCTAGTGTATAATAAATAAAGTTGACTCAGGAATTGGCAAGTGCCCTATAACATGCAGTCCTGGTGTTGGGACTCGGCAGAATGTTCTGCTTAGCAATGCACTCTGTTAGCTCTGTTTGCCAAGTTCCTATTTTGGAGGTGTGCTGAAGGGCTGAACAGGGGCAGATGCTGAGCCTTCTGCAGGGCAGGTGCACTGGACCTGGCATCTCTGACCATGCCGATCCAGGCTGGATGAAGGTCGTTTGGAGCCCATGCTGATGTAACCTTTTACTACTGGGCCATAAAAAGAAAAGCACTATCTTGCAGAGGAAGAAATGATGTTTGCAGTGGTGTCAATCTTGGGGCAAAGGGGACTCCCATCCTTTCCCATTACTGTATAACCCGTCAAGCATTTAAGCCAGCATTGAACGTATTGCTTCCTGTATTAATGTCTTTTGAGCAGCCCTGCCATGCACACTGGATCCTGTGATATTAAACAATTCCATCATCCAGAGGACGTGGCCAATTTTGCAGCTGACAGGAATGGTAGCTCTGAGACTTGCCTCCTGATGAGTGAATCCCTATCTTCCCATCTCCTCTGTTAACCGCGATCGTGAGCAATCACAGTCAGGTTTTCTGAGCTCGCTCTGGTGGCAGGGGCTGTGATGTACACGGCTCCTTTGCAGACACTGGGAATTGTGCTGCTAAACTGAAGCTGTTCTGTGATGATAATGCATCAGATTGTGAAGTTATTCTGCAGAGCCAAAAGACATTAGGAGAAGGGGGCAAATGTTTGCGTTCCCAGTCCCAGAGAGGCTACAGGGGGAGAGCTGCAGTTAATTCACAAAGATTATGGCTGGTTCAAAGGCAGAGTCTCAAGAGGAGATCACCCAGCACTTGCACTGAGGTGCTGGGCCACATGAGCGCTCGGTACCTTAAGGGGGACAACTGGCCGCCTCGTTCCTGAGGTGCCTGCCATTTGGGAGAAGTCCAGTATTCCAAGTGTTTCCTGCCTTTCTTTATATTCATGCCAAAAGCACTAACAGAATAGGGTGGAGACAAAAAAAATCTCAGACCCTCCTCAAGATCCTCCTCTAATTCCAGAAGGATCAAAATGCTAAAGGTTGCATTAGAAAAACAGAAACAGTCTTTTCTCCCACCATTGGTAACTCAATGCCACAACTGAAGCTGAGAGTCAGCTGTTGTTCTACAGCTGCGTCCTTTCTGAATTCATGAGAAATAGCATTTTGATTTCTTTCCAGAGGAAATATACAGTAATATCCCGAACTTGCACTGAGGCCTTCCAGTCTGCAGAACTAACCCATCTAACATTCATCTGCAACCAAATTAAACCCAAGATCCCCTATTCCTTCTGGGTTGAGCCAACACTTAGGAATCAAGGCTTTTAGTCAGAAACCTTTATAGCTTGCTTTCCTTGAACCCTTGCTTCCCATGAAAGTTTTCTCCCACCCGAAGTTTTACATTTGCAGATGATCCCTCCTTTCCTGCCCTGTGCTGGACCCAGATGCACAAAAAGTTTATTTGAGATCCAGGGAATGTCTGTCCCTGGTTCAGCACTACATGGACTTTCAAAAGAACTGTAGCAACAACGTTCCTGTAGATTTTCACTATGTGGCTGGAGGTAGGGACGTGCTCTCTGTTACACTAACAGCAGTCTTTGATTCCCTTGCAGGAGGATCTTTGGATCAGCATTTGATTTGGAAGCACTGTGTGGGACATATGATCCTCCCAGGAGAGTTTAATGCTTTCTTCCCGTCAAAAGCATGAGGCTGCATCCTGGGGTCAGGGTGTCAGTGACATGTGGATGACACTGAGCGCTGGAGCCTGCGCGTCAGTCAGGTCTTGGAAGAGGCTGCACTGCCTGCTGCACGGACACGTTCGCCCTCTCTGAAGGGAGGTCCTTGTGGGTGTAGCCATGAATTTGGTGTTTTCTAGGTGGCTGTGTTGTCTCTATGCCGGATGAATCCCAGTGCTGGTAAACACGTGTCCCTGTTCCGCTTCCTAAAGAGATGCATCTGGCGATGTCTGTTTCCAGGTAACATGCACAGGAACCTGCTCTGTCTCAGCATCTGTGGCCTTTGGCCTCTGCTGGTCATCAGGCATCCTAAGGAAACTAGAAGTGACCTAAGGCTATTTTTTTGCTAATCCTTGGTCAGTGTTGCAGATGGAGAAGTAATGGCAGTTTTCCAGCAGGTGAGACCCTCCAGGCCAGTGAGCCAGACAAGAAAAATAAACACAGGAAATAGCGTCCATGCAGTGAAAGAGAAAGAAGAGGCTGGAAGAGCCTTCTGCCGTCTGTGTGTTTGGGAGGAAGTACAGAGCGTGGAGCGCTCACTCACAGGGGCAAGCAGATGTTGAACCTTAACACAAAGGAAAGAATTACTGCCTGGACAGGGAGGAAAGGAGAGAACCTTCTTCTGCTTCGTCCAGAGTAGGAGTTGCTCTCTAGGGTACAGGGCCTGTGGAAAGATCTTGGGTCTAGATGTGGGGTAAGTTAGTGTTTTGCTCAGGGCAGAGACTCTGCTTAGCTCTGCTCCACCTCATTGTTTTTCTGTCTCAAAAGCAGTTCTGAGGGTCTCTATGTTGAAACTCTGCTCTGTTTCACCTGTGAAACCCATTTCCTGAACTCTTCGTCTTGGCCTCTGCTTTGTGTCCCGTCCCCCCAGATCCTGTGGGCTGATCAGAGCCTCCACATTGCTCAGAGTTTATCCTTGATGGCATGGCTGGGTAGTACTGTGGTGAGGCATCTGCTGGCTCCATCCCTGTGCTCGGCAAGATAGAGAAGCCACCTGTGGTGCCCAAAATAGCCTCTGCCTGGGCAATCCAACCCAAATGGTGTTGATAGTGGCGAGGGATTCCCATGCCTCATAAAAGAGGCTTTTGTTGGGAGGATCTAAGCTCCAGGCCTTGCCAGCTGTGGAGAGGAGCAGATGGATCTGCAGTATAAAAATAGATTGAAGCAGACTTGTTCTGCCTCTTTTCTTCACCAGCTCAAGTATAGTCCCAGAGGTGCCTGGTCAGCTGAACCAGAACAGAGAATTGGGTGCTTTGCAGCTGCCAGTCTGCTTGGAGCCCATTAGCTGTTGTCAGAGACAGGAATTTATCTCTCTTCAGTCCCATTCGCCTTACAGCTGCCGTGGGGACAATCTTGTTTGCTCACAGCTGTTGGCAGCGTGTTCCATCCCATTGCCCTGGGGCAGCACAAGCAGCAGAATGGGGCATTTCTGTGAGACACCGTGTTCAAACACTCTGTTATACCTTGTCTCGAGAAGCAGAGATGGTGTCTGTGGCCACGTCCTCTGCATGAGATCTCTGTACAGCACCTAAAGAATGTGCCAAAGACATGCACCAGTTTCAACTAGTTGCCTGGTAGATATTGCACCAGGCAAGATCTCTGTGTAGTGCACTTGTAAATCTCACCTTTTCCCAACCCCATCTACAGGGGGAACATTTTGGAGTGCTATGATCATTGTTGTTCCTCCAAGTGACTTGACTGCTTGTTCCAATGCTGTTAGTTCATAGCAAATCCCTGAGGTTAAAACACACTCCAAAGGCATCTGAGGCTCATTGTCCTTGGTGTCTCATGTAGATGAAGATGGGATGTCCCCTGTGGATACCTCCTGGCCCGGTTGTTCATCACAGCACTTTCCATCTAGGCTTAGAAATTTCTCAACTCTAAAATAACAATGCTTTTGGTGCACAAAGCAATTGTGGAGCTGCATCAGTGCTCAAAACAGAACTGGCAGGATGTGGTCCCTCCGCACTGTGCCTGCAGAGTGCTGCCAGCCCTGAGACATGTGTTTGCATAAAACCCCCTTCTCAGCTGGCATCCCCACTCCATCCCCTCCAGCTAACTGAATAAGGATCACATAGATGTTTCCTGAATGGGCTTTCGTAAGGCACTAATTTGATACACTCAGTGCATCGTCCTGTAATGAATGTTCCTGAGGTAAGGTAATTGAAGGTGAATTTGCATGAGTGGGTTTGGGGAACAGGGCAGGATTGCTGGCAGAGATCATGGGAGGAACAGGAGAAAACCCTTTTGTTCCTGGAAATTACGAGTGTGTTGCGTCTGTTTACACTCCCTGTCTCCTCAACTTCTATCTGTGCTGTGTTTTGAAGGTGACCGCACTCTTCCTTTCCTCCTCATTTTTTTAGGGAATTTAAAAAAAATTCATCTTATGTATCTGTTCTGTGTTTTTTTCACTTTTGTGTTTTTTTGTTTATTTGCTGGTTTCCGCCCTTCTGTGGCCTATGTTCTGCTTCCTGAAAAGCCCCATGCTGCGCTGTGTGAGGAGAGGCACTGAGGCTGGCCAGACCTCTCTGCACTGGCATCCCAGGGTACATACAAGAGCTGATTCCCTGCTCTTGCTCTGAGAGTGCCACATAGGAGCAAGGGAAGAGGGAGCAAAGAATAGCCCCATTGGGAGAAATCAGGTCAGAGACCGAGAAGGTGGGTGAAGAGGTGATGTGCAGGGCCCTTTTGATAAGAATTTGCTAGGAGGCTGCAGATGACAGCTGTGGGAATGACTGCTCTTTCCATTGAGTCCATGCTCCTCTCTGTGCTTCACACTTCTTGTGAAGGTAGTCTTTTATGTTTTGACTCAGATGCTGCCTTTTCTTTGTACTAGAGGAGTCTTTGAACTCAAAAGGTCTTTACAGTTTGCAGGCACTTGTGCCATCAACCTGCGATGTTGCTGTTACCGCACTGATACGGTAGAGGGGTCCAGGGTGAGGGGTGGGGCAAGAGCCTACATCTGCTGCCTTGGCAGAGCTGCTTTCCAGTCCACGCCTACTCTTTCTGCATTTGTCCTAGGGGGAGTAAAAGCTTTGTAACCTTTGCCTTCCTGCCTCCTTCTTTCTCACCTTTCACCAAATCATCACATCCTAAAAGCTCAGCCATCGGCCTTAAAGCACTTAACTTGCCAGCAGGTTCCCCTTGCTGCAGCAACTCCAGCACCCACCTCGTGCATTTTCCCATGTGTTCCGCGACTCCTGCCGTGGTCCTCCCTGTGCTCCCTTCCAGCTGCTCACTGGCTCAGCTCTCTCCATCCCATCAGCACATGCCAGTCTCAGTAGAGCCTTGTTTCTGAAGTCACCCTGACCATCTGAATGCTCAGATGGCTTTGTCCTAGATTTTCCGGTGCTGCCACGACTTATATCTTCAGTATGTGCACTTTTCCTTTACTTATGTAGTTTGTTTTAGTCAAGGGAGGAGACAACACTGCTGTTCAAGTGGAAGGAAGGTCTCCAGCCTCACTCCTTGTCTGGTGGTTTCTCTTTGGCAATATTCTCCTTGATCACAGCCCCCTATGTTCTCGTTTGGTGCTGGGAGTCAGGAAATAGTGGCAGTGCTGAGCCTTTCCACTTATTTACAGCATTTCCTTCTGCTTGCTGGGGGAGCAGAAAAGGGCTGTCTAAAGAGATTTTTTTTTTTTTTTTTTTTTTTTTTTTTTTTCTGAGCAAGCTGGATTTGCAGAGTAGAGGCAATTGCTGTTCCTCCAACTTGGGAAGCACATGGTGGGGAAAAGGTGACTTCTGGAGCCTGGGGACTTGTGTTTTTTCTCACAGATTTAGAAACTCTGTATTGTCAGAACTGCAGACAAGCCACCGGTTATGTGCCAGTAAACAGACAAGGAAGCATCTGCCCTGCATTTCAATAGCGTAAACTTGACATTTCACCCCTGACTACTTCTTTCTTTAGCTCCTTAACATTTGGTATTTACAGAGCTGTTTCAGCCACTGACTTGAGGGGATTCATCTCACGTACTGGCCATCTCATCTCTAGTGACTTCCATGAGAGCTCTCTGTGCTTCGTAGGGAAGCTCGGTGTTGCCCCACATTCAACAGTCATGGTGCAGAGGTGGGAGAAAGCCTTCATGGGAATGTCCCCAGCACAGCGGGAAAGGTGGGACCAAAACTGGTGGCTCCAGCAGTCCAGTCCAGGCCTTGCTTCCATCTCCATCTCCCCAGTTAAACTGCAGATATAAAACCAGGATCTGGACTAAATGTGTGATTTGCTAGCTGTTTTATGCCTGATGTGCTTGGTGCAGGCCATTAATGGCCAGGCTGTACAGTAGGGAAAATAACCTCCAAAACACAGGCTTTCTTAAACCTCCCCCAGATTTGGGCAACTAACATAATTCAGCAGTATTTATACTTCAAGTGCAGCATGTGTATAGCTGTATCTCCATTTTTTCTGATGACCACTGAGGGTTAATTTTACCTTTGTTGGTTGGTTGGTTTTTTTTTTATTACTAAACTAGGAGAGAATTCTTGAGGTGGAGGAGCAGTGAGGGCTGGCTCCCTCTGCTGTTTGTGGGCTTTTAGGTTCCAAAATAATTCAGTCCCTACTCAGATTACATTTACCAGAGTGGAGATGACATCGGAAGCTGTTCAGCTTCTAGATGACTCTGGAAAGGACCCATATCAAATACAATTATTGCTGTTAATTGTAAGGCCCAGTGCATCTCACAGCACCCCGTGAGTAGCTCTGCTGGCTTCTCTAGCCCTGTGGTCACAGCCTGTGTGCAAATGAGAATTCAGGTTTGGACCCAGTGTAATATACCACTGAGAAGGGCTGAGTACTTCAGGTTTGTTATTCAGCAGAGAATGGACTAAACTGGAGGACACTCATGCAAAAGATCTACCTTGATTAGGTAACGTTTGTGCTGTGCCATCTTGGGGGAGACTAGAGGAAATAAAATGCTCTTCAATTCTGGGTAGAAAGCTCAGGTCTGTAAAGCAGTTTATTCTGTTGACTTCTCTGGTCATTTACTTCAGGCAGGTTTTCCCCACTCTTAAATGAGACAATGATGGAGACTCAATAGTCTTCACCAGGCTCCTACTCCCCAGGTGACACTACTTGACTCACATCAAGACTAAGGCCCTTAGGGAGGTGCTAAGAAGTCAGGTGGGAATAGGGCAACTACGAAGGGTTTTTTAAAAGCAATTAAGCAACTTAAGAGCAAAAGTGTCTCTAAATTACTCTGAATGTTGGGCCTATTATTTTTATCAGCTCAGATCCTTATTTGTTGTGGTGCAGTCTGAAAAGGTTCTGGCAAGTTGGATAGGTAAGTGCTCTGCCAGAGTGCTTGCAGCAAGTTCTGTGGCAACTCTTCTCTTTGCCTTAAACAGGTCAGTATGGCATGGCCTCTCACATCTTGTTTATGAGGCCTCCTTTTTCTTTTGAAGGATCTTCTCCTTTGCTCACTTGTTTTCTGTTCCCCCCAGTAGCTCTCTCTCTCTGTGCAGAGTACCTTCTGGAATTGTGCTCAGGAAGTCATTCCTGTGTTTCTCAGCTGTAACATAATCGATCCTTTGTTATGGTATTTCAGTTAGATGCCCCTGAAGGGTGAGCGACTCCGGTCAGGAGCAACAAGACTTTCTCGCTCTGACAGCTCACTGGCCTGGCAACTCATAAAAGTGCCGTTTTTCTTCACCTCAGTTAAACTGCTAACATGTCCCAGCACGCACAAGATGCGGAGGCTCAATAAACCCAAAGGGCTCATTGTTAAACAAGGTAAGTCATCTTAAGAGGCTGGGCATTAGATGGTTTTCAATGCTCTCCTCTGTTGTTTGTCAAGGATCAGGCAGTGAGGTGATGTGGTAGAACAGTCCATAGCATGAATGGAAAACACTGTGTTCCAGTTCTCTGTAAAGGCCCAAGAATAGCCGCCTCGGTGCTTCCTGTGTCTGGCTGATGCTGAACCATCAAAGAGACTTTTTTTGTGGGTTATGTTGAGCTCTCTGAAGTTAAGAGGGTAAATGATCTTCTTAAATATTTCTTTTGCTGTCAAGTTTGGCCCTTGCTTTGCTAGCAGCTGTATGCATTGCCCGATCTAAAAGAGAATACCGTGTAAAAAAAATTAGACACAGAAGTAAGACAAAGGAGTAACAGAAAACAAGCAGCACCAATTTGATCATTTGTCCAAGTTCATCCAGACCATATGGAAGCTGTGAATTTTAAGCAGGCAGCTGAGAGACAAAATGGTAGTCATTTTAGAAGTTTTCTTTGAGTGTATGAAAGTAAGTGAGAACATACATAACAGGTCAAGCATACACGGGTGAGGGAAACTGAATCCCTGGCACATCAGAGGCAGGAGGAAAGAGTGGGATGCAGAGGTTGGAACAGGGAAAAGTTATTGCCTGGAACATGAATCTTTTGCGTAACGTACAGGGAGATGGAAAGGTGAAGAAAGGCCACAGGCATACTAATTACTTGCAAATTGCACTATGTCATCTTTCCCTTCTCCCAGTTTTAGCCATTGTTTGGTGCAGGCAGCAATACTTATGCGTGCCACATCCATCCATCTTCATGATGGCTGGGTTAAATTGCACAATCATTATGAACACCATTTGCAGGCAACTCTTATTGCTGCTCCCAGCCTCTGTCCAGTAAGCTGTGGTGCCAGGCTCTGGGTGCTAATATTTTGCAACTGTGGTCAGTAGCGGGGTATTTTTATGTTGCTGCTTCTCTCACCTTTTTATTCCATCAATCTGCTAAGTCACTCTTCTGTTAGTAAGCATTCTTCTAGGACTGGTAATTCAAGATCTTGTGATTCAACATTACTAGAGAATAGTTCTTTGTAAGCTTTAAGAAGTGAAGAATCCTTCCAATAAGATTTTGCTTCTAGCCTTGGGGAGAACTTCCGCACCGAAAACTATAGCTTTGTGTACACAAAGTTTCCCAGGTAGTTTGTTAGTGGTTTCTAAAGAGGGCTTGCTTACAGTGGAAAATGACACTATGTTAGAAGGAAGCTTTGAAGAACTGTAATAGTTAACATGAAGTTAAGCACATAATGTGAACCGAGAAGCATGGACCAGCAGATGCAATAGTTACTGGGTCATATTTTTGTACACTGAATGCAAGGTCCAAGGGAATCTCATAAGTGTTGCAATTCCTCAGGACCACAGCCTAACCTGAAGTTGTTTTGCAGTCCTGAGCAGCCCTTTGGTGTAATCACTTCTTTCCTCCTAAAGCTTGAACATCTGCATTTATGGTGACAAAAGCAATCCAGCGAGGAAGGAAATGAAAAATGGTACCCATGTGTATTGAAAAAGAGGCTGAGTATGATCTGAGTCACAGCACATGTAAGAGACACTGGCATCCCCCAACTGTCCCATCCCACAATAACAGTATCACTGCTGCTCTCTGTTGGGAATCAGTGAGTGTTTCTCAGCATAAACAGCTTTAAAAGGCCCTCTGCCACCATCTGTAAATGGTGATTCACCAGCCACTCTCCATGGGAACTACTGATATTAACCTCTACTATTCTACCCAGTTTATTCAATAACTTTCTATGTTTTAGGTGCAAGTCTGTTAATTTTCACCTATGATTCTCCCTTCTGGGGAGAATGTATAACTCTTGCGGTACAGGATCATATAAACCCCCTATAGCTTAAGGGGATGTAGCAATAATAGAGATAAACACTGTCTTCCTGGGACAATTATGAATTTTGTTGCCTCTTAAAGGATCCATACAAACCCTACTTCTACATCTTCACCTCTACTTGAAGTGCCTGATAATGGTCTGCTGAGTCAGGGTGAGGAGGGGAAGATGGATGGGTAGGTAAGTGTATATGTGCTCTTCATGGATTTTTCTGCTCAACACAGGGGGAGGAGGCTGTGCTAAAGAGGTTTCCCAGGGCACAGCCTGGCTTGATGGAGGCTTTGAAAAAATATTTTATTTTATTCAGTTCCCGGAACTGAGCTGATCCTGGTGATTGTCATTATGCTGGGACCAGGAGCAGCTGAACTGAGCATCAACATGCTTGTGAGTGACATGTTTATGACTGCTTCCCATTGTGGGGGAAAAAAAGATGTAAAAGGTGAGTAAGCAGGTGGTAAAACATGAATATGAAGCCTTTGAGGCTGTCTTTTACTTTGGAGACCAAATGTTGTAGAGTGTGTGTTAGGGGAAGATGTGCTGTAGCATTGTCTTTTGCCAAGTAGTGCCTTTTTTTCTGCTACCGCTGATAAAGGTGGGGGCGGGGGGGAAAGCTCTATTACTGTCACGGAGTGCTGTGAAGAGCTTGTCTGATCAGTTAGAAATTTGATTTGGTAAGGGGGCTCTGGGCTAGCAGTTTATGAGACCACGAGCTATCCCAGCTCTTTATCTCTTCATGTGCCAGTTATCCACCACACACCCCTGTCACCCTCACTCATTCCCTGCACTACTCTTTCTGTGGACTGACCATGTCTTGCAGATGATCTGTCCAGGGAGCGTGTGTTATGTTTCCCTCCTGATCACGTGATGATGGAGATATTTGTTCCCTCACCAGTTATTTCTGAGATCCTGTGAAAATGTAGAGTGTGAGGTTAGTGGAAATCTTCAGGCGTGCAAATGAAGGAATCTATGTATTGTTTTCAGGAAACATTTATTTATGGTGTGTGGAAAAAGAGTCCCTTGTTCAGGATCTTTCTCATGCAGAGCTGCTGCTTGGAGAAAAGCAAGTGATCGTGCTCCTATTGTTGCTAGTGATTTTGTTAAGTATTCTTGCAGAAGATCCTACAAATCTTTGATGTAGGCTCGTTTGTTTGTGTGTTAGTTGCCTCCATCCCTACCAGTGGTGCTTTCTCTCCCTCTCTTTCTCCCCTCCCATTGCCTTTTACCCCTACCAACTTTAAACGGCATCTTTTGAATAATCTTTGTTGACACAAGCTGCCTTAGCTGTAGTTGCTGCAGGGGTTGGGAAGGCTCCTCAAGCAAGGAATGTTCAGTCCTTGGGGTCGTGGAAACCAGCCAGGAATTTTTGCTCTCCCATTCCCAGGGGTATGAGGAGCCTGCAGAGCAAAACCAAAGGTGACCATTTCCTCAGTGTAAATGTCATTGACCTGAATTCAAGATGTTTTCCGAGACTTTTTAAGATCAAGAGAGCAGTTTTGGAAATATGACTGATACCCTGATGGAGGAGAAGTGATCATTTCAAATTACAGAGTCTTATAATACAATATAGGAAATTGTCATTTGAAAAAAGAAAGCATCAGGCCCTGTCCCTTCCAAGCCGCCAGAGCTTTTTTTCCCCCCAACTTGACGCGTGTGCGGCTTGTTCAGTGACAGAGCTGGATATTAAATGGCCAAGTATCATGTCTTGTGTGTATGAATACAAAATACGGAGATAGGCTAAAAAGTTAGCTATAGGCCATACGATCATTTAGGATAGTGTGTCACTCAGAAGAAGAAAGGAGGTGACAGTGGGACTAAAGCTGTCTCTTTTCTGTAAGGCTGATATCTCAACAGCTCCCATGGGAGGAAGGACATGTTCAACCTAATAGGATAATGAAATAATAAGTTGAACATATCGGCTTTGACACAGACCAGCTGGTGGTTGTAGACACAAATAACCTAAGGAAAACAAATTTGAAATGTTTCAGGAAATGGCTATATGCATGCAGTGCAGTGGGGGGGGCAGGAGGGTGCCTCGTGTGTAAAATAAAATAGATAAAAGCCCCTCTCCTTGGCTGTGGGAGGAGTGCCTCACTCATTCCTGGAAAGGACTACATTCCATCCTTAATGATAATTTAGGCTATAAATTTAGTACTGTCTTCTCTTCTGGACCCACAGAACTCTGCACTGTGAGGTTGGACCAAAGGTCCAGTAAGGAGTCCAGTTGGTAAACAGAAAAATCCCCCAAATGAAGCAAAAAAACCTTCCAACCCTTACTGATAGAAATTTCCTCAGAAATTTTTGGTATGATAACTATTGCTCAGCAGAAAAATTATCTTCACCAGTATGTCCTCCACAATCTCTTCCCTTCCTTCTTTCTGCTGCCCTTGTGTTTTTAATACATCTTGTCCAACTAGTTTAAATTCCAGTCTCCGTAAACTGCTGTCCAGCACTGAAACAGTTAACATGGACTTTTTATTTCCATCTTTTTTTTCCTTCGTAAAACCAATCTTTGTGTCTTGGAGCCCAGTGAAATACCTGGGTGGAAGGTAATTAAGCTTCTCAGAGCTTTGACTTCAGGCTCTCTGTGGACTTGAGCAGATGCTGTTTCAGCTGCTCCATTCCATTCACGTGTGAATTATTTTCTTTGAAACTGCAAAAGATAGAAATGTACTTTTTCTTTCTAAATGAAAGCTCAGATCCTGAACCGGAGCACATCAGGCAAACCGCAGCCAGTGGGTGGATGAGTGCATAACTGTACAGGTAATATGATTCTTTCAGTGCCTCTCTCAAGTCAAGAGTTACATGTGTCTTCAGGCACCGTGCAAGTCTGTTCTGTGCTCACAGCCCAACTGGCCACGTTTCACTATGTTGTGTGACCACCCCAATAGCTGACCCCAGGTTCACTCTGCTGTGGCCAGGAACAACATGACACAAAAGTCACTATCAGCAATGTAAGCTGCTAACGAGCCTTTGAAAGATGCTGAAGATACCCAAGATCTTGAAGAGGCCGGTCAATCCTCCCTTTCTGCCCTTGGTTGCTGCAGCTCCTCATGCTCTGGTGCATGTGCTCTCACTCCCTCTCTCTTTTAAAAGTCTTTCGCTCGTGCCATTTTAAGTCCGCTAACATTCGTATGTGCTCAAGTAGAAGGATAGTAGAATGTGTTACACCCTTCATGCACACAGCTTCCCTCTTCCACCTTTGCCAGCGGCATGTCAGCAGCAAGTCTCACTTTCTTTTGCAAGCATGGCTTTGGTAAAGGGTACACTCACAAGATATACTCCATTGAGGAGTTATTTCTGGCACAGACAGAGCTGGAAGGAAGTCAGCATTACACACAGACACTCTTTAGCCTGGGAAGGTCTGAGAACCCTTTAAATACTTGGCTCAGAAATGTCTCTCTTCCTTTTATCTGGGAGGTTTTTTGCTTTCCTGTTAAGTTAATTAAACTTCTGTTTTGTCTCCCTCGTGCCCTTTTGCCAGCATCTAGCCTTTTCATGAAGACACTAGTTCAATAACCATCGTTTATAGTGTCAAGCTTAGGTTACCATTGTTTGCCAAGTACAGCTGCAACTGTCTGCCCAATTTCACATGTTGCTGTGAGCCAGAGGTAGTGGTCTCTACTACACAAATGTGCTGGTGAGGCCTCACTGTGTCCCTTCCATGAGCAGTCCTTAAAAGATGGCATGCTTTGTCATCTTCCTACTTCATGGAAAAAAGGGCTTCTTTACACCAGACATCTGATTTGGATTGCAACGGAGTCTGCAGTGCAAGTGAAATATTACTTCTGGTTAGCACCTTGTATGGATATTCTCATTTTGGGATAAGAGTATGTTACTCAGAAATGAATTCTAAAGCAGATCAAATTATTTTGAAGTAGAAATTTCCAGGCTGAGTGTCAATGTAACTCCCCATGTCTAAACCCCTTGAATGCCTGAAATCTTGAGACTGTGTTCCTGAGCGTCTGGGGTACGCATCAATTCACTGGACAAATTCAATTGAAGGGCTGAAGCCCCCTTCCCTTCTTCTTAGCACAGAACTGCACGCCCACATCATGTTGCAGCAGAGTGGTCCCATAGATGCACTCTTTTTTTTCTTCCCTTCTCTGCCACCCAAATCACACTGCAGCCCTGGTTACTTCTGGTCTGTGGAACTGTGAGTTGAATGGTGAGAGACTAATGAGGAGAGGCTGAGGGAGCTGGAGAAGAGGAGACTCAGGGGAGACCTTACCACTCTCTACAACTACCTGAAGGGAGGTTGTAGTCAGGTGGGGATCGGGCTCCTCCCAGGCAACTAGGGACAGGATGAGAAGGCACCGCCTGAAGCTGTGCCAGGGGAGGTTTAGGCTGGATGTTAGGAAGCACTTCCCCATGGAAAGGGTGATCGGACATTTAAATGGACTCCCCAGGGAATTGGTGGTGTTGCCATCCCTGGAGGTGTTTAAGGAAAGACTGGATATTGCACTTAGTGCCATGGTCTAGCCGATGTGGTGGTGTTAGGTCATAGGCTGGACTTGATGATCTCAGAGGTCTATTCCAGCCTCAATAACTCTGTGATTTTGTAATGGGGAAGCATTTTAATATGGAGAATGTTCTGTCTTTGGCCAGTCCACGCAATCTGCACTGGAGGTCCTTTTTCGACACTGTCTGTGTGTAGAGATCTTAACAGTTTTTCCATAATAATCCTGGTGGTAGGAAGGGTCTCATCTTTTGTGAAAGACAGGCCTGACTGTAATTTCTTTGTTCACAGCTTGAATGCCTTCCCAGAAACAGAATGCAAGATGTTGACTGTTAGTGGATGTTGTTATTCCTTTTGTGCTGCCAAGTGTGAAACTGAAGACTTATGTAGCCCTTTACTGACTGCTGTGTGCAGGCTTTGACCTGCCTGAAGAATATTTAGTGTCTGTCCTAAAAGTTACCGATGAGGTATTCAGTTCAGTGGGCGGGCTGCAGAAACAAACCTCTTCGACCACCTGGTTGAATTGTTTTGAATAACATCAAACCCATACAAGTGAGAGCCCGAGTGCTGTACCGAATCATTTACTACTACTTGTCACTGGCCAAGCTATTAGCCAAAGCTGTCTCATCTAGAAAATAAAGGAGGTTGGGCCATCTAATAAGCTCATTTGAAACAATTTACAGCAAACATTTTGCATGAAATAATTTTTTCAGTGTTTTTTTTTTTCTTTCTTTCTTAAGGCAAATGTAAAACTTCTGTATTCTGCATTTGATTTTAACTTGGATGGGACTGAGGTAGCTTTTTGGGATTACTTCACACTCAAATCCTTTATAGAGGGCTAAATGACTGAAAATGGTCCTTTTCAGAATTTCAAATAAGTTCCCATTACTTTCTATGCGATAGCCCTATCAAACCTATCAAATGCTTTTTAAAAAGTTTATAGACTTCACACAGAACTTCCACTCAGAGGGGAACTCCTTGAGGATTTTTCAAGTTAGCCATGAGATAAATTCAAGACCATTTTTCTCGTAATCAGATTCTTCGATCTCAAATTAGATGTTTGCTAATTCCATTCTCTAACATTATTCTTGCCAGGAATCTGGCAGTAGAGAAACATTGTGTTCCAGACTCTGCTTCATCTCTCCAGCTCTTACACTTTCAATCCTTGCAGAAATTAGATATTTCAAACAAAAGATCTTTCTCCTACTATGAGGGGAGGGACATCTTCCTCTTCTCAGATTATACCTAAAATTCATTCATTTTGTTATAGACTACTACCCGCTTTGATGAAGGATTAGAACACTCTATTTATAGTAGATGCTTAAAGACCGGGCTTCCTGAATCCGTGGAAAACAAATGCGCCAGATTTTATTCTTTTGTTCTTTTAATAAACTGTCCGTGAGATTCTTCCCCTCCCCTCCTTTCCTGCTGGTTTACTTGCATTCTTATATGTTCAGTGTTTTTCTCTTCTGTCTTTGTTCCAGTTTATCAGCAATTTACACGCAGTTGTTTCCCAGACTCCACAATTTCAACAGCAAAAATAACGCTGACCTTTTGAGCTCATGAGCAATCTTGTTGGTGGTAATTTCACAGAAAGTTACAGTAATGAACAAGAACGCTGCCCTTAAATGTTAGATCGTTAAATGTGTTTTATGAGGGTTTAGTATTTCTTTAATGCACTTCCTGTGCACCATGGAGATAGCCATATTCCAGGGAAGAATGAAGTTTTTAATTGGCCAAAGTGGTCAATTTGTGAATCTTTTCTGGCATAAAGATACATCTCCAGGTGTGATTCAGCCAAAGCAAGCAAGGAGAATATTCCTAGCTAGAAAGACAATAGCGCTAACAACAGAAGGACACTTCCAAAGGTAGGTTAACTCTTTGAAAACTGTGAGCTGGGCTCTTCCGGTGGGAGGGAGGTGAGGAGTGAGGGGAAGGTGACTCAAAACTTACATTTCACTCCCCAGACTCGGGGCTGGTTAAGGACTGCTTTTGTCCCAGCCATGCCTGAAAGTAGACGAAATGTATTGTCAACAGTAAACTTCCTCAGTTTTCAGCCATTTCCCCTCAGCCAGCCTTCAGAAAGGCAGGAAGCTAAGAGCAGATGATACAAAGCCAGCTATGAGGTTTATAAAGTGGCTCTCCTACTCTATAGGTGATTGTACCTGTGGCTTTTGCAGAGTCCATGGGAAAGACAGTCAGTCTGAATGAAGACCAGAATTTTCCATCTGTATCAAAATCCTCAGCTTTGCTTTGGCTGATGTTTATGTACAGACCCATTTCTGAAACTGAGAAGAGTACTTGTAAAGATTTAAGCAGAATGAGGAAAAGAGCTCTTTGTTTGAAACTAGTAGAAAGGCACACCTCCCTGCCCCCCCAAAATCCCAAACCCAAAGAGCCCCACTTAAGTTAAGTGGGATTAGCAAGAGGTCGTGGTACAAAGGAGTGACTATAAACCAGAGTGTGCTGATTTTCCTACATCACAGCATCCTTAAAAGTCATTTGTCTCAATGTATAAACCAAAACAGGGCAGAAAGGAAGTTTACCAACCATCTCCCTTCTTTTATCCATGTATTAAGTAGCATGAAGTTAATGTTTTATCTTCCCTCTATATTTTAGACCTGTCTCCTTTCTTACAACTTTTATTATGCTAATTACTCCTCACTACCTGTCTCTTACACTTGAAATGTTTTGAATTAGGTCTATTCCAATATAATTGTTTCATATCTCCCTATGAAGCAAAGGAATCTGTATTTGAGGTGAAGCAACGTAAAAATCTATTTTAGTGATCTATTTTGCAGTACAATTCAGTACTTTATTTTGTGGCTGCTGGAAAGGACAGTGTAGAAGGTCATTTTAAAGGAACTCCAGCCTCTAGAAAGCAAGCTGAGTCAGAACATAAATATCATATGACCTTCCTTGCAGGACGCATCTGGGTCCATGTCCACTTAAATCCCTTGATAGGTGTTAGTAACAAGCACCATGACCCTGTGGGTGATCGGAGACAGTTATTGCATTAGGGACACGAGTTATTAATTTATTTAGCTGCTCAGGGAAACTCTGTGTGACCCATTTCAAGCAATGACAGGAGAAGAAAGTGGCTGGAAACATGATTTGCATGGTAGTAGCAGGGTTTGTGAGAAGCTGGCTGCTTCAGAGGGATTGTATGTACATACTACTAATTTAGGAAGGAAAGACAGAAATGCTGCCTACTAGCTCCAGTACGCGATGCTGTTCAGCCTTGCTCCTATCTTGGGTTACAGTAGAAACACTTTGTTTGTTTGTTTAAACCTTTTCTCGAGACTTTCCCAATTTTAGCCTGAACCCTAGATATTTGGCTCTTAAATTCATTCTCCAGGGTGCTTCTGACTAATGCCAGGGTGCTATTGTGGGGTTTTACAGGAACTCTTGGGAACAGTCTTGCAGCACAGAGTGTGTGGACCGGTAGTATCAAACGCCAGTTTTAGCTCTGAGATGGTATCTGTGCAGCACAGGGTTTCAGCACAGAAGCACACACGAACTGCTTTCTCTACAGATTACGCTGTGTGGTCTTGACTTCTATATTCGACTTTCTGGACCACCCTGACTGAGGGCAATAGAGACGAAAAGTGTGCACGATTTAGAACTGTTTTGTAGGAATTTTCTCTTGTTTTAAAGAACTTTTGTTCCATAAAATGCCTGCTTTTCTTTAAACCAGTTACTACAGACTGTGTTCATATCATAAGGTTCAGCTATTTCCCGAAATAATTACTTGGTCCAGGTAATGCAAAACCGGGAAGATGTTTAAATGCACAGGTTTGAAGAAGTCAAAACCAGAACTGGGATCTGGATTCAAACATCATATTCAACAGATAATTGCAATGACTAAGACGGAACATTCAGACTTAAATCCAAGCTCTCTAATATGCTTTGTCTGGGATATGGAAGGCATCTTCCTTTATTACGTTACTTTCCTGCTCAATATTAACATTTCGTGCTTTGAAGGTTTATTGTGTTGGCTGGAGTTATACCTTTATATACACATAGTCCCTATGGAATAGCCTGATCTCCTTTCATCATTATTAGTAATTCTAGGCTTGTCATTTCCTCTTCACGCAGTCTGGACCTCACTGCGTTGTTCAGGAGGGTTGATACCGTGCACAGGAAATGTACTGTTTTTTCAGGTCTCGACTGTTTGTGAATATTCTTTTCAGGGGCTTCACTTTTATTGCCATGAAGTCCATTTCCTACATGTAGTACAATTTACTAAATTACAAACAAACAAGGCACCAATAGAGAAGTCAGTGAAAGTTCACACTAAGAATAGAAGCTTGAAGAGAAAAGTTCAGATATGTGACCTTCTTCAGGAGCTGGATACAAAATAGACCTGCTGTTTTTCCCTTTAATTTGCAGTCCAGGCAGAAAAGAACTTAACAGTTCCCAGAAAAAGCCAGGCCCTTCTGTTTGCTTCTACGAATCCTCCAGAAATGCTTTATCTGTTGATATCCTGGGTATGCTGACATGGAAAGGAACTTACTTGGTCTCCTAATTTCCCTCCTGTATTGTCAGCTGATTTTTTGCATTGATCTCCCATTCTGCAATGTTTAAAGATCTGCCAGCCATGAATGGAACAAAATGTTACTGATATGTACCTTTAAAATTGGCCATCAAAGCAAATTAGGATCATCAGATGAAAATACCATGTAAGTATCAGTCTCAGCTTATTATTGCCAGAAACATATCAGAAATATGTTTGGGAAAGAAAAGTAAATTCCTAAGAAGAGTTTTTAGGACCTTGGTCATGAACAGGGAGATACTTCACTAATGAGTATAGAGTAAATAACTTACACAACATACTAACTATGCAAACTTGAAAAAGTTCCTTCCTTTCAGATGGTGGCTTTTTTTCCTTCTCCTTTGTATTCACCATTTTTTGCTTCATAATATACTATTATCCCTACTTTTAGCTTGAAAATTCCCCCAAGGATTGAAGGATTTTGCCAACTGCTGTCCAAAGGAGTTAGTCTGCTCTTTAGGAATTACTGCAGAGAGTTCCTGTCCCTAAAAAAATATCTGCAGAACAGCACATCTGGCCTGGTGCACTTGGCATACAGAGCATTGCGGCAACTTTTTGGGTTAAAAAGGATGGCTTAGAGCAAAAGAATCACGTATCTCAAAATACCTTGATGAATGCAGACTATCCCTGAACACTTTCTGTTTAAAGTTAAATATTAGACACCCTCCCTGACATTCTGTTTTTATTTAGCCTAAAAGGTTTAATATTTAACTCAAAATACCTAACAACTGCAAATGCTAAGTGCTGAGTGTTGTTATACCCTCCAGAAGATGTATAAAGCTGTGCTTAAACTCGGTGTGATATATTTAGACGTGTGCAGCCATCCCTGGACATAGTGCTTCTTTTGAACGAGCAAACCAGTTACCACATTGTGACTTTCAGCTGCATTCTGAAGCAGAAGGTGTAGCCAGTAGTTCTGTGGGAATAACTGGTCTAAACAGAGTGTCCACTGGATACCTACAGAAGGAAAAAACCTTTATTTAGATGCTTTTTCTTTTGTGGTCCCAGAACAAGGTGTTAATTTGTTCAATTCTTTGTCTGATGCGAACTTTGATCATGGGATGGATTTCCAATGACATTGGGCCTCAAATCCACGTTAAAGACAATTTTTTTTTTTTTTTTTATTACTGGCCCCTGTTCAGTCTTACTGCAAACAAAACGGACATAAAGCTGTGAAGACCATTGCTGTTTTATGACCTATTTCTAAGCCTTTTTGTCGAACGGCATCGTTATAAAAAGCTCCTCGAGAAGTTTCAGTTTTAGAGAAGTGCCTTGTGAAGCTGAGGCGTTGGCCCAGAAGCGGCCANCGTCCCCTGCTCTCCCTGGAGCTCCGCGCTGGATGCCCAGCCCGGCAGTGAAGGGGAAGGAGTCAGTTTGAGGACGGGTGCACAGAGCACGGGCCTGCGCTGAGGAAGAAAGCTGGGGAGGGGCGTTTTACAATTGCGTGTAGTGATAGGACGAGGGGTAATGGCTTTAAAGTGAGGGTTAATTTAGATTAGAGGTAAGGAAGAAGCTCTTCACCGTGAGGGTGGTTGGACACTGGAACAGGTTGCTCCGGGAAGTTGTTGCCCCATCCCTGGAAGCGTTCAAAGCCAGGTTGTTGGATGGGGCTTTGAGCAGCCTGGTCTAGGGAAAGGTGTTCTTGCCTGTAGCAGCGGGGTGGAACGAGATGATCTGTAAGGTCCCTTCCAAACCCAACCATTATTTTTCATTCAGTGAGATTTGCGTATGAGCTGGTTACAGTCTGACTGTTAGCTTGTCTAATAGGTGTGCATGGGAGCTTGGGTGGCTCTGCAAAGTAGACGGTGCATTGTATTAGAGCAGAAAAGGAGAACGTCTTACCTTAAAACGTCTTTGTTTCCTGTTCAATCCAGAAAACTTAATTTGCCAGCCACTGCTCTTTCAGCAGCTCAGGAAAGAGATTTTGAGCTCCAGGGCTATGGATTTGAAGCTGCTCCAGAGCAATTGAGAAGGCCGCGTGTTGTTCGAGTAGGACTGATACAAAACAAAATTCCACTTCCTACAGACACAGCCGTGGCAGTCCAGGTACTGGACAAGCTGGGATCTGGGCCATTTGTGTGTAACTCTCCTACTGGATTGAGAATAACGTGCTTCAGTCGTTGATGTTAGAAACTCCATCATGAAATGTCTGCTGATTGGCAATATAGGACTCATCACTATCTTAATACTGCATGCTGTAAGAAATTCAAATGACACCTCCAGTTTCATTATTTCTCAGAAACGTCTCATGTGTTGTGTTTACCTAGTGGATTGCCCAATCTTTCTGCAAATTTTCCAAAGCTAAATATTTAGTCACTGATTTTGTACACGAAAATCCTTTGCCTCTAAAATGAAACAGAAAATCATTTACTCGAAATCAAAAGAGATGGCAACCCATGGAAACCACAGGTGCAGTTCTTGTTTTAATTGAGAAATTTTCCATTATAGGAGAAGCCATTAGAGTAAACGCAGATAAATAAAGCTGTGTTCGTTATTCTTTGTACAGCCGTAAACCAAATCTTATTACAAGGTGACCATCATCTCCTAATTTCTCAAACACAAAAGCACTGAGGTGACATATATAGAAATAGAAATATAAAAGTAGCTTTAAAAAGGTGAAAAAAATGCCACATTTATAAAGTCTTCTGAATTAGTAGCTTTGCACAGTGAAAGGACAGCACGTTTCTGAGGTAACGTGGTTTGGAAAGATTACCTGTCACAGATGCAGGTCGTTAATTCAGTATGTGGATCAAGTTTGTGGATTCTTTGTAGCATGTCTTAAAAAGACTTATCGGTTGTATTAATAATTTTACCTCAGAGATAGCGATTTCTGTAAATCATTGTACAGTTGTTGAGATTGTAGGTCACTGTTGCCTTGTCTTGCATCCCTTTTTTTTTTTTATTGATGCCTGAAAGTATCAATGCAAAATTCTCCATTTATACTTATCTTTAAGTAGAATACTCAAGAAGAAAGTACTTTGAAACAATGTTTGGTTAGTTAATAAATGCTTTGATGTTTTTTTCCTTGGTAATAATCTACTGAGCTCTTTGGACAGAGGGATTGAGAAAATAGTTAATAACTTCTAGAGAGTGTTGAAGATCCACACGTGTGAGTGGAATTTGGAGACAGCCAAGGAAACGGACTGGCTTTACCTCATATTTTAAGATTCTGTGTATTTGACTTTGAATATGTGTTTACTTAGCATCATTCTGTAGGTTGTTTACGATGACCAGCAAAATTATGATTTTCACTGATTCTGTTAAGATTTTTAGTTATTTGCCAGACAGTCAGCATATATTTAAATGTTGTAATCACGGAATTAGAATTCCATTTGATCACTTTCTCTGTTTTCAGCATCTAAATGCTTTTGAAAAATTTGCATCCAACTCTTTGTATTATCAGTGCTCAGGAATGATAATGTCTTGAGTTATTCCCTCTGAAAGCAACAGGACTAAGTATAGAACAAGATAAATTGAATGCAAACAAAGCTTGTAAAACCAGGCTATATATATATATGAGCTAGAACATACAGCTTTTTTTATAGACATTTCTTGCCATCAGGTGGCTGCACTGCACAGACGAATTGAAGAGATTGTGGAAGTAGCAGCAGTATGTGGCATCAACATAGTTTGCTTCCAGGAGGCTTGGAGTGAGTATTTACTGTGATTACTCTGTTGTCAGGGGTCAAGTTCCTTTTATTTCAAAAAGTTTGCTGTACTAGAAGTATGTCTTGTAAGTAAACAGCAGAGATCTTCCAAGATATAACAGTTGACTTTACTGATTTGCTTTCTAAAAGATAAAACAAAGCGTCTTAGTTAGCAGAACTGTATGGAAGATGTATGTGAAGTCTCTTGTATTGGAGACTAGTGTATGCTGCAAAAGTGACGTTTGTAGGTGTGCTGTTTCTTTGTGTCATCTTTATGATCCTTTAGTCATTTTTTTTTTTATCTCCTAAAATTTCAGGTGTTTTATAGCAAATATTTTAAAAGTCTAATTTTAAAGTGGAGGGGCAAAAACCAAAACGAAGGCCAGTGAAATGTTTGTGGAAATGGGTTCTTCACAGAAAGCACACTCTAGTAACTGGGGTGTGTTTTGTATTTTTACCTCTAGTAAGACTTCACTAAGTGCATTCTTTCCATCCCGCTTTCCTTTGTGTGGGCCAACAACTCCTGGCCCTTGCTAAAAATATTTTTTAATAGCTTTTGCCTTCAATCAAGAAAAACAGTTGAATCATGCTTTAGTGTTTAATTTTTCTCTATGTTCATGCAAACAGCATGTATTTCTTGAGTGACATGAATGTTCTTGTAAATTTTGTTTTGCACTGGTGTTTTCCAGCCATGCCGTTTGCTTTTTGTACAAGAGAGAAGCTTCCTTGGACTGAATTTGCTGAGTCAGCAGAGGATGGGCCAACAACAAAATTCTGTCAAGAGGTAAAAACCAAGCAAAACTCCTCTCGCATCCAGCTTCCAAGCCCAGCCCATAACTACTACTGATTAGCATGGATTTCTTCTTTATATATGGGTCTTGTATCACTGAGACAACTGAAATAATAAAGTAGAAATTTTCAGCTTGCTTGACAAATATTATGATGGTGAGTGAAATAGAAATGGACAGCAACTATGCTCAGTATTTACTTTTTAAACTGCTTTGCAATTATAGGCTACCTTTTACCATGGAAGGCATACGAAACTGAATTTTACAAGGGAGGAATGATTTTTTTCATACAAATATTTTAGATTTCCATTTGAAAGTTGTTTCTTGCCTAGAACAGTTGAGCATTAAGCAGTAGTTGTATGAAGATGTGAGGAGAATAGGTAGCCTTTTATGAACAGGGACACCTCCACGCACATCTTTTGCATCTCCCTGTGAAAAGACACAAAATGGAGGGGACTTTTTATGGACCCAAAGAGATTTGTTATTGTCTGGCTCTTGTTTTTTCCAGAGACTGTTGATTGCAAGGGTGGCAGAATTCAGTTTTATTTTCTGACAACCTTTTTTTTTTAAGAAGCAATTTCAGTTATTTTCTTTTACAAGTAATTGAAACAACAGAAGACACTTTTGCTGTCAAATTTGCCCAAATATGCACTGACCTAGTAAGGTTTTGTAGACAGCGTTATCTTTAGTCTGATCTAGGACAAGTATGTGTTGCTTCTCACTATGGAATTAATGACACTAAGGAAGTTTAGAGAGATAACAGAGAAGTGATTTGAAGGCAAAAACAATGTTCTAGTAAACTGGCAGTCAGAAGCTACTATATTTCTTACACCTATGTTATTTAACATTCATAATTAACATATAATGCTCTTTTACATTTCTTCTCTTTTTTTTATCTCTTTTTCTCTTTTTGCTCTTTTTTTTTTTCAGTAACTGCTTTTGCTATCTGTAGTGTTTAGAAAAATGAGAAGGGATCTATCTCTTACACCTGTGAACAGATAGAGGTCAGCTTCACTTTTTTTTGGTTGGTATCTTTCATTTCTATTTAAAGGATTCAGGTGGAAGGCCCTCTGCGATATATCCATCTTTGATGAAAGAAACTGTGGTGATGTGGGCATATCAATATGGGTTAAGCATTAGCTCTTGATAACAGTCAGAGTAATATATCAGATGAAATTGGGTTTTTCAATCCTTCATGAACCAAAAAGTGAACGTAATTACTGCAAGCTTGTGTATAATAGAAGAATTGCGTTCATTTCTATAGCTGGCAAAGAAGTACAATATGGTTGTGGTCTCTCCAATCCTGGAGCGAGATGAAATACATGGGGAAACTCTGTGGAATGCTGCAGTGGTCATTTCTAATTCTGGAGCTGTCCTTGGCAAAAGTAGGAAAAATCATATTCCAAGGGTTGGAGATTTCAATGAGGTAAGATATTTTGTAATTGCGAAGCTAACCTTACCTTGCAGCTCTTGATCGCATCAGCCTGTGTTGTATCAGAGTCATATTGTCTGGAAATGTAAGGTATTTCTAGAAGATGTGGTTCGCTAAGTGTCAAATCAATTTTTTCTCAGGTGAAACTATAGTAAGTGATTTTTTTCAAGAATAGAGAGTGATGACTCTTAAAGAATAAATAACATTGAATCTTTGGCATGTGCTTTTCCTTGGCCTGGTGGAAACGACAAAAGTATCGAGGATCTTTAAGTCAAAATTCTTTAAGTGACAGCTTTGTTACATTAGTTGTGCGTGATTGGCTTAGATAGTTTTTGCGTGTGTGTGTGTTGAACTTATTTTAATTTGGAGGGCAGTTGTTTCATGGTTCAGGTGTGTGTGTTATTTATGGTATTGATCTCTGTTTCCCTGTGAGGTTATCTCGGGAATGACTGTTCTTATGTTTTTTTTGAGCTGAATCCCTTAATTCATTATGCATCTGACTGAGTAGCTGCTTTACAGTATCTTCTGTTTACTAATCACCTTACTTCTGCTGAAGCCCCCAGCAGTTTTTAGGCTGTCCTCCAGAATCGGCTTTCAAACCTGAACTGGTTGTAAAGGCCACATTCAGAAGAAAACTAGTAGATCTGAAATGTGTTTATTCATCCATAGAATTATCACAAGCAGAAAGATCAGGATTAAAAATCAACTGAAGTCTAAACCTACATTGTTTTACGTGACTAAATCTCTCTTTGTTGACTGAAGTGAGTGATTGACAGAGGCAGTTCTTTTAAGCACTGCAGGCTCCTACATTCCTGCAGTTGCTTTTGTTCCCCGTCCAGATGCTCCAGTTGCTAAACTGAGGCTTCAGAATACCAACCGCTTTTTTATTAATTTTAAAACGTTTTTTTGTGTGTTTTGAAACTCTGTGTTCAAATGTCTCTGGAAGTTTTGACCTGGGCTCCCAGACCTGATCAGACTGGTTTGTGTTTCTACAGAGGAGGCTCTTAATAGGTCTGTACACAATAGGTTTCTAGCACAGGCCTGTCACTCACCAGCGCTGACTTCTATCTTTAACAATTATTTTAATATTATTTTATCCGATCTGTCTTTCAGCTACCAAAATAGTAACTAACAAACCTGTATAAATTCTAAGCACTAATAAAAATGAATGTTGGTTACTTTCCTCATTCTTGATTTGTTCCTTGTGTAATAAAACAAAAAATAAATTCATGTTGCTTGTGCTGAAGTATGATGTATTTCAGTTTTCCAGACAGAGTTTTGTGGAACATAAACAGATTCCAAAAAACCTCTTGTTTCCAGCTATGAAACTGTAATGAAAGGCACCTAAAAAAAGAAAATATTTTTACTTTTCCAAGTGAAGTATAAATAAGAGTTTTGCATAATTCCTAAAAGGAGTTAGTTCTTATAATCCTAAATGTCAGAATGACCACAAAACAATCTGTTTATATGTTGCAGGTATACTATAATGATCTGACATTTCTTGTGTTACCAACCTCATTATAGAAGCAAGTAGTATTTACTCAAAACAGCACCATCTTTTTAGCTAGTTTTGTTAGCAAAGCATGAAGTTCATTCTTCTGAGTTGAGCAATTCTGATAGAGGAACTTTACAAACCACCAGGGAAGGATTATGCTCATCCCTGTTACTTTAATGTTTTCTTTATCAACAAAGTTAACCCTCAAGGACATGCTGAATTTGAAATTATTTTATGTAGATTGTCTCTGCAGAGCAGATAGGGAGAGGAGCCTTGTTAAAATCATCCCTGTTGAATCAATGAGAACTGAATGGAAAGGGGAAAGAGATTGGTCTGCAGCCTATTCAGCCATGTGTGGGAGGGCATATAGATAAACAAAAATCAATCCTTGAGACATCACAGTTTGTTGCTGTGGAGATGATTGTGACCTCTGGTGAGGAATAAAGAAATGAGAACTGATGAATTCCCTGAAGCAAGAGCATTCTTGTTTTTCTTCTCCTATTGTAATAAAAGAAAACTGAGAATAGAAGAAAAAATGGAAATATATTCAGTCAATCAGAATTGTTTTGAAAAAGGATTGTGTGAGTGCCCACCATGTGGTGTGCTCTACAGACATGAAAGGAGATAAAACCAGTGCCCAAGGGACTGTACAATTTCACGAGACCTGATAATAAATAAGAAACACAAGATATCACTTTTGCTGGGCATACCGAACCTCTAGTCCTTGGCTTCAGAAGATGATCCCCCTGTATCTATCATGCCATTCTACAGTTTTGCGAGGCCCTGGTTCGTTCCCCAGCAGTAACTGTGCTCGCTTTAGGCCTGATGCAGTTCTGCTTCCTTCAAGACCGTTGGCCATAGTTGTTACAATGGACAGATAGTTTCAATAAAAAGGGAATTGTTTTGCAACACACCTTTCATATATGAGGCATACCCCATTGGGTTAGGCTGGTGAATTATGTAGCTTGGTTTTCTGTCTCTGAGATCATCATAAAAGGGACTAAGTCTGGCCGCTCTGCAACTTCTGTACTCCCTCAGTAGCCACAGTCATTGTATTAGAGGTGTTGGGTGGCATGTTCCTGTCTATTTTGTTTCTTACCTGTGGGTTTTTTATGATTTTCTTTGCCTAATCCCTTCTGAACCTGTCTGCTGCGTGAAAAAAAGTTACTTTGGTTGAAAACAGGTACAAGAATGCAATTTCAATACTCACTACTGCTGCTGATTTAGGATTGCTGGTTTCCTCCTGTCCACTGCCTTTGTGATTTTGTATATCTCATTCATAGTATCGCTTTCAGCCTTCTGTCTGCAGATTGAAGAGCCTTTTTAGTTGCTGCTCCTCACAAGGGAGCTGCCCCATCCCCTTCAGCATTTTGGCCGCCTTTGCTTATTCCATCTCTAGTATATCCTTACTGAGATGCAGACACTAGAATTTTCCAGAGTACTCAAGCCATGGCCACACAGAATTGTTACAAATCAGCAAAACGGTGCTTTCTGTTACGTTTCGGTACCCTTTATCTTGATGTCTGAGATTTTCTTGAGAATTTGGCTACCACTGGCACTAAGCAGGATATGTGAAACTCCACATGTACCCTTTTCTGGTATCTGGGAAGAAGCATTTGTGTGAATTTCATTTAGAATATCTTTGTGACTGTCTCTCTTGCTAGCTGTTAACAGTGCCCAGTCCTTCTCTTCACTAGTGCCTTTTACAGGAACCAGTGCATTTTGAATTGTTTAGAAATGTTTGTTATAAGATAAAAGTTCATAGCATATGGTAAATAGGATCTTCTAAGCCAGCAGTTGGTTCCAGTTTCTTTAAGGCGTGTTCTCTAGATTTATCCTGTGATTTTCCTGGTGGTAGTTTCAAGCCTTCTGTTTGTTTAGAGCAATACACATATAGGAAATTTCAATAACCAATCTTAGCTGTATGCTGTTATTTCCTTACAGCATTCATAAAATTACTGCATGTCATAACTGGTGAATGTAAAGGAATTCCATGTTTTTTTAAACGGTGTTCATCACCTCCTTCTCTTTAATCAGAAGCAAAGGATCGTGATGACTTAGGAAAATTTTCTTATGTGGTGAAAGTACTAAGAGGTGCCTAAAGTTTGGCAATTTTTGGGTCTTGCCTAAGCTTCTGTAGAACTTTCTAGCATTAACAGAAATGTTTCTGTCAAAGTTAGAAAGTGCTTAGGTGTAGTGTGAATGCAGGGAAATAGAAAGGGTCTTGAACTTGAACTCAGCAGCCTAAGAGAGCCACATTTATTATAGACCCGTTACAGTGTGGCTATGAACTAAATGAAAGGTGGTGTCCGCTCTTGTGCTCTGATGATGTGAAGCTGGTAATCAGAAATTGGGAAGTGTCAAAGCAATGTTGGAGGTATTTCTTTTTGCTTTTTTAAGAAGTCTGCATTTGCAGTTTATTGTTTGGTTTGTTTGTAGTCTACTTACTACATGGAAGGAAACACAGGACACCCGGTGTTTCAGACACAGTTTGGAGCAATTGCTGTGAATATCTGCTACGGGCGCCATCACCCTCTGAACTGGCTCATGTTTAGTATGAATGGAGCAGAGATCATCTTTAACCCTTCAGCCACTATCGGAACACTCAGGTAAAATACAAACTAATTTAGGCTGTTGCATGATTTCTGGGTTAACTGAACCTCTGAGCCTCTTGCTGAGGCCTCTGGGGCACCTTGCTGAGGCCGTAGAATTTGAGGCATCGCCTCCTCCTTTTGCCTTCATGAAGGAATATGTGTCCTTCTCCATCTGGAGTTTTGGGCTACCGGTCTGGCATAGTCACTAATTCTCTTCCGGAACTTTAGTTGTATATCTGCAGGTCTTTTGTCTCTGAGACAGAGTTATCCAGCATCCAGGTGGTGTTTGGAAAACTAATGAGAATTTATTTAGATTATCTCTGTAATATTTTTGCTTTATGATGGGCAGTAGTAATTGACGTTCAGGCTTAGCCTGCCAGCTTGCATCATCTACCTAGGAGCAAATGAGTATGGTATCAAATTGCAGTTTTCAGAGCCAAGCTGAGAAACCCTTTCTCAGAAACTAACTGTTGGCAATTTTGTGATTATCAGGCCTCTTGAACCAGACTGAACCAGTGTAAACTGTTTCTCTTGAGATTAATCTTCTGCAGATTGACATTAATTGCACCCTACAGACTTGCTTTTCTGAAAAAAAAAAAAGAAGAAGGAGGAAAATCAGCTCAGTGAGCTAAGAAAATACACTTAGCTGGCACATAATGATTAATTTGTGGCTTAGATCTTGAATATTCCTTGACTCTACATTATTAGCATCAGTCACATCTCAATATAATAACCTTTGAATGTGCCATGCTTCCAAAGCATTGTCTGACACAGGCTGCATATTGCTTGGGGTGCTATAATGTGATGCAAAATAACTGCTTTTCTTCGGGGCGGCTGCTGGGGCTTTCGTTAAGTAGAAACCTTGAAGAAATGGCTGCAGTGGCTCTTCATACCGCTCTTGACAAAATCCCCATGTCTTCCTTTCATTCTCATTGTATCCTGGTTTTTGCCATGTTACTTAATACTTTCAAATTCCAAATTAGACTGTAAATCGAGGCCTGGGATTCCAAAATGTGTTCCACACATCAGCTTAACACATGATAGAACAACTGTGCTTTTTTTTTTTTTCCTTATTTTGTTTTTTTTTCCTGATACCAGTAGGCTCTGAAAAGTAATTTAGTGTTGTATAATGTTTATGTGTATAAGACTGAGGAAGTGATGATAATTCGTGTTTAATTATAAATATTAATAAATTTAATCTTTTTCAGCTTAAGTAGTTAGCGGGGTGGGAAGAAAGTCCAGCTTTGCTGGATTGACTTTCCAGCTCCAAAGATAAGTTTTAGCAAGCTAAGAGGAACATATTTCATTGTTACTGATGATATTGCAATGTAAGTATAATATCCAGTAGCAAACAAAACGACATACTGATCTCTTATATTACTAAAAATTCTTTCTCATTTCTCTTCTCTCTCCCATCAGCTGGGCTTTTGTGCATGGACTAATTGCAGAATACTTTCATTTTTATTTCTTTAAACCTAGAGGAAGAGATTTTTCCAGTACGAATTTTGTAAATCTTTATGTATAAAATGTCAGGGAATATACACTTGCTAACCGGGTATTCAAGATGATGGAAAAGTTAGAAATGTAAGAGGACTATCTTTTTTTAGCATTTTCCATTTTTCAGAAAAAAAATTCATCCAGTCTCCTCTCTTTACCTGTTTAATGTAAATCTGAAGTTTTTCTGTCTCTGCAACAAGATACAAGAATATTTATCCAGTTTTTGTTGCTGACCAGCTAGAAAATTTTGAGACCATTGAGCGTTCATAATGGGGTAGAAATGATGAAAAATAGCTTAGAGGTGTACAATTTTCATACCCACGGCCAGGTCAGATGCAGAAAACCGTGTCTTTACAAACCTGAAGAGCAGAACTATAGGTTAGATGCATATTTTGTCATTTAAACTGCCTTTAATCTTTTTTGATATAAAAGATAATTTAGGTTGAGTAATGTTGGAAAGTGCCCTTTGAAAAGAGCTGAATGAATACACAATGCTTTTGGGGCATTTATGTCACTACTAGAATAATATTTGTGGTATTTGTCCACTTACAGCCCATGAACAGGAGAGCAAACAGAAATTATCCTGTCGTTGTACAGCACTTCATTAGTACTCTGGGTGCTTCACGCTCTCCTAATTACTGGCTTTCACTTGATTGTTTTTAAGCATATAATTTTTATTGCAGGAAGAGGACTCTTGAGACCCATGTAAAAGGTGTCCCTGGGGTCACTTCTTGGCTATAGCCTTTTTTTCCTGTCTCTCTTCTTCTGTGAAATTTGCTGGAGCTTTTCAATAAAATCGCTTTTTCTTAGAAGAGCTGGCTGCCAGACTCAAACCAATTGAGAAAAGAGGCAATAAACCAAGTCTTTTCAATCAGCCCAGTGACCAACTCTTACGATTCCTGAGTCTGACGGGGAGATTAATGAATTAGATGCTTGCAACCTTGTCTTGGTACTCAGAATCTGGCAGGTGCATACTCTCACAAGGGTATACAAATTGTTATCACCTTTGTTCTGACATTCTGAGTACTTCCAGACCTCCTATTAACTAGTCTGATCCCAAAAAGAAGACTAGTTCAGTTTTAAACATCAGTCTGCATTGAAATCTCCTTTGGAAAAGTGATCGAGGCTTGTAAAAGAGAAGGAATTTTTTTATTCTTAATTTTTCAGTTCTTGATTTTATGTAAATTTAGTAACCGATTTAATAGATAACTACTGGGAAGTTATCAGGATACTTTTGTTAAACATACTTTTCTTTTTCATCTGCTTGTCATGGGAAAATGACTTACTGGAAAGTGCTATGAAAACTGTAGCTGAAATAAGAGAAGTATGAAATTTTAGTGGAAATGGATTTTTCTTTTCCTTTCACTTTTTAATTATTCCCATAAGTAATTATTTTTTTCATTCGCTGCTGCAAAAGCGTCTCCTGGGCCGTTCTGGGAAAATGAGGCAACTTGCATAAATCCCTTACAGCTTTGCTGCAGAATGGTGTTTGGTATATTGAAAGTTAACGGAATATAAAAACACACGTGTAAATCCTTTCTGTAATTTGGAGAATAAAACATTTTACGCTTTAATTGCTTTGAAAATCTTGATATGTGTTTAATATTAATTTTTTTTTTTTGCCATGACAAACCCAAACTTACCAGGTTATCGGGTAGAATTGTTTATACCTACATGTGAGCAGAAAATAATTACAGTGCTTGGCTGTGTCCGTGGGGAGATATCAATTATAAGAGCACCATCAGTCTGTATACGTACAGTATGAGACAGTCACAATCTAAACTTAGCTCTGAAGTAGACAAGTAGTGAATCCCTGCCTCCTCTTCTGTGTGTTGCAGCGAGTCGCTGTGGCCAATTGAAGCCAGAAATGCTGCCATAGCTAATCACTGCTTTACCTGTGCCATCAACAGGGTAGGAACGGTATGTATCTTCACTTTCTTACTCCATTTCATAAGTCCAATATCGTAGCATCGGTTAGTTGGAGGTAGTGAACTGAATAGCATGGATTCTTCTACTGCGTAACTACTGTATTAGTGTTTATAATGTGTTTGAAGATGGCCTGTGATAAAGAGATGGAGAGCCGCCTTGTTGCTGGCAGCCTACTTTTTGGTTGCAGCTGCTTCCTGTTCTTGAATTGATCTCTTTGTAATAGGCACCCGCCCTTTTGCTCATTCTCCTAGTTTCTGGGGTGAAATCGGTATTCTTTTAGTCAAAATGACTGAAAATTAAATGTGTTCTCAAGTCAATCATACACAACTGGTCGCTGTTGTACAGATACTAGCTCTTTCTGGACACTGAAATTCTGTAATCAATAGGAATCTTGCACACAATAGGTTGTCTTTGCCTTCAGGTTAGTCCAAATACCCTACAGATGTGGTCTTCTGTCATTTTCCCTGCAAAATTTCAGACTTGTTCTTGCATTGTGTGAATACATTTGCCACCTTTTGTGATCTGCAAAGATGTGTTTGGTTAAATGGCCCCTCTTTTGCCTCTCCTTTAGACTTGTGAAACCGATGGGAGACACCTTCCTCGAAGTGTACAAACAACTGGCAGTGATACACAAAGATCTTGTTTTCTAGCCTATCCATCATAGAAACTAGGCCCCTCTGATGACTCCCTTTAGACAGTGCTGAGAGTATGCCAGAAAAAAAATCTTACTACATTTATATAAACTTCCATACTAAATATGTAGACTAGCAAGGATTTCTTGAATGAAATGGAATTATACTGCCACCTATGGATTCCTTTTATTTCACAGGAATACTACAAAAATGCCTTTACCTCTGGAGATGGTGGGAAAGGTATGTTCAGAAATCATATTCAGTGGTTGCTAGTAATTGTTAACTAGAAAGTCTGAAGAAATGATAGCTCTCCTGCAAGTGTCTGTACCATGACAGCTGTGGTAGCTGGTGACTGCCTTACTTAGACTGCTGTTTTGTATGCTGGAGAGAAGCAGCTCTTCTTCTATCACCACTATTAAAGTTGGTGATACCATGGTATGTGGTTATCACAAGCTCACATCTATGATTTCTATAGGATTTCAGAGGACTGAGAGTTTTGGAGTCAATGACATACTGTAGAGCTGGAGGACAGAAATCCCACAAATTAGCCTGTGTTGTCAGTGCCTGCATAGCATTTTATTTGGGATTTTAAGATTATTAACAGTAATAGCCCTAGCCTGGATCACCAGCCAGGCCATTTTGCCCTGTTTCACAGATTTCGCGGAAGTTAAGAGAATGCTCAAAAGAAGAGCATGAGATTTGCTTGTATGTACTTCTCTTGTATGTTGAAACACTGTAACTTGTCTTGTGACACCATGACCACTGCTTTTTGCTTCATCTGGACTGGGCCTGAGCCTTCTTTTAGCTAATTTTGGAGCATTTGTTGCAGCTGCATGAAAAAAAAGTCAGTGATATCCATTCCTTAGTAGTACAACAGATGTGGCTGATTTTTGGCACAACTCATAGTTGCACAATATGAAGTAAGATTTTTTTTTTCCGTGCTTCAAATCCCAGTGTTTTCACCTCTGACCTTGCGTTGAAAATGGAATAGGTGCATCTCTCTCAGCTGTTTCGGAAATGTATGATTTGAAAATTAAAATTTGTTTGCATTCTAAATAAAAAACAATGAAAGCAAAGCCTTTAGTTCAGAGGCTTAATAATGGGAAAGCATAATCATGAATTATTTAGAAGGCAGTGCAGTGATTTTTTTCCCCATTAATTCAATACATGCTAACTACTGGTTAAAACTGCAGTTACCTTAGGATTGTGCTGTGACTCTTCAGGATGTTCTCTTGCTTAAAGTACAGTGAGCGAGTAACCGCAAGAAATTGAGCCAGATTTTATGGGACACTGCGTGTTAAGTTGCATACTTATTTGCAGACGGCATTACATGCTTTTTAAAAATTTCTTTTAGCACACCATGACTTGGGCCATTTTTATGGGTCAAGTTACGTAGCTGCACCAGATGGCAGCAGGACCCCGGGACTCTCTCGCACTCGGGATGGACTTCTGGTGGTAGAGATGGATCTAAATCTTTGCAGGCAAGTCGGTGACAAATGGAATTTTAAGGTAAGCGTGCTTATAAAGAAACAAACAAGCTTTCATACTGGTCTTACGATCTTACAATGGTTAAAAGGCAGCCTTTTATTTTAACAGTCTGCAGCTTAAATTCTTGAACTAATTTAACAGGATGTTCGGGAGGCCAAAGGCTTAAATGGATTCTGAAAAGGAGTAGCCAAATCGAGGGAAACTAGGCCAGTAGCTTTTAAATGAAAAACTTAGCCTTTGGTCCTTAAATGCGGATTTTGCCTGGAGCTCCAAGGACTGCTAAGGGGAACCGTGTGCAGTTTCCTTATGCACAGTACGTAGGTATTTGTCAGTGAGCTGAGATGGGCCTTTGATCTGACCTTGTATGATAGTTCTTCCTATTCTTATAGGCCTTACTGATCAGTTCTGGTTAAATTTAGGGAAAACCCAAACCCAGAAGAATCTTTAAGCTTCTGAGAACTTTCTGAATGCAAACTTTTTGCAGTGTTAGCTCCCTGAATATGTGGAGCTGTTGAAGAAGCCACAAAGAACTGTGTGCGTTCATCTCTGAAGCATCCTAACACAACTTTTGAATTTAACTAAATCAGATTAAGGTGGCTGCAAGCCTTTCCACGTGGCTTTAACAAACTTAGGGGTATTTTTTTATATTCTGAGTTAAAGCTAATTTGGATCATCTTTCTTGGGAATGTAATTTGATTTAACTTGTCAAGCAGCCCTGCTGGTTTAAGAAACTGCCAGTGCAGTTTGCTAACCCTTCAATTGCATCAGTACAAGCTATGTGGGGTGCTATATTGTATACTGGTTTAGTGGCATGACCAGATTTTTACTTTTTTTTAAACAAACAAATGACACTTCAGTTTCTTCTTTTAATCTGATAAAATTCATGGCCGGCCCCACAAATACTGTGTTGGAACAACAAAGGCGGCAAGCAGAAGGAGAAAAGAGGTGGCAACTTCTTAAATAGGCTTTGTTGATGAAGAAAACAGCTTGCTTACTTCTGTGGAGACAGGCTTTTTGTTCTAGTCCACAGTACTGCTAGAGATAACAGTCACAATATATGTAGGTTCTTCAGTGATAGTCTGGTATTTAAAATTAGTCACCATTTACAAGGAGTGTCAGTTTTTGCACATAATGTTACTGCAAGCAGACATCGATTTTATAGACCTGGTTTATTTGGAACCACTGTGTGCATTACGATATATTGGAATACGTAATGTGTTTTGGTTTCAGTTTGATGTAAAAATACAACTTTTCTGTGGATTAGAAATGCTGAATAAACCTTTAAATTAAAACATTGTCATTTCTTAACTAGAATTTAATTTCTTTGCTAATGCTGCCAATCTGTATAGAGGGACTAAAGACAGAAAGTAATTTCAGGTCGTCTAATGGACAGAATTGTATGGTTATTTTACAGGTGTGGCTTGTAGGTATGTGGTTGTTGATGCAGTGGAATTAAATGTGCTGAGAGATTCTCAGTTTTTTTAAGTCAGGCAGGCATTTAGTTTTGCTTTGCCAACGAAATCTGAGGCCCTTATTGTAGAGTAGAGATTTAGTGTGTCATGAAGCACACGGAGCATTGCCTATAACAGCTTAGTAGGGATATCTGAAAAAAAGCAATTGCATTGATTAGAAAAATGAAACAATAAAAGCAAAACACTGACCTTTAGCTATTTTGTACGAATTGCTTCATTTTTGTTGTCTTCAAGTCCTGTGCTTTCAGCACCTTAGTTCTATGCTGCTGATGTGGATTGCTATTCTTGGTCTTTTGGCACATAAGGCACAACTGTGGCTTTTTTTTTTTTCTGTGACGGGGGATATCTGTTTCCTTTTCCTTTCATTTGTGGCCAAGACAGAGGTAGTTCTTGATATGAGGAGAACGAGGAAGTATGAAGTCATCAGCTATCCACAGCAGAAAACCCTTGATAGGAAGTAGGAACCTATTTAACCAGCTCTGGTATCTGCAGTTTGCATTCGATGATGCCTGAAAGGGACATAAAGTAGAATGTCTTTGCTAAGCTTACAGCAGCAAAACAGATAAACAAATTGTCCTCATTACACTCTGGCAAGGAAGAAGTAATTCACCCCTCTCAGAGCCAGTGTTGTAGACTGTGCACTTCAGAAGAGGACGATAGCACTGCGTAAAATTTCAGCCTCTTAGCTTGCTGAATCACCTAAAACAATGATAGTATTTTGTATACCTAATGGATAAAGTAAGAACAAGTGGCAGGTAGGCAAACTCACTGCTGCCATCAGTTGTCAAGGGCATAATAAGATATAATGACAGATATGCTCCTTGGCCTTTATTGGCGTAACTTAGACGAGAATATTGCCGATGTGTAAGAAAGTAAGCGCACCTTTCGCATTCACGTTCAGCTAGCCAGGAAAACCAAAATAGCCATAAGTATGTAATCAGCAGATGTGACTCTCCAGTGGCCTGCAGAGTGGGAAGGACTGAAGTTTTACTCTTTAGAGTGGTAATGCACTTCTGCTCTTTTTTGGATATAGTTTCAGGCAACACAATGCCAATTCTTTCGTAAAAGTACACTAGTTGTGCCGAGGCACTGGAGGTCTTGTATTTTGAGTGAATTATGATTTTACTGTTTGGAGAAATTAAATAATATGCCATCATAAAAAATGGTGGATATAAATATTTTCTCCTGAGGTGCTTTCATAGCTCACCTAAAGAGCTGAAACTTTGATTTTTCTTTTCCAGATGACTGGTAGATATGAAATGTATGCAAACAAGCTCACCGAAGCAGTCCAGCCTTATTTTATACCCAATATAATCAAAGAATAAGAGAGATGGAATGAGATGCTTCTCATGACATTCAAATTAGAAGGTACTGTTGGATGATAGCTTTACTGTAGATCACAAGTTGTTATTTTAATGTTGTCATTTACATTTCCTGTAACCACTTTTAAATAATAGGATTCAAAACTGTGCTAAGTAAAATAATTTAAAAAATGGCTTCTCGAGTGTTTGTCATTTACACTGAGTCCAAACTTTTGTTTCTTGCTAGAAATAGATCTCGTAGGAATACATTGATATAAAATGATGGTGGATTTTTTTCAGTCCTGTGTAGTGTGATGTAGTTAGATGGAGATAATGACTTCAGGGGACATAAAAATGTTTATGTAAGCTTTGCATTGTGTGTCTATTTACTTCTGCTTTCCAATTTTTACCCTCTACCCAAATGGATAATTTAGGGTGAAAGGAGTCATAAATTGCTTTGATCTAGTGTGGGTGTTTTGTTTTTGTTTTACTGGGGTTGTTTTTTTTAATTATGAACTATTTGATGCAGTTCTCTTAAAGCTGAGTGATGTCCCAGATACGTCCTAGTTGTTTGAAGATCTGTTGGGTACTGTCAAGCAAGACCAATTTAGTTCCTTCCATTTCCCTTTACACTATGTATTACAACCACAGTTGGACCACTGTCTTTGATGGGCTCCTTCAAGGTGCAAAAGTAGTGCTGCAGATGGATGCTTTTAATAACTTCAGAATCTCAGTGCTGTGTTGTCAGGCTAAAATAGCAGCACAGGCTAAGGCACAGGCAAAGCTGGTGAGGTTGAAGAATTGTGAAAAGAGCACCACAGAGATGCTATTTGGGATCAGGATGGGTACTGAGAACTACTTCCCTGGAGCTGCACTCCAGTAGGACACTGAGTATCGGTGGTTGTGGAGTACACAAAACCGCTGTTGAATACAGGTAACAGTACATTGGCTATTCCAGCTACTAGTGTAGACTGAAGCTTTGTTTTGTATGATTCAGGTGATGCAGTAGGTGTTCAGGACGTGCAGAATGAATACAATTTACAGCCTAGCAACTGTGAAGTTATGGCTGAAATAAATATTTGAACTCTTAATTCTTTTTCCAAATTATAGTTGCAGCTGTGCCGTTTCCAGTTAAGTATGTAACACATCCTCTAAAGATTTTCCAACATTTCTCATAATCTGGTTAATAAATGCACCTGCTACAGTGTCATAGGGTTATCTGTGACTTTAAACCTTTATTGAGAATGGCTTAATTACAAATAAAAATATATTTATGTATAAAATCCCTGCATGTAAAATACCCCTTCCTTTGCTATTGACATCATGAAGGAAACAGTGGAAAAACATTTTCAGAATGAGTATTTTGATAAGACAGTCTTGTAATGGGAAACAAAGTTTCAGAAAATGTAGATGTTCTGAATGCTTGCGCAGTGAGCTGCTTCTTAGTCTGATCTTGCGTCATAAATACTCAGTCTTTTCACCTGGCTTCTGCTTCCTTGTGTTTTCATCTCTTGTAGCCATCTTCTTATAGCTTGGCGGCTCTAAGAGATCCTTATGCAATGGTGGGGCTCTCCTTTACTCCGTATTGTCTTTAACAGCTTTTGTTTCTTTATCTTTCAATTTTACTTAAGTATTTAAACCCTGGGTACCAGACATTTAACAGTCAATATTGTTACACCTACCTATCTGTGCACTTGAGAACACTTAGCACGCCCTGGAGTTCGTGTTCTGTGTATAAGCTCAAGATTCGCACTTGGGTAACAGAACCAGTAAGAGGTTAAATGTCAATTACAAGCCTTTTGTAAGAATTTTTATTTAGCTAACCAAGTCTGCTCTCAAATAAATCCCGTGGCAGTTTTAATGGTATTGAATGAACTACCAACCTGAAAATGCATGGGTTAAGGAAGTACTCTATCAACCTGTAGTTTACATACCTGTTAATTAGTAACATAACTAATGCAGTCTCTCGAAGTCAAACATCATGACTTTGGCCATGGACGTGAAAAATCCCAGATCAGTAGCCTTCTGGTGACTTGCTTTGGAAGAGTCGGCAGGCATTAGCTGTAACAGGTTTTGTACCTTTTTTCTGGGATTTTGCTGGTGGCACTAATGTGCTAGTTCTACTGCTCACAAATCACATCCTAATTTTTACTCATTTAGCCAGTGTAAGTGCCAGACTGTATTCCAGCTTCACCGATGATAAGCAAAATTTGATACACTGACAATTTCTTGACGCATACTTTTTAATGGCTATTAAATCTTAAACGTCTGTTACTGGTTTTAGCCTTTGTACAAAGGAGCACTCTTGATTCTACTAAGCATCCTTACTGAATGCATTCCAGATAGTTTTCAGTAAGTCAAGAACTGATAGAAGAAAATGTTTTCTCTTAGAAATTTTTTTACCATGCTGAAACTAGTTTCATATTTATTGTTTCCACCACTAAATAACAATGTCCTTTTACTGTTATTCCACGTAGTTCCAGAACTTGAGCAGTTCTTTTCCTAAAACCATGCCAAAGGTGTGGAATCTCTGTTTTAAACGCAAAATAATATTTTGCTAGCTTTATATCAGTATTAGCATTGATTTTTCTACCCACTTCAACATAGGGACTGGAGATCAAGACTTGTAGGAAACTGTGATGGGTGTATCTGAAATAGGTGGTTATTTCTTACACTTTACAGTGCTCCTCAGCAAAACAATTAAACCCAGGTAATACATGAAAGGATTATAAATGGGTTACTAACAATTTCACTTGATAATGTCTCAGTACTGTAACTCAATCCAAATTCAGCTGTAGTATTAGAGCTAGAAAATCTGCCTTTTTACATGTAGCAAGGACACATCTGTATTCTCTTAACTGATTTCAGTTCTTAGATCACTCAACTAATATCTATAACAAGATTTGGCTCAAATTCAGCATTTTAGTTACAATCCAGCATATGCTGTCAGATACTTGCAATTTACACACAAAATGTTTACTGTTAGTGTAGATGATCATTTTCTGTATCTGCTTAACAAGTTTAAAGCTTATATTTAGAATGGATTCTGCGAAATTGGCACGCGTGGGTAACCTAATGGTCAGAGGTTTGTGCGTAGAGCATAAAGACGTCTAGGTACAAATAAAGTATCTTCACTTAAATTTTTGGGGCAGTACAGATCTCTGAGCGGTCATCCTAGAGGGTCTGGCCAAAAGAGATTGAGTTTGGAAGGGAAAGGAAACAATGCCACCAACTACAATTCAAAATTTAATGCAGTGGCATAAATGCTCAATCTGTGTAAGGTCAATTTGGTTCATGGGAAGTTCCCTTGAGTAAACTTGTTTCATTCCTACATCAGACGATACAGATAAGCCAGAAAGGCATTTTTTCTTCTTTAAAAGTGGTTTAAGTTAGCATTCTTTTCCTTCCATAATACCCTGCTGAATCTCAATACCCTGGATTTAGCATGAAGATCAGCCCTTGATGCTTTGACAGAAAGAGAAACAGGTATTTTCTGGTGGGTTTTTTTTTTGTTTGTTTGGGGTTTTTTTCCTGGTTTTGTTTACCTAAACCTATGCATGTATTACCAAGTGTTAAAGCTCATAAATTTGGTGCTTTTTTTCTCGTGTTTAATATGAAAATAAGCTCAAAGTCAACTGGCTCTGGGCCTGTGTTTTAAAAATGCTGTCAAATGTGCAATGTTTAAAATGAGAAAAAAAAAAAAAACAACAAAAAACTGAGACATACATTGCAAAATCAGATACATCATCAAGGAAAAAAAAAAGGTAAAGACAGCATTGCAATATAGTCCTATCAATGTCTATAAAGCCTCCCTTGTTTAAGATCCCACTGCAGTTCAGGAGCAAGGTCTCTGCAGGGGGAGTCCTGAGACAAGCAGCCGGCTGCCATGCCAGCTGTGCAGGAAAGGACCAGAAGTATCAGGTGTGGATGTCAGCTATCTGTGTAGATGAACAGAATATCTTCATCGGTGCCGTAACTTGTCCTGGCTTCCTCAAAGTTACTGATGCTGGTGCAGCACGTTCCTGTTAAGGAGGTACAAAATGTAAGTAAAAATTGAGAAGAATTTGCCTGTGAAAGGCTCTTACACTGGGTCTAGCAGCCTCTACAAAGAAAAGTAACTAGTACACAGGCAGACCTACCAGTTTAGGTTACAGCTTTACCCAGATCTTACCACCTCAAAGGCAGTGCTCACTGAAGTAATGCTGTGAAGAGGCACTAAACTGGCCATCTTGTTATGTCCTGCACGTAGGAACAGTTCAGCATCTCTCACTAACCCATCTGAAAGCTAAACAAGTTCTCTCGAATGCACTACTCCAATGCCTCAGGTAAATCTAAGCACAAAATGCAGCACTGATTTAATGAATGTGGTGAACCCCCTTCTGATAAATTGGTTAGTGATGCCTGAAACACACACACGCTCTTAGGGGACGTCCAGCTATGGCTCTGTGTTACAAAAATGTCAGTAATGTGGTGGCTGAGAAGCTGCCCAAAAGGAACAGGCTACTCACGGTCAGCATAGGCAGGGTTGTTGTAGTAAATGCTCCCTGAGGCTTTGTTGTAGCCACATAGCACAATGAAATGGCCCTGGTAGTCAGGATTCCTGCAGAAGCACTTCTGTCCAATGGGGAGGAAGCAGCAGTATTTGACAGGACTTGAGCAAAGATCACACAATAGCAGGACTGCATTCACTAGGACGATGGCTACATGACCTTGGGACAGGTGGTTTTGGATGTCTTGAACAGTTACTGTGCTGCAGAAAAAAAATCAGACATGCTTATTAACAAGCTTAGGAAAGCAACTTGGCATATAATGAAATGTGTGACGATGGACAGTACTTACGCAGCTGGCACGGTTATTTTTATACCACAGGTACAGCTTTTTGTTGTTAAACTGTGCAAGCTTTGCTGTAGACAAAGGCTGTGTCACTCGGGGCCTTTTGATCTAATTGCTGCTATAAATGTAATCGCAGAATATATCATATGCCCCAGAGAAGAGTATTGCTGGCAACTCATTCAGTAACATGAGACTCTTGTTACGGGAAAATCATTAAGTGAAGCGTTCTCTCCTGCACTTAAAATAGCTTATCTCTAAAGCACCAAATCTTTATCAACTGAGTGGTTAAAGAGTTTATAATCACAAACCAACTTAAGATGTGCCCAGATTTGCCTCTGTCACACAGGAATATGTTTCTCCCAGTTGCAATTTTGGACTACTCGATACTGTTGAGGCTTTATTTCTATAATACTTCCTACAGAGAATGAGTATTAACCAAACAACCTATAATCTCATCTGTTAAAACCTGTCCTTCACTGAGGCAGATGGGATGTTCCATATGCATTAGAAACTCATTCCTTGGATATATTCCAGATGTCAAGGCTGTGTGCACTCACATGCTTTTTAACCTTTTCCAGTGTTGTTTCTCCTCTGATGCCCCAGCCGCAGTTCTGCACAGGTAGATGCACCCTCTGTCCCTGCCTTGATCAAAGCCACGCTCTTCAAATACCTAAAGCAAGAGGGACTGACTGTCCCTTCTGTCCTGTCACAGCACTAGTTAAACAGATGGTGCCATACAGACTCCGTGGATGTTAAAAAGGACACCTGCTAAATGAAAGCTGCATCGCAACATTCAAATGCTGTTCTGGCTGCCCTATACCCTGTCTTCTTACTCCTAATCATTTACCCCAATAGAGATGAAAAGCCAGATTCTCTATAAAAAGAGATACAACTCAAGCTGAACATGGATGCTTAGTTATTTCCCATGTAGAAAATCACTGTTGGTTCTGAAACAATTCTGCAGTTTTTCCCCTTCTCCTGGGTTTGCAGCTCTTTCAGAGGTTCCTTATTTCACCCTCCCCTTGGCAAAAGCTCATGTGCTAGATTTTTCTTTGTGCCTCTGTCTAGGAACAGAGAGCTAGAATGTTTGCATAGCTCTGGGAACAATGGGTTGCGTGCCTTTGGAGCACTCTTGATTCCAATGATGGCAAATTAGAGTGCGTAGGCACTGCCTGCTGGGTAATTTTAATGGATAATCAAATTCAAAACACACAACAGTCATTCCTGTCAGCATTTTCAAACTACTTATTCTGAGTTGTCAGTTTTTCCTCAAACTTCATTATTAATTCTTGATGTCCACATTTTTTTAAGACAGGTATAGCAGAAAGACTCTATAATTCACAAAAAAAAAAAAAAAAAAAGGCTCAGGGCTTGACTTCAGTCTCTTTCACCAGTTTAGCTTGGTGGCTCCAGGAAAAACATGGGGCTCACAGGATCTCCAAAGAGAGAAGAAAGGAAACAATAAGCTTACCACTTCTCCACCAGCACCTTGCAGGCTTTGGCTTGCGCAAAGAGCTGATTCACTCGATTCTCTTCTGTGTCAAAGTGCTTCCTGTAAAATGACTGTGGGGATAACAGAAGTTACGAACTGGGGTGATGTTTACCATGGGTAATCCACCACTTCCAATCCCTGCTAGCAAGGGCCTGCATAAATTGGAGATCTGGCTATGTAAAAAGTGGTCTCTCCCTTAGTTCACTGATAACAGGATAAGGACTCCTGCTCTAAATTGTAAGTTCAAAATCACTCCTGGTAAGTTATTGTTGTAATTTCCATCCGGTGGCCATTCAGCTGCCTAAATGAAAGAAGACTTTCTGGTCTGTTCTGGGCCAGCTTGCATTAGAGAAGCCATGGCTACTGAAGGCCCGCATTGACCCCTTGTTGGCAGTCTTGAGGCCAAGCTCTCAAGGGACATGGAGGCCGAGTTCCCCTCTCACCTCTAGAGGTGGTTCTTCCAGGTCAGGGCTGAGGCACGGTGGTGGGGAAAGTGTGGAAGCTAGCACTGCTGCTGCCCAGGCTGTACCTGTTCTGTAGATAAATAGAGGGCTTCAGTCTCCAAGGCTGTCAAATAGGCTGGAACCTTTCATCAGTACTACGCAAAAACTTTTTAAAAAATTCATATTATGGAATCAAAGATGTAAAACATGTGGGCTCATACCTAGCCTCGCCTTTGGAACTGATCTGTACCAGTTTTGGCAATAGGCAATTCTTGTTTACAGGAACGGTGGGTAATTGTCAGTAACACGGCAGAGCTTTTATAGCGTGACACGTAAGGCTTTTGAAACTATCTGCTGTCTCCCAGCAGGTAAGAACACTAACCTGGTTTTTGTAGCCCTTGTCCACTCCAAGTGTCTGGGTGCAAAATTTATGCTTAACACCGAAGTGCCGCATTAGGTAGGCCAGGTCAATAGTCCAGATGCTCTTTGTTAACTGGAGTTCCTGAATGGCTTTCTGAAATTCATCATTGTCCAAATGATTCAGGTACCTATGGTATTTAGGAAAGGCAGGGAAAGGGAAGCACAGATCTTAGGAGAGGCAAAATACGTGCTGTAGCCCAAGCCTCCACATCACAGGATGTAAAAACTGAAATAACGGGCTTGGCTAAGAAATAACAAAAAAAAAACAAAAAACAACCCACAAAGGAGCCACAGATTTAAGGGAAGGAAAGGGAGTAGGGAATATTTTACTGGATTTAATCTTGACTTTTTAAAATTGGAAATGTACAGGTATCTTGACTGTTTTATAGTGCTAGAAGTGTACAGGTGCTGTGCAATATGCAAGCTACACTGAGCAAGTACAAAACTCTGTCCTGACGGGATTACAGTCTAAATGTACAAGCATTAGAGCAAACACAGAAAGAAGTGTTAAAGACTAAAACTTGCTTCACACAACAGATGGATTTCAAAAGGAGGAACTGTAAAGGAAGTCAGTAAATATTCGAAGGAGGCTTGTCTCGGGCACTGATGGCACAAAAGGCAATAAAGGGGAGATGAAGTCAGGAGGACGCCTGGGACAAGTTGCAAAGGGATGGGGAGAGGCAGTTACAGAGAGTTTTGAAAGAAAACAAATGGAAGCAAATGGAAAAAAAAGAAGGATTGGAATTGAGAATGCAGAGCAAACTAGGTCAGATCAGCAGGGTGAGAGGATTAATCTTGGAAGCTGAGTTTTGGGCAGGCTAGAGTGGCAATGAGGTAAAGGGAATAAAGAGGCAGAGATTGCAGTAGTCAAGATGGGAAATTACCAGCACATGGACTAACGTCTTGGCAGAAAGGATGGAGAGAAATGAAAATCTTCTGCTTCATATCTACTAAGTGGACATCTAAATAGGTATTTCTCCTGCACCTAAGCTCATGTTCCTCTGTGGAAGGAAAGAGGAGTTCAGCAGGACAGCTACTAGTTAAAAAAAACAAAAACAAACCAAAACCAAACAACCCCACAGGGCAATATAGCGCATTGTTTTGAAGCTGAAACTGCTGCTGGAACAAACCCACTCATCCCATCAATTGGGAGCTCAGCAGGACAGAGGTTGTGAGCTGGGACACACCTGCCCGTCGCTTGAAATCACAGAAAGGAACATGGTGAATTGCTGCGCTAAGTAGCAGTTCTGAATGATAACAACAGGAAAAAGGGGTAAGTTTTTATCAGTTTATGCATGCCAACCTACCACGTTCTTTGAGATGATCAGATATTTTGCATCTGTCAAAACAGTCAATTATTCAAAAGGGTCTGAAGTTCATGTTAGTTTCTCTTTTCCCTTGCTCCTGGCTAGAGAGCCAGGCCCAAAGAGCAGCCGTTCTCCAAGGGTACTGGAGAATATGTGCTCTCATAAGACTAAGTTAAACTCGCAGCTGCTTCAACACACCTCTTCTCCCTGGGAGCTGCTTCCCGCTACCCCTCTCCCATGGGATGGGATTTCCCACCCATTCCAACCAGAAGAGTCACTTACTGGAGCACCATCCTGGAGCAGGCTAGCCCACAGTCCCAGTGGTACAACTGCTGAATGACTGGCACTTTCAGCTGGATGCAGTCAACTGCAGTGAAAACAGCCCATTGTGAGTAAAACGCGGAGGCTGTCAGTCCATACAGGAATGCTTTTTCCATACATCAGCATTAAAAGTCAGCTTGTCCTCAGCGCTATCGTAGCAGAAGCTCAGAAATACTTTTTTTACTTTATCTGATTGGCAGGTATTTTTTTCTTTCTTAGGGGAATGTAGCCTTGGTATTTCTGTAGAGTTAAGCATTTGGTTTAATCTTGTACTCCTTTATTGTTCCATAGCTCGATTATTCTGCCTTATGGCCCACCCCCATTTTCCTTGGAAGTTTTGTTTTATTCTTTTTGGTGAGGTGACATACACGCCAGCCCCTAACTATGAAGCAGTATCCCCTCCTAAATACTAGCAGGTTAGGACAGAGGTATCCATCCTTTCCTTGTGTCTGAATGTATTTCTGTACCACAAAAGAGGTCAAACCAAACTGTGAGAAAACAGACACAACCAAGATCTCTAGGCATTGATCTCTTACAAGCCACACAGGTTTGAGCCTTGGGGATTGTAATTTATGTGAGTAATTTTAGGTTAGCAAAGCTCATAAATGGCACCAGTTGTCTTTTTGCATTAACTCCCTTAAAAAAGGGAGTGGGAAAAAGAGAAATCTCTACCAAAAAGTCCCAGAACACAAGTAACTCCATCCCTCTGCCTCAAGTTTTTATTTTTGTAGGGCTGGCAACGTGGTGGTTTCCGTTTCAGAAACGCCCTTACCACTGGAAGGACTTGATGAGCTGTGCCTGTTACTGCAACTTCAACGTCAATCAAAGTGAGTTAATCATAAAGGGCTTTTCTCAGTAACCTTACCTTTGATCTAGAAAAGACCTTTGAAAACATCTGTTAACACAAAGTCAGTTGCATTTTAAGATGGGAATAAAAATGCATTTGACAGGTGGACTGGTCTAGTTTCAATGTAATTTTATTTATAAAACTTGTTAGATAATGTTTGTAATCTCTTACTAACAAAGCTATAGCCTACTGTAGGGACAGGCCAATACAGGTATTCTAAGCTCTTCCCAAATATTTTTTCCATAGTTGTGCCACTGTCTAATCATCACTTTGAAGACTGGCATACCCATTGATATAGCCAATCTTTTAAATTAATCTAGATTAAGATGCTCCTAAATTTCCTAAAGAAAAAATGAAAACCCAATTCCCCAATTCTCCTCAAACCAGGATCTCGAAGTATTTTGTCATCATTTTTTCTTGGCATGTTTTGACTGTCCCCTTTTTGTAAATACCGAGGGCCTCTGTCAACTCCCAAGATGAACTGAAGAGGTATTAGCTACGTGAAGATTTCAAAGGGTAAGAACTTTAATTTTCTTGGACGTTCAGCTTCCAGTCCTCCTCTTTCCCAACACACCCAGACTTCCTCAGTGCTGACTGTCAGCTGTCCCGAGATAAGATCCCGGCCCGTATGTGCTGTGCCTCTAAGTAACGCCGACAACACCTCTCCGCTTCGCCAGCTCCTCAGCGCAACGAACTTACAGACGGGGCCAGTAATTCCACATTGCTGGTACCGCTGACGAAACCGGCAGCTTCGCGGCTCCGGCAGGGCGGAGGAGGCCCCAAGGGCCTCTGAAGGGGTTGGCGAGAGCCGCCCGCTCCCCGCCACGGTCAGGGCCGTACCCAGGGCTCCCACCCCGGGCCCCAGTCGGGGCCAAGCTCCTTCCACCGGGACGGACCCCGCCGCGGAGACCCCTCAGCCCGGCCCCCTCC
>VWZK01008620.1:579-118216 GCA_013396935.1 Baryphthengus martii | reverse complement strand
GCTCTGCTTCGGCTCGTGGGGGTGGGCCTCCCGGTCGGGCACGACTGAGATTCGAGTCTCTCAAGCAGAGGAGGGTCGTGCGTGGCTCTCGCCGGGGCTGCGTTGTGTGGTGTGGGCCGGGCTCCCTCGTGGTAGAGCCTGTTGCTTCGGAGATGTGGTCGGCGAGCATGGCAGTGCTACCCAGAGATCCAGCTTAGCTCATAGGTGGCCTGGCTGGCTGTACTGTTATGCGATGTGACTGGGACTGTTCCCACTGGAGGTGCACCTGGCTATACAAGTGGTCCCATATCTGGTATTTACAGTTGAATTTTGTAGGCCAGAAGAGACCTGGAAAAGGTGTACTGTTGCTGATCTTTTAAGTCTTTTTTTCCCGACAGCATCTTTCTGGAGAAATTCTACTACTATGTTGTCATAGCATATGGTGTGTTTGGCCAGGAGAAGGTCAGCACTTTACACTGGGAAACATTATAGATTGCTTAGGTAAAACTTAGTCTACAACTTTCTTTGAATTATGTCCTTTGTATCTTATCTCAGGTGTAGAGCCACATCACTGCAAACATGTCGATTGGGGTGCCGATTAAAGTCCTGCACGAAGCTGAAGGCCATATTGTGACATGCGAGACCAACACAGGAGAAGTTTACCGAGGCAAACTTATTGAAGCTGAAGACAACATGAATTGTCAGGTATATCAGCTTCAGAAAGATGGGGGGATACCTGATCTGTGCCTGGAAAGGCTGAGAGCTAGCTTATTGCCAGCAGGGTTAAAAAACTGTTGCTTTTATTCTTGAAATAAAGCAAGCTGTCCTGTTGCATGCTCTTACCATGGTGGAATGGCTTCAGGATTACTGAGTGCTCCAAAGAAGCCAGAGCTTATTCGTTCTTTTTTAGAGTCGGATTGGGCATTTCTGTCAATAATATCAGGAGTCTTAAGGTTTCCTTTTGCAAACAGTGTTTCTGCTGAAGTTATTTAAAGCCACTGAATGTAAAAGTAAACCTTGATTTAGGAAATGGAAGCCTTTTTTTAATGTGTTACTTTATGCATCCCAAGAGGGCTTAATTTGGATTGACTTTAGGTAAGTCATTGTTGTAATCAAAATGCTTCTTAATAGTTAGGACCAGAATAGCTTTATTAAAACTAATCCAATGAGAAAACAAAGTTAACAAACCTCCCCCATCTGAGGAGAAAGCAGAAGTCCTGCGTCTGCTTGAATAGTAGCAAGCTTAGGAGCACGTTTAAACATTGCTGGGTGCCTTGTGTCACACCTCCAGCTGAGAAAGCAGTGTGCTTGGAAAATCCTTGGCTTTGGTACTTGAATCCTGGCTGGGTATTCTGTGGGCAAGAGAAACAGAAATACAGAACTGTGTTAGAGGCCTCTGTGAACATTGACTGATGTTTACTTTCCAGATGTCCAACATAACGGTGACGTACAGAGATGGACGAGTGGCACAGCTTGAACAGGTCTACATCAGAGGTAGCAAGATACGGTTTCTCATTTTACCAGATATGTTGAAGAATGCTCCTATGCTAAAGAGCATGAAGAATAAAAACCAGGGTTCTGGAGCTGGTCGAGGAAAAGCAGCTATTCTCAAAGCTCAAGGTGTGTATGATTTGTTTGTGATTATGTGTCCCCCGTATCGCCTCCCCATTTTGCTGTAGAAGAACTGGAAAATGGTTGTTTCTATCACTGAGGAAATGTAGGCTGTAGGGAACTGAAAGATTGCTGGTTCATATCTTGTTTTTCTGTATATTTCATCTTATGCTGGGAGTTGACTCAAACTGCCCAATTACCTGAACATATAATATTGATATTACAAAAATTTAGATCTAGTGAGTAGTCTTGAGAAGTGGAAGCTTTATATAAAACTTAGTTTTCTGTTTTGCAATGATTGTGGTCACTACCTGTTTGGAGTACTCGGGGAAGGATCCAGGTGTTCCTGTTAAGCTTTTGAGAAAAACAAACTGAGATGGCCCTTAAACCACTGGGAAGCTGTAATCATTTGTACCTTTCTCAGGGGAACAATCCAGTTATAACAGAATCAAGTAATAATCATGGGCAGCACAGTCCTTGGTTAACTTTAGAAAGGTTACGTGGGAGAGCAACATCTGCTGAAATGTACCTTGAAAGACTGGGAGTTTCATTTTCTTGGGCTATACAGATTTGTGTGTCGGCTTGGAAGGAGCACAAAGGGTACAAACACTTGCTGCATCTAAGTACCAAAACTGTAACAGTTAGTTATGGTTCTCACAGGAAATGTTTTGCTCTCCTGTCGCTTTCTGAGCTTCATAGGATAGTCTCGTCTCCTTGCTGCTGAGCAAGAGACTTTGAGTGGTTTTGTTTGTTAGTTGTTGAGCTAAATATCTAGTTATGTCAAATTCATGTCATCCCTGATGTTTTCTTTCTTCAGTGGCTGCAAGAGGAAGAGGCCGTGGTATGGGCCGTGGCAACATCTTCCAGAAGCGAAGATAATTTTGGTCTTGACCAACATGCCTTTTTTTATTATTATTAGAGGGTATTAACTTTACTACATGTGCATGGGTATCAGTTTTGTTTAATAAATGTTTCTGACAAAATCTTGTCCGCTCTTATGTGACAGGACTTCTCTTGGCAAATATATGGTAGGTTGATCTCGATCTTTAAACAGCTTTGTCTGGAAAATAGTGGACTTTATGTCTAGATTTGGCTACTTTATGTGATGCATTGACTTTTAAAGATCATCAAGTTGCATTTTTCTTGTTTAGCCCCACTGTCCTTCATTCTCTAAAGAATCGGAAGGCATTCTTGATAAGGAATTTTTAAATAGTGTGATTTAAAGTCATATTAGCAGCTGCATTTATGGAAAATACAGCAAAACAGAGGCAGTTTCCTGAGAAGCAAAGCACTATATTCTCCTGCTTTATATGGACCTACAACAGATGAAAGTACATCTTAGATCTGTACATTGCTTCTTGCTGCTTTTTTTTTTTTCCTTTTGGATATGGGGAGAATTTTTCATTAGAAACACACACCTTTGGTAGCCTGGGTCAGTATTTGCTGTGAAAAATTCTTTTCTAACTGTAGTCTTTCCCTCTGCCTGGAAAAAGAAGACTATAAAATAGGCATTTTCGAGGATAAATTTAAAATGTTTTGTAAATTGAAAGGTAGTGCAGGTGTATGGGGAAAGTCTTCTAAGTGGTTATCCATTAAAGACAACTCAATACAAATACTAATGTTTTGAACAATACTTAGGCTCAACTTTAGCTTTTGGTCTTAACATCTGTACACAGTCTCATAGATCATCATCAGATCTTCAGGAAGCCAAATGTAGTTGTAACTTTAGCTTATTTTGCTAAAAAGAATAGTGTGGTTGTTCTTACTGATTTATATGGTTGAGATGTTTCCATGTAACGCTTCTGTACCTACTCACATATTTGCATACAGTCAACTATCAGTCTGTACATGTACAAAACAGCCGGTCTTGCTTTTCTGCCGGGATGCTGTGAAGACTCCCTTATGTGCGGACATGAAAGTTGAACTAATGTATTCATTTGTTGAATTGTCTGTAAATAAATATGGTTTTGACCTCACATCATTAGAAAAACTCTGCTATGTGTTCTGGGTAGAAGTGATCCAAAATACTTGCATTAGAAACCTTGGTAAAATATGTTTAATATGTGCTTGAGCTTAACTATGAAAACATTATGGTGGTGTCTTATGCATAAAGTGAGGAACCAGTCCAAAAGACAGTTTTCATGACGCGCTACTTCAAAACATGGCATGTGAGTCATGTTCATATGCCAGTAATGCTTTCCCAAAACCAGCATTTCCAACTGAAAATGAGCAATTTGGGTCTTTAGTAATCATACTGAACACTTCCTTGTGGCAACATGTCATTCTTCAAATCGACAGGCACTCAGAATGCTGAGAATTGTAACTGATACCAGTTAATCAGGTTTTTTCCTTCTGAGAGTCTTTATCTGCATAAGAAACGGGCAAGTAAAACTGCACTGGGCTATGTGCAAACCGGAACCTCTCTAATAGCTGGTGGCAACAGCTGTTCGTACTGTTGGGGACTCTTTAATAACCACTTTGGTTCTAGCTCTTACTGTGGGAGAGAAGGCATCCTCCCCATGCTTAAGTAAAGGCCTCTGAATTTCACAAGACACTTCTGAGAGAGATTGTCTTAAATCAACATGAAGCCAAAGTCCATTTTGAGTCTACTAGATGCTCACTGAGGCTGACATCTTTTTAACGCACAAGGGAGAAAAGAATTCCATCCTACTGCTGTACCAGGAGCCTCACGGTAAGAATTGAACTATCTGCTTGTCGTATCTCATTGTAATGCCAGGAGCTCTGGAGATGGGTTGAGAGGTAAGAATAAATATTTCTGTTGATACCCAGTGGCTTTGCTTGCTGCTGTATGGTGGCATACAAGTTTTCCACTTCCCTAGTAAATATTATTAAGGATATTTGAAATAGATGTCTATTTGCTGTATGTTAACTGAGTTTTACTGCTTTTAATGCATCAGGCCTGTGCCTGTACTGCTAATAAAGTTGGATTTTTTTGTACAGTGGAGCTGTGCTACCCCTGACAGAACAGGAATGGCATCATAGATGATTTTTCTGTATAACTTGAATCAAGTATCTGCTGCAAGATTTTATAGTGTGCTGCTTCAGAGCTAGAACTGCCTTCTCTTCCAAAGCAAACACAATAGAAACCTGAGATTGATTAGTGCAACAATTAAGTGTCATAAACTAGCACAGGATGGAGTGTGCGTGTTGGAGGATGGCAAGCTCTTCTGCTTAAAGGGCATCATCCTGGCTGTGGCTAATGTTCCATGAGGGACACATGACGTTACCATTCCCTTGTTGAGAAAAAGGAGTGAGGAGAGGTGTGCTTATAGGTTGAGCAGGGAAATCCCTTTGCCAGAACTCCTTTGGGTCTGGCTTCAAGTGGGTCTCCCTGTAACCTCTCAAGGAAAGAAGGGTGAGGATTGCCACGTCTTTTTTTTTTTTTTTTTTGTCAGGAGAATCTGGTACTTCCCAGCCCTCAAAGCTCTGCTTCCTTTTTCTTTAAAGCAACTAAAAAGAACTATGTGGAAATGGAAGTAAGCCACAGATGGGGGGCTTGACTAAAAGTATTTTTGGAAGAGATTCAACATTTTGTCAAGGCTGCAAATCTGGCCTGTTGGCTTTGCATCTCAAAGCTTCCTTCTGACTACAGAATAGAACCTTTTCTGAAGATTTGGTGCTAGCCTCATTTGCTGAGGGCAGGGAGAAATGCTACCGCATTTTGACCACAGACAGCTACTGGAATGGCAAAGGCTTTGGAACACCAAGGAGAACCCTGAAGAGTATAATGGTTAAAGGCTATTTAGGCAAATGAAAGCTGCCTGGCAGTAACAGGTTGGTTTGGGATAGTTCCCACTAATGATGGCTGCCTTACCTCTTCTATTGTTTATTTTAAAGTTGCCAGTCCTCCTTCCTGTGCAAGGCCAAGTTTCTATTCTCTCCACTGAGATGTCTGTTCCCTGAACCAGCTGATGTGGCATTCAGCAGCCCTGAGGGCGGGGGGACAACCCATCAGTTTCAGAAAGAAACAAGAACCCTCCCCAGGAGGTTTGATTGATGGAACAAACTGCAGTATATTTGTTTTAAGAAGTTTCTACCCTTCTGATCTTTCTCACCCTCTGTATTTGTGACTGTTCACTGAGCACAGAGCAATGAAACTTCTTAAAAAACTGTTTTTCCAACCAGTGTTGTCCTAGCTTTGAAGCTTTATTTAAAACATGCAATATCTCCTCATCAGTTTTGAAGAAGATGCTGGATTTTGCGTAGATGAAAAGCTTTGCCCTATGAAGTCAGGCTCAGGCCAAGTCTAAGGTGAACTGTTCACCCTCTTCAGAAAGATACTGTGAATTAATGTTGAAAAGTTTGAAGTTTCACATTGGTAGGAAGCCCCAGCCAGGACAAACCTATCACTTAGCAATTTCTGACAAGACTATACCTGTCAAGACACGCTAGTTTGTTACAAGCTGCTTTGAATATTCTGCATGCGATGTGTGTATTATCCTTGAAGTGTAACAAACAGAATTCCCATCTAACAAGTGATGTCTCAGCCACTAGATGGCTCTGGTGGTAAGAGAATGAAAGACAAGGAACGAGAACCCTCTCGAAGAAAAACAATGCAAGAAATGTGATTCCTGCTATAAAATCCATAAGCTCAGCACTATTACAAACCGTAGCATGGAAATGCTCAGCTTATTTCTTTCCTCCTCAGTGTTCCCAGAGTGATGGCTTCATAGGCACCCAGATTAATCCAGCTGATGCTGGATGCTGTGCTTCTCTGATACGCGGCTAATCGGGCATGTGCGTTTAGGTGGGTCGTGCAGATTCCTCAAGTTCAGCACCTTGTGTAATCTGTTTCTCTGGGATGGAGGATACTACAGATACGTGCAGCTGTCTGTTTTTTAACGTTTGTCCTTATTTGTCACTTTTTTTTTGGTCATAGATTGCAGTATTTCTTTTCATTCTTTGCCATTCCTTGGGCGGGGGGGGGGCTTGTAAACCCCTTCCTGTTCAGTGGCTTCAGAGCTCACCGTAGCTTCCTGCTTTTGACAGAGGCAGACAAGCTCCTGGCCTGGAGCTCTGCTGCAAACTTGTCCCTTTGATATAATCAGTGTATATGCCTTTGAAGTACTCTTGTAGGACAGAGAAGCTACACCGCAACCATGCGAAATGATGTGTGGAGAAGTGGAGACAGAAATTCATCCAGTCTTTCTGAGTCAAAACCGAGGTTGTGCTGTGGTACAACACCAGAGGGGAGCCCCTGATAACAGCAGAGAAGAGTTAAATGGTTGGAGAAGGTACCACTTGAAAAAATCGCTTTGCATAGCACTGTGGGACTTTTCCTTGCTGACCAGGTGCTTTCATCCCATACATGGGCAGTTCTGCTTTCCAAGTGCATCTAACATATTTGATCCTAAACCTGTACTTTTCTTTAGTTCATTTTCTGAAAGTACTCTGCAAAATATCGGTCTGCGAGGTATTGTGTTATGACAGAGGGGCTGGAAGGGATGCTGTGTACATGAGCTAAGTGGCAAGCTATGGTGTCTCTTCTCTGAGTGTAATTACACGCCACATTGTAAAGCCTTGTTCTTCAGAGTAAGAGAACTTCCTTTACACTAACTTTTGAAATTGTGGGAGAGGCAACAGCCTCTTAATGTCTGCCAGGGAAAGGCAGAAGTAAAGGGATGTGGCCACTAGATCTCCCATGCCCTCCAGAAAACCTCTTCTAGGAGGGCAGAATGGAGTAGAAAACATGAATTTCTGGTGATGGTGTTCATGATAACTGTCCAGTTTGTATCTCTTCACTACTTAACCTCCACAATGAGCTTTCATCTAAAGTAGAGAGGTCCTATTTCCTCTTGACAGTAAAATGTGAGCAAGGATGGAAAGCCAATGTCTCAGTGGAGAAATAATTTGGTAAGGTAGCAAAAGGCGGAGTTCTGAGGTCTACAAGAAAGTGTCAATGACTTAGTTGCTTGTTTCCCAGCCACAGGTCAAAATGGAGGACAGTTCTTCCAGGATTTTTTGATGTTGCCATCCTGACAGAGACACAGTTTAGATTTGGACTTGCACCTTACTGTAGCTGAACTGATTTCAGACAATAAGACCCGGTCTTCCCCTTCTCACATTAGATAAAGCTAACTTTATGGGACCCTCCTGCCCTCAGTGTTTCTCTGGGGGGAAATACAGATAAACCAAGTTTAAATCGTGGTCCAGAATAACCTCGATATGGGCAGTGTGCTGCAAATTACTTTGCAAGTAAGATGATACTGTTCTCCACCTCCTCATCCGCTCAGGGACAGATCATGCCTGCGGACAGAAGAGCTACCACAGGACACTGATGCCTGAAGTAGCCAGAGCAGTGCTCGTTTGCCAGATCACGCTGCATTTTAACTGCTTCAGGTGTCCTGTTGTTGCCTGGTCCTGTAATACTATTTCTTGATAGTGTCAAGAGTACTTTGGAGGTAATGTTAACTGTTCCTCAAAGACTAGTGTCTGGGATTCTTTAACTCAGTCTGGAGGCTGACATGAGTGTACAGTATGAGCAGTAGGTTTGGGGTGGGTTTACTCCACCTAATTCAGACATTTAAAGAGAAAAGTATGTTGGTTTTGTGTGTGAATTGGTTGTTCCTAGTAGACAGGCTGGCACAGGACCAGTCATTGCATAAGCAAGTATTGTGCAGCCTTCTGCTGCTCTGCAGAGACTATCGGGAGTCTATGAAAAGTGGAGATTTTCCAGCATCATTAATTCAGGGGAGAACGTTGAAGCCCTGGCAAAGAAACAGGCTGTATCCAGAAGATGTGTAGTTATGCTGGGAGAAATGAAAAGAATGACAGAAAAACACTATTATTCTTTTGTCTAATGAACTGCTTGCAGTGAGCGTTGAATTTGTTCGTCATTTTCCCTTGCCTGGGGACTTAAAATCTGTTGTCTGGCTGTGGGTTTGCCCTATTTCCAGCTCAGTGGAGAGGTGCTAGTACATCTACTCCAGAGCAAACCATTGCTTGTTGTGAGGCAAAGCTCCTCACATTTTGTTCCGTAGTGCCTCAAATGTTAACAGGGAGAGAGGCAGGCTACTCGCTGGGAATACCAACAGCACTGGGCTGGTGATGCGGAGGGAAGGCAAATGGGAATGCTTGGATTTGCAGGGAGATGGTGCGTTAGATGTAACTGTCCCTTTAACTTGTTCATGTCTCCATGCTATAAAGTGCCTGACCTCTGCTTTCATGGGTTTTTCTGATGATTTATTCACAGTCTTCTAAAATCTCATGTAAAGTGCAGGGTTAATTTTTTTTTTTTTTTTGGCACAATACCCAACTGAGAAACAGAACTGGAATGAGGAAATTTCTACTCTTCTGTAACAAAACAGGTGTTGCTGTTTGTTGCTTCACAATTGAATGAGCTTCTTTCTGCATAACTCTCATGTGTCTCTGGAACAGCTCCACAACAAGCCTTTTTTTGCGAAGCTCAGTTGTTAGCCAATAGTGTTCCTCTTTGAAGAACACTAAATAAAAGTGCACATCAGAGATATCTTCAGAAGCAGACAGGAGTGTGTCATTTTGCCTGAAGTCTTGTTCACACCTTGCTTTTGAGAGCAGTTTAGATATAGCAGAAGGGAGTGCTGTGGTGGGGAAAGGAGGAATGCATATACATAGAGGAAATGTTGAGTTTTCTTTTTCTCTGGGTATTTGTTAGGATGTGCTGTCTTTGTTTTGGCTTTTCACTACAACTTTTTTTTTTTTTTTTTCCCAGTTAATGAGACAAATTTGACATGGAGAAAGTGGATGAAGCTCTAGGGAACTCATTAGAGGTTTTTCATGTCAGAATTTGACTTCAAATGCATGAAGTCTAATCCTGATACTAGGCAGGGATTTATACCATGGGATGTGCTGAAGCCTCTGGCTAGAAACTGTTGGGAGTGTCCAAGAAGCAGCCTTCACTTTACCTCTGCAGCCTCAGTTGAGTCTTTCATTTAGTGTGCATTTCGACTACCTCTTTTTTGGAACATAATCCTATCCTTAGGCTGAAACTAATGGTATAGGGCACACCAATCCTCCTGTCTGAGGATTACATGGAAAGTAACTCTAGTAGCAGTCCTAGCTTTAGTTTATCACTCTGATCCTCAATCCTGATTTACATCTTGGCCGTCTCTCTCTGAACCCCAATTCCTGTGGTGGCTCCTGTTGTTTTACCTAGTGGGGGCCTCCCCAAACAGGTGCAGGGCACCCACCCAGCCTCTTGCTCCCCGGTCCTCAACAGGGCAGGGAGAGAAAATAAGATGACAATGGTCTTGAGTTGAGATAGAGAGATTACTTACCAATTACTGCCATGGACAAAACAGACTCAGCTTAGTTTCTGCTTAGTGAGGGACACCAGGAACAACAGGTAGAAGCCAGGCATTGCTTTCTTTCCTCCTGCTTTAAAGAGGGTCCTTCTGTGTGCTACCACGAGGGAGTCTCTATTACAGTCTTCTGTAAACAGCCAAAGTCTGGAAAGGCAGTGAGTGCTCCCAATTTAGAGGCAATTCTGTAAGCTAATAATATTGCTAAGGGACAGGAACAGCAGAGGCCTTAGCAATGCAAAAACTGTCAGGCAATGCTGCCACCTTTTCTGCTCTTGGCCTTTCAGTTCAGAAGGTGACAAAACGGCCCATCACTCCTTGTTGTCCTTGTGCTGTTAGCAGTGGGGAGGCTGGAGGTGTAGGGGCTGCCAGTGACAGGCTTGCACAGGCACAGGGCAATCATCTCTGAAATACTTATATTCATACTGGCGCTGAGGGATGGACCAGTACAGGGCTGAGACCCAGGCAAGGGGACCTTGAAACTCGAGACTCTCTGGGCCATTGCCTCTGGTTGCTTGTCAAAGCTGTTCCTTTGGTTTCCTTCATTTCACTCTCTTTCAATTGCAGGTTTTTTAAAAACTAAACCCCCTAAAACCCGTTCATAAAATGACTTACTCAGTTATTCAGTCGCAGCAGAGTTCGGACAAAGGTGCACACATCAAACTGTTGGCTCTACAAACCAAAAGATTGCAGGGAATCAAGAACAAAGCTCTGCTCGGAAATCTGACATGGAGACCCAAAGGCAGCTGCTGCTGCCAGTTTGGGGAAGTGCCTTTTTCCAGGCTTCTGTGCCTCGTTTGTGCCTGAGGAGACCCAGTGTGTTCCAGGACAGATACACAGGTTGAATAAGGTCTGTGTAGTTGTCCAATATCTTTCTAAATGCAGCCCATCATCCAATCTGAGGCAGATGGCCTCAAAAATGGACTGGGAGGAATAATGCTCCCAGAGTGGAGGAACTGGCTGATAGGCAAGCAGCAAAGAATCTATCCTCCACCCTTGTGACACACCTGCATGCAAGCTGAATAAACTTGATGCTGTAGAAAGAAACGTCAGTGGTTTTATGATTCACTTGCTTTTGAGGCCAGTTTGGATGCAGCAGTGGGAGTGTCAGGCTCTGCGACACGGAGTAAATGGACAGGGAAGAAAAGCTGACTTTCCTCCTAACTCTGCTCCTGGGGAAGTTACTGTGTGGTTATTGTGCTTGGTGGATATTCTGGTTTTGAATCAGCCTCACTAAACTGGAATACTATCAAGTTGGAGAGGAACAGAAGAGATTCATAATCGAGTACTTAGCGTCTCAAAGTAGATCAAGATGCGGTCATGGCTTCCTGGAGTGCTGGCCTCAGCTAAGAGTGTTCCAGTCTATTTTGATTTGTGAACAACCTTTTGTCAGCCTTAAACTAGCTATTCTGTCTATTTCAAGAGCACTTCTTTAACACCAGTAAACTGCAAAACAGATTCCCTTGTTCACTGATAATCGTCCCTAACTGCTGGAAGCTGGGGTGGCTGGGCTTTCTGCCAGCTGCTCTTGAAGGCTCTTATACCTATCGTGCTGTCAGGATAGTAGAGGGGTAAGAGTTCATAGTGAGATGTACCATTGCCTCTTCTGAACTGTGAAACAAACGTGATCATGTGGTGGACAGGGTGACCTCCAAAGGCAAATGTTTAATCCTCTCGTTTGCTTTCTTAAGATGAAACAATTTATATTTTGGCATCTTTGTCAGCAGCTGTCCACTAAGGAGCCCATCAGCCTTCCCCAAACAGTGCAAACTCCTTTTATCTTCCGAATGCTTGTGATGAGGAACGAGTTCTAAGTTGAAAGAAGAGACTTGGCAGGTTTTGAAGTGTGTGAAATAAAAATAGATCAGACAAGCCTGTGCTTTGAGCTGCTTTTTGCATCCTTACCTCAGCAAAATGATTGCTAGTTATTTAGATAGTGTCACAGGAATGAGGGAAGCTTGTGGTGGTCTCGGTGCTAAGCGTATTGCTACCTGGAGCATGCAGAGATGGTTACCCCGGGTTTTGTGGTCAGGGGCTGAGGTAAAATAAAGGATGGAGTAGTGAGGAAGGTGCTATTCACTTAGGTAGGCAGTGAGCAAGTGCATTTCTGTTTGAGTAACTGAAAAGGTCTGGCCTATTCTTCCCTCTGCTATCTGGCATCAATGGCCTCATTACCTGTGGTGCTGCTCAACATCCCCACATGTGTGCACCTCCCTACAGGTGGGCTTTGTGGACTGACTCTGCTAGAGCTCTCTGCTGCCTGCCTGACCCCACGCAGAGCCCCAGCTGACAGTGCTCACCAGCATTTTCAAGTGAGATGCTGCAGGTGGCCCTGGGAGCATGCAAGAGGCTGTGCTGTGCCGTGCCGTGCAGTGCCGTGCCAGGTAGGAAAATGCCTGCTGTGAGGGGTGCTGGGTAGGAAGCTGCTGTCGGCAGTTTGGTGGAGATTGGAGTTCACTGTCTCACGCCTTGCCACAACGTGATTGTAGATCTGAAAAGGGACCAAGCACACCCAGGAAGCGGAGGGTTTTCTGAGGACATTTTATAAAGCCTGGAGAAAAATAAGATGGTGGGGACTTGTGGTACAGTTTTGCGCTCGATGGTCTCTCCTTCCAGAAGACTGCTTTTGAAAGGTGTGCTTAAATGTCTCACTTCGAGATCTATTCTCGGGCTGATCATCTGGTGGGAGGTCAGGGGTGGGGAAGGGGCTGCGACACTACCCTGTGCAACTGCACCTTCCTCTCTGCTACAGGACATAGGTCCCATTTCAGGGTGATCATCGGTATCCTGCACGGAGAGGGAGGGAGGGAGACTGGGAAACTGCAAACAATGGAGCTAGCCTGGTGTATGAGTCTTGACACTGAGATGTGTGCACTGCTTTAAGTAGTTGAGGTTACAGCCCCATTCAGTGTGGCAGGGATCCACTGCTCCTGCTGTGTTATCTAGCAGGAGACAAGAGGCTCACTGCAGGGCAGGCATCCCCTGATTTAGGAGCAGAACAAAGCTGGTCCCTCTGGGTATCAGTGAGACCCGAATTAGCAGCTCATCGCTTTAATCCCCTTTGAGAGCCCTGAGCTTTCTCATTCAGTGCAAGGAAAGGCTCATTTGAGTTGTGTTATCCTCTGGTTTGTGAACTCAGCTTTTATGAAAATAACTTCCTCTGGATTTGGAGCCGCCAGGCTTGCTCCTGGAGCATACACCTCATCTGTAGGGGGGCACTGGGGCACTTCAGAGCTCTGAGGCTGGATGCACATCACTGTGCTCCCACAGCATCCCTCACACGTCAGCGCAGTCAGGAGCTGGCAGGGAACAGTGTGCTGTGGCAATTTCTCCACAGCTAAGCGGCAGCCCATCACAATTCATCCAAGAAGCAGTGGCAGTTTCCTAGGCCAGGACCTCATAATTTGCATTTGCATGTATTTATCCACAACTAGTTCTCCATGGGGAGGTTTCTATGGCAAAGCAACCAAGTGCATATGGAAGAATAAACACGGATCCCCCATCTGCTCAGCTGAACAAGTCCGTTTCAAGCCATGCTTTATCTCCAGCTCCTGGAGTTGCCAACTGGCAGCCAGGCATCACCAGTGATTAACAGAGAATTCCCTTGCAAGGGGCAGAATGTCTCATCTGAATCCTGCCGATCAGCACGGCTCAGACCAAACTCAGGACTTTTCAGCAGGGCTGGAAGCAAGCTGCACAGATCCTCCCTGGGGCTGCGCCAGGGACCGCAGGGAAGAGCTGTGTCATTGGTGGGCTGCACGCTGGGGGTCTCGCCTCATTTTGAGGGAGTGCCACTGTTAGGGAAAAGCTGTGATGCAGAGTGTCACAGAGACAGCGCTCAGAGCCAAAGACTGAACGCTCAGTGCTCCTGCTCCCACTTTCTAGATATGCCACTGACTCACCAGGCAGCTCCAAGCATTCATTTAAATGCTTCATGCCCGCGTTTTCTTCTTGGCACAGAGTGCTTCTCTGCTTAGACTGTAAAAGTTTAAGCAGAACTTGCTGACATTTGAAATGCTTTTCATTTTTGCTGAAAGGTATTTTGGAAGGAAAAGATGAAAACGAAAAAATAAATACCATCTCTTCCACATCAGGGGAGGAAGCCAGTACTGCACTGAGAAGGGAAAAATGAGTTGTAGGAAGAGAGTCAGGTGGTGACCTCTGGAAGCAGCACGGCCCTTCTCTGTAGTAATGGCAATGGCCAGTTCAGCAATATTTTGCCTTCTGTGAAACAATCTCTTGTTCCCTGAACCCAGTCTTTGCCATAGAAATGACTTCACTTCTTCAGATTCACTAGGAAGGCTAAAAAGTGGGTTTGGGTGACAACCGCACAAAGGAGCACATGCTCCCTTTTCACCTTGGGCTGTGCTGGGATCTTGCTACATTTACATGCCCCATTCCCCATCCTCCTGGGCAAACATCATATTCTGGCTATCTCAGAGCCTCTTCTCTTCTGCCTCTACTGGGATGGGACATTTAGCCCTAGCTATATTTGCTTTACCTTCTCATGTCTTCTGCTCTTTTTGGTCAGCAGGACAGAATCTTTATAACACTTCTGTTTGCAAGTTAACAACAAGGTTAAGAGGTCTTGCTCCAGAGGCAGAGCATCCAGTGACCAGAGTGCAGACAGGACTGTGTCCAACATTTCATAGAATCATAGAATCACTATGGTTGGAAAGGACCTCTAGGATCATCTAGTCCAACCTTCATCCCAGCATGCCTAACCACTAGACTATTTGCAGCATCAGGTTGTACTACTCAGCACTCTAAACTCAGTTTTCTTCCTCAGGGCACTGGATCTATTTGTGGCTTTTGACAGTTGATCACTCACACCTTTCAGTGCCCTCACACTCTTGGTCCAAATGGGATAAATCACTTGATAAATGTCACTGATTTACTTCTTGCAACGTCTTGTAAAATCAACAATGAGGCAAAGTTACCATTGTTATTTTAGAAGGGTTAGGATTTATATGGGTTTTTTAAATAAATATATCTGATTTCTTTAACTTTTAACTCTTTCGAAAAACTATCTGCTCTCTAAATTCCTAGGGGGACAGATAATTAAGAGGACTTGACTTACTAGCTAAAGTCCGATCAGTTTATTTGTATCAGCACCTTACAACACGAAGGGCGGCAGCCTACCACAAACGAACATCCATGTTTCACTTTCCTTAGAGGAACGAACCACTCTTGACAATGCAAATGGTACCTGCTGATCCCCTCCCACACCGCACAGGCACTGCATGAGGACTCCTGGTCCATGTTCTTGCAGTGTCTGGGCTGCTAACTCGATTCCTGAACAACCCAGAGACTCAGACTCTGTCGTGCTTCACGCTCATGTCCAAGAGAACTGTTTATTATGTTTACATAGAGCATGAGCGATGTCAAAAACACTAGAAATATTGCATCAGTGGTTTGGTTTTTGGACAGCACTAGAAATGGTGATGCAGCCACCCATACCATGTCTGTATTACAAGGTTTACAATATGCCATAAGGGGCCAAAGCTTTGTGCTTTAGTTTGGGAAATACCCACCTCTGGCACGTTCACTGCTTGCTCCTCTAGTGCCGCAGTTATGCGCTTAGCTGTCTGCTTTTCCCTAATTTCACTTGGAACTCGTAATTTTAGTACAAATAGCACAGTTTTTGAAACCANCCCATTCCATCACCATCCTCATCCCATCCCCATTCCCATCCCAACTCATCCCATCCCATCCCCCATGCTCCCACCAACACATACCTCCTTCCCCTCCCTCTCACCCCGGTCACACAGCAAATATCCTGATGCTGCAGTTCCAACCCATGTGTCCGCCCCAGTCTATGCGATCCAATGGTCTCTGACCAGGTCCCTTTGTTCAGACGTTAATACAAAACACACAATAGGAAAAAAACAAAACAAAAGGAGCCAGACACAAGAGGGAGACACACTGCCGGGCTCCAGCTCTGAGCCCTTCAACTAAGCTCCACAGCAGCTAGGCTCTTGGGGTACCTCCTTTCACACTCAAGGCTGCAGGTCCCAAGGTATCCAAGGTGCATAGGAAAAGGAAGAAAGGAAGTAAACTACAAGCCTGTTTCTGTTTTAGGTTCCCCCCCATCCCTTTCCCTCAACCCAATGGCTGCTGGAGGATATTCTTGACTCCGACAGGTCTTTTCCCGTCTTCCAGTGAGACCCTGCCTGGGGACCAGGTTCACTGTAAGTCACTGGTTCCTCTCTGGAACATGGGCGATGGGTTTGGCAGTGATGGGAGGGAGTGGAGCACGTTGTGGGGGGACGACAGGCTTTTGTCTCACAGCAAGGTGGGGGGGAGATGTCAGGGAAGGTGAGAGAAAAGAGCCAAAGGAAGCCGGTAAAGCTGGCCCTCTGCTTGATGTTTGTACTCAAGACTTCTCCTTGGGGCGGCTTCAGTGTGCCAGCACCGGCCTGTTGTCCAGTCACCTCTCACAGCCTGGCTGAGAGAAAGCACGTGGCGGGGTGCTTCCTGCTGCTTCATTCTCTGGCTGGCTGCCCTCATGCCCGCTGGAGATCTCTGAGTCGCAGTCAAGCGCCTCATAGATGGTAGGCAGCGTGGTCTGCTGGCTGAGGCGCTTGCGCAGGCCCACAAGCAACGGCTGTGGCATGGAGGAGACATCCACGTTGTTGCCGAGGTCAACCCAGGCCAGGCAAGGAAACTTGTTCATGTCCTTCATGGTGTCAGTCAGCTCCTTCATGGTTGCCCGTGTCAGTCGGTTGCCATTGAGGGAAAGATGAGTGAGCTTGGGTAGTGCCCAGAGGAAGGGCAATAGCAGGCGCACCATGTCATCATTCAGCTCGGTGAAGCTCAGGTCCACAGATGTGAGGTGGTCGCCGTTGTTCTGCAGGTAGTAGGCCATGCGATGGACGTCCCTCACGGTCAGGGGGATCCCTGACAAATCCATGGAGTCCTGGCTCACCTTCTTCTGCAAGCTAGTCTTCAGGCTAATGATGGAAAGGGGCAGAGTGAGAGATCATTCAGGAGACCACTCTCATCCATCTCTCAACCAAGTGAGAGAGCACTTTGGACAGGGGAGACCTTGTTAAGAATATGGGCTAGAATGCTAAGCAGAGGGTTAATGGAGTTCACTGGGAAAACAAGCACAAGGTTTGCACCACATCTCTGGGCAGACTGGGGCTTTCCTGTATATTCTCAGCACTTTACACATGAACTTTGCCAGAACTGGCTAAACCTAGGATGCTAAAGTGTCCTCCACTAGCACCTTTCAAAGGCTTCATCTGTATGTGCACATACAGATGCTCATGCATAGAAAGCAAAAAAAACCAAGGCAAGCAAACTCTCCAAGTGCACTAGTTTGCAATGTGTAGGGGCTGTTTGTGAGCCACCTCTCCAGGTCAACACCAAGGTCTGTGGCAAATGGACAGTGCTGCAGGGCTACTGCAGAGGAGAGCAGTGCTAAAAGGCTGAGAAATGGATATTTTATCTGGAAAATAATCTACAGGCAAACCGTGCTCCAGGAGTGGTTTTACTGCATGTCCCTTTAAAAGCCTTCCCAAGCAGTCAGTAAGCAGCACCAGTGGCTGTCTATTTGGGTCTCTGTGGTCAGCAGATCATCTGGGATCTGCTGCAGCTGTGAGGAGGCCGGCAGGGCATAAGGGTGTTAAAAGAAATCTAGAGAGATGTTTTCAACCATTTCTTTTGCAGTCTGCCTGACAAGTGGAGTGAGGAGGAGGTAGGCAAGCTGTACAGCAGGCAAAGCTGTGCTACGGGGCTGTTGGGTATGCAAAGGGAGTGGGATGTGGAGTTTTATGATGGACTGTGGGTTTGTGAGAGTGCTGTGTGAAGTGGGAGTTGTGGGACTGTAGGAGCCGGTGGCAATACATTGCAAGATTGAGTAGAAATATGTGTTGGTGTAACATAGGAGAACCTAATCCCTTAGTGTAAATGATACTAGTCTTGTTGTTCTTTCAAACCCATCTGCTTTAAGGATATGGGAGCCCTAGTAGGACTTTTTCTAGGGTGATTAATCACGTGCTCCGTGGGTCTGCAAGTGCCTTGTTGAGCTTGGGAGGAGCAGGGTGGGTTAAAAATTAACCACCAATCTGAAGGTCCCCACTCTTCCTATCTGGCTCTCTGTAGTGTCCTGCACACCTGTGGCACAGCCAGGCCCTGAGAGCAATGGGTACATGGGGACATGCAATTTCCTCGGAGGAGGCTGCAGCACCGCAGGAGCTCCGTGGCAGGTGAGAATGTCCCTCCTTGAGGGGGCCTTAGTGTTGCCAGGCTCTTCTGTAGCTGTGGACAGTGTGATGCTGCCTCTGTAGCTTTGCTTTACATATGCAGTTCATGGCATCCTGCAGATTTCAGTCCTCAATAATCCTTTATGGCCATGGGATAACACAAGCGAATAAACGTGTGTCGGCCCAGGCAACAGCCCTTTGTGGCCCTACGCCCAACACTGGCAAACCTGCAGCTGCGCTTCTTTGTGAGAGGGTGAGGTGGAAAGACCTCGTGGCCTGCCCCGTGAATTCTCAAGCCCACAAATTCCCGTTCTGGGTTTAGTGGCAATTTGTTCAGGCTACTTTTGTGTCCTTGCGCTTCCCATGGGAGTTCACTGTGCAAGGCCGAGGCTGCATCTGCAAGCATGCATTTGAGCTAATGAGCAATCATGGTAGAGAGGTAATAACAGTATGGCATAACCTGTATTCAGACCTGAAGGTTTAGAAGAGCCTTATGTATAACTTGCTAAATGTTTACACTTTACGTGACCCAGACTACCTGTCAGGGGATCATGGGAGGGGCAAGGGTGTCTGTACTGTCAAACAGTGGAGTCTGATGTACTGGTGAATTATGATTGGTCTGAAAGCACACAAATGAGTTCTCCAAAGGGCCTTCACTTGAAGATGGTACTTGGTATCTCTCCAATATCAGGGCCCCAGAGACAGGACTGTGAAGAATCCATCAACCACATTCCTTGTAGCAGCAGTGCAGTTCCCTAAGCCACTGCAATAGCAGTAAAAGTTGAGAACTGTGCATGGTGCAGCCTGGATGGCAGTGGCCTAGCTTCCCTGCTCCTGCTAATCAAAGGGATGCTTGGTATCAGCCCAAGCTGCCTGGGAGCTGTATTTCTTCAACTCCCCTTGAAAAACAATGTGTACTGCCCTTTTTTTTATTATTTTTTTTTAATAATTTGTCACCAACCAACCACTGGCAGTGGTGTAGCACAATTTACCACAAAAGCGGGTTCAACTTGTATAAAATCTACCAGGGGTTGGTTTCAAAGCTGGAAGAGTGTTAGGTCTCCCCTGGCACAATATTATCACTTTAGCTGTGCTAGATGTTTTATCTAGGTGTTTGAAATGGAGTACTTGTTGTCCTAACAAAACCAAGCACAAAACACACTGTGGAGGTGTGCATTTATATTGGGTGGACAAAGAAAGGAGAAAGGAATCTTGAGTGTAAACCTGACTACACAGGGGAAATAGGCCCCTGTATCTAGTTGGGGATGATATGAGAGATGAGACGGAAGCATTCCAGTGGGGGCTGGTACAAGAGAGGAGACAGAAGCCTTCTCTGGGGAGACAGAAGCCTTCTCTGGCCTGTACTGGTTTAGAGTAAGACTTTGTTGCGGGTGTGGGGGAATACAGAATAAACAAGCATAGACCAAAGCCTGTATCTTGCATTACTTCAGTGCCTGTTTTGTGCAAATATAGCCTACGGCTCTGGACATTGTCTTTCCCAGTACTGTCAACCCATGGCAGATCCTGGGGAGAGGGGGCACAAAAAGGAAACATAAACATGGGGACAACTCCACCCTTGGCCCCAAGCTTTGTCTATGTCAGTGCAAAGCCTCCTCTGACCTTTCTGCTGTAAAGCTACAAGGAACAATCCTTAGTGATCCCAATCTGGTATGGGGATGGAAACCAGGCTGGAGTGGGGACCACTGGAGGGCATGTCTGAGCCGGCACCGCTCCCTCTGCCGGGCCTCAGCATTCAGGTGCCGAGTTTCCTGCTGTCTGCAACAGCAGCTTTCTTAGCAGGGGGCAGCTTTGAAAGGCCCTTGGGGTCCCCTTCTGAAGGACTTGGCTCAGAGTGCAGACAGTGATCACCGAGGGGAAATGTCAGAAGCAATGTGCTTGTCTGCCTCTGCCCGTTAAGCCTGCCCTCCTGTAGACTGCTATGCTGGGACTGCAGTAATAAGTCATGGATCACGCTCTGGCCAGAGCAGGTACCTTCTGCTGCTCTCCCCAGAAACAAGCCAATACCCCAAGGAGGCTTTACTCAAGCAGACAAATTATCTTTCCGTAATTGATTCTCCAGACTGGCCTGCTCCTGGCTGAATGTGCATAAATCCTCCCGTCCTCTGCCAGAGCCCTCCCTCCTTTGCTGGCTTGTTATTCTTTCCTTTCCTGTGTTTTTGCTGCTTCCTTTTGCCCTCATTGCTGTACCTGCCAGGGTGACTCTGGGCCTCCTCTCTCAGTACTGTGGGCTCCTGTTCTCTTGCCTATAAAAATGCCTCTTGTAGGGATGTGTCTGTAGAAGCCTCTCCCTGGTGGACACAACCCTCATGCTGCAGCCAGGCCCTCAGCTCTCTGGTAAGTGCTGGAGCATGAGATCTGCCACCCCACGCATGCTGTGAACCCTGGCAGCTCTCCAGCTGCCTCCTTGGTGTTTCTGTGCAGCTCCAAGAGCTGCAACAAAATAGCATCTCTGGGGCAGGGCACAGAATAGTTGCCCACTCCCCCTCCTCTATTGCTTTAGAGATAAATATATCTACTTTCAAAAAAAGGGACAGGGAAATGTGGGTCGATAATTTACTCTGAAATTATCTGACACTTGGTATTTGTTTGGAGTTCTGCTAAGCTCTCTTTCTCTTGGGGGGGTGTGGGGGGCAAAACACACAGGACACTGAGCTGTCAGATACTTGTGCTGCAGCTGAGAAAATGCCAAGTTTATTTCCAGGGAAATGGGTCATCTGTTATCCCCTAATTTCTGCAAGTAAAATAGGCTTAAAGATTGCTTCAGCTGCAGAAGCTTTTTTTCTTTGTGTGAAACAAAACAGCTACTTAGTGATGTGGCTCTTGATGCCATGCCCATGGGACTTGCGGGCAGAGGACTGCAAAGCACTAGAGGCTGGATTAACCTAATGCTACCACAACTGGTGCTGTGTGCGGATTTATAATTGTGAGGATTTGCATCTAACAAGGATCTGGACCCTGGATGCAGGGAAGCAGATTGTGTTTGTATTATCTGCAGCAAGCTTAGAGAGGAAACAAACCGCTACTCCCTCATGCTGGAGAAATGGCTGCAAGTGAGAAATTCTGTGAAACTTGAGCAAGAAGCAAGGGTGATGAGCAGCCTGTCCCCCCACTGTCTGGCTGGACCTAGATGCAGCATCCGATGAGGAACGGTGCGTGCCTGCCTTTCTGTGTATAAGGGATCAGCGCCCTGCTTGCAACCGGAGTGCCGTCCTCCTGATGAAGGATGAGAGCTCTTCTAGGTACATCTCCTCGATTCTCAAGTGAAACAAGTTGTTCCTTGCAGCATTCTCACCTTCCCCCCCGGGGTCTGTCCTTTCTCTCACTTTTCTCTAGGTGCCAACTCTTCTTTTTACTGGGCACTAGCCAGCAGTCCCCGTGCTGCGCCGTGAGACTGGCCACATGAGATCCACCCAGGGTCAGTCCAGACAGTGCAGGAGTCTCAAGAATCTGACACATCAGAAGGCGGCTTTCTATCTCTCAATCAGAAAAGTGGGCTGGGAAAGGGATGAAACCATCTCACGACTCCATTGTGGGTTTTTTTCTGACATAAAATCTTCCTCTCACCTCATAAGGCTCAGCCACTGTTCCTGCCTCCTATGAACGCAGCTAACATGAGCAAATTCAGAGCTGTCTTGACATGAAACAATTAAGAGAGAGACCTGAAATTAATTGCTAGTTGTTTTGTCTCCAGGACCTGTCCCAAAGGACCTAACCTTAAAGCCCTTTTCCAGGTGTTTCCTTGAGCCCACAAAGCTGACAGCTCAGCACACTTTTTTATTAGCACTTAATCCCTTCAACTTCTTATTCACCAGTTAAATTCTTGGGTGGCTGCAGAGGAGTGTAATGGCTCCTTATTGTAGTTCTAGTGGGACTTGCTGCAGCCACAGCAGTGCTTGACCTCTTGTTAGCTTTGAGGGGTTTGGAGGAGCTTGTTCAACACAGGAATGTTCAGGCCTGGAATCCTAGCCTCTTCTCTCCATGCTAATAAGAGAGGCTGAGAGGAGACAGTAAGAGTCATACAGAGTTTCAGTAATGAGGGATGCTACTACTTCCTGACTGTCCCTCTGGGGAATTACCAGCTTTCTCCCCTCTCCTTCTTATTTTTATGTTTAATTTGCCTCCAAATATCAAGTTTTCCTGATGCCAAAGACTCCCATCACTGCATCCCCTTCTTCATTAACAGGCACTGCCAGTAATGGCTAATTAGCCATGAGCTAGGTATCTCTTGGCTGCTCTTCCTTGCACAGAACCTAGGGACAGGCATGTTTGGATGGCTTCTCTGCTTCGAGCAGTGATTTAGGGGATGGACTCCAGGCTTTTTAATTGCCTGCTTAACATAATCTGCTTGCTTTGGTTCCCTGTGGCACAGGGTGCTGCTGTGCAGGGCTGGCTTTAGCTGTCTCTAGCAAGACATGAAAAAGGAAAGAGCAGCCTTAAAAGCACTGACCTAGACTAACCCAACCTGAGCTGCTCTGCAGCTGGGCCCAGCACCTTTGTAAAGTTAGAGTTATAAAGTTATATAAAGATGGAGCACAAACAGGCCACTTTCGTGAGAAGTCCCTTAGTCACATCTCCATTCTTGCATCCACTCAAGGCAATCCCTCACTGTGGAGAGAAGGGAATGCAGAGGTCACCTTTCTCCTATCACCTTCTCTATGCAGCTGGTATGAGACATGGATATCTATAAGTGATTATGCAGCTGAGCACCTCTCCTCCTCCTGGTTCCGCTGCCATCTCTACTCTGTCCTTGAAGGTGTGCTCAGGAGAGCTGTGAACCCTTGGCCTTTCTGCTGCTGCCACTACATCCATCCAAAATCTCTGGTTTTATCCCCTCATTATTTAGGTCTGTCTGAGCAAAGCAGGGAATAATGCTATCTCCTCACTGTCCATGTCATGGAACAACCTATGTCCTTTCCAAACCTTCAACTATCTAAGAGTCATGAAAGCACAAGGTCTCTGCTGATTCTTTCTAACTACCCTCTGCCACCCCACCTCTGTTATTTCACCCATTGTGTCTCTATCAAAGTGTCATGCTTCTCCTGCCTGTCAGTCCTGGACTTTTTCTTATGATCTGTGACAGGGCACTGTCAAGCTGCCGAATGACCCTTTCCACTATCTCCAACAGCCTCTGCAGATGTACCTGCTTCTTGATGCTGCTGGGAACCCTCATCATGGGTAGCGTTTGTGTCTCTCTGCACTGTAAGATGAAGGAAGTGGACAGTACCTGCCTCTCTCCACAGTTTATTCACCAGTTCATATCTGTCCAGCTGACATCTCTGTAAACAGCAGCTTCTTAAAAACATGGTGTGGGGCAGTCCCTGTACTCCCATATGACAGTTACCATGTGGCTTTAGTTAACTGACTGGTATTTTCTAACTTAGCTTCCTATCTCTAAAGAAGGAATGATGGTGCCTATTTACCCTGTTGCATAAGGGTGACACAAAGCTGTAGTTAATATTCACCTCATGCCATGTGAAGGCTAGGATCCAATCTGCCAGAGCTGTCATCTGCAGCCCAGTGATGTTTTTAAGAAGAAGAAAAAAAAAAAAGATCCAAAGCCCTTTAGAGCTGTTTCTTTGCAGTGTTCTAGACGTGAGTGCTTTCATTGCATTTTAAAAGTGCATCTAATGCCGCAATGTCTGAGCAATGCACATCAATAACTGGTAAACAGAGCAATGAGCCCAAAAGGATACTCAGTTCTCCACCCAGTTTTGGATTAGCCAAGATGAAATTCACTCAGATGAGCAAAGTACAACTGTGGTGAGACCTGTGAAAAGGAAAGCTCAGGTGTATGAAGTTCAGCAGTTACTGAGTCCATGCACACTACTGGCTTTCCTCTTCCATAACCAGTTACTGTGTGGAAAACTTGGAGGGCTTTTTTCTGTGCCGGGAACACCCTACTTGTAAAGATAGTTCTTTGTTTACTGCCTGCATGTTTTGTGGATTCAGGTTTGATCCTTAGCACTCCAGAAAGGAAGCAGTTACCCTGAAGTAGCCAGCTCTGGGGATGATGTGAGTGGAAGATACATGGGATTCCCTGACATGGCTTTGCCATGATAGCTCAGTTTTAATCCACAGTTTCTTGATTACAGATAAGGCTGTGATCCCGCTCTCCAGACAAAGACTGTCTTCACCTGGTACCTTTCTCCCTCTCCACTCTGAACTGCAGTTCAGTGTGGCTTTGCCCTCAAAAAGTAATATACCCCCTGCATTGAGAGATGCAGATGGAGCACTTGCACTCCTGCAATACTGAATTAAGGAAGCCTCAAGACTTCTGAAAACAAGAATTAGTAGCAGCCAAAAAGTCTGCATCTGTCAAAATACCACCAAAGTGATGTTGATAGCCTAAAAAGCCTACGGCTGCAGAAAGATGCATTTCTTAATCTATTACTTTTTACACTATAACCATCAATTTAATGGGAAAGTGCAGCTGCAGTTATACAACACTCCAGAATGTATTCTGCTCATTAAGTGTGAATGATCTACACAACTGTAAAATGGTGTTAAAAATGTATTCCCATTAGGATACAAGGGACTGATCACTGTGCAGTAAAGTCATGTTGGTCTTTGCTGCAGAAATCTTGTCCTCTGGCTTTTTAATTTTTAATTTTAAAATCCAGAGTAAATCCCTCAAGAGCTCAATTCCCTTGCTTGGTTGGGTAGCAAATCCAAGTAGTGTCAGCTGCAAGGTGAGGTACAAGCTGTTGACTGGAGGCTGCAGACATGAGACAGGATTTTTGCGGGAAAGGAGAATTGAACCCCTTGCTTTCAGTGTGGCAAACCTGTTAGAGTATCACCTGGGCACCTGAAAGATCCTCTTTGGGTGACTACACAGCATGTCTGAACAGCGTCAACAGCAGCCCACTCTGTCCTCTGCAAGGCACACTGCACCTCTGCTGCAGTTGTAGCCCAGAGCTGAACACATCAGTGTTTAAGGTGGTAGTGGAAGAAGGGACTGCTGGCTTTAGTGGAGAGAAGGTTTGTGGTTAAGGAGATCTAGAGGAACATATCTATGCATGTCTGCAGGTTCTCGCATTTGATGCTTTGCTAACTTAGTCTACTTGTGAAGGTTTAGTATCTGGTTGGGGTCTATAGCATAAGACTGTTTCTGTTTGGTGGAAGAATGATTGATTCTTAATAGAGTTTACAGTTCCAGCTGTCTTGGCATTGCTGTGCATCAAAACAGGAGTGCTTGAAGAAATGTATCTTAGCCCTTCTGCTTTATCAGTTCATGGGTGGCTCAGGTTTGTACTTGCTGGATGTTTTGGGTCCCACTGAGAGCAGATGGGGAGTAACTCAGTTTGTTCCTGACCCACTGGTTTGCTATTTGGTGGTGGGGAGGAACACCTGATGTGTGATCTCACTCCAGTACTGCAAGTCCTTTCCATCTCCAATACTACATCTCCATAACAGCCCAAATGTAATTAAAACCTGGCAGATGCTGTAAGCATTCTGTATGGCTGGGCTAGTTAATTATCTCCTGGACCATCTGACATGCTGCCAGAAAGCGGAAATCACATTTCAGAAGAGAACAAGGGGGCTCTGCATCAGCTCTATGAAAGCCAGAAGCCAAAGCCCAGGAGACTGCAAAAGTGAGGAGAAACCAGTTCCTTAATGTGGTCTCCATACAGTGATTCCTCCTGGCTGTCCCAAATCCCCGCTAGATTTCAGAAATGCCTTCAAAGTATTGCAGCTACAACAATACTTTTTATGGGACCTTGAAGGCAGAAAAGGTACAAGTGAAGGGCACAGATTCAGTAACAGATGATAGTAAAATTCCCTCTGTCTACTAGTGGGAATAGTGGAGTATTCGGATCTGGTAAAAACAGCCTGTCTGAACAAAATTAGGCCCTGCTATGTCCAAATGAAGCAGCTACTTCTTGCTTTCCTGCTGCTGGCAACATACCTTTTCTTGCAGTGGCCTCAGATGCCAACTCTGCAGGCAGCTTTTGCTGCAAACTGCAAACTAGCTCCTCTCCAGTCTTAAGAGGAGGACGCTCTGCTGTTTAATATTTCATCAGAATTATTTTGTGCCTTATGTAACACCTTGCAGCTGGGCCTGGCTGCCAGACAGGGCCGCCCATTTTAGACCTATATTTCCCTCCATTTCATATTGTCTGGCTGCCCTCTCTCTGCCTGTGCTCACAGATGCTCTGTACATGGCCAATACTTTGGGCCTGACCCTTCTGTGAGGAATTTGGGCTCATGGGGCCTGGAGCTCTTCTGCCCTGCTGTGTGGTTAGTAAGTGATGAGCTTGCAGCAGGTGATACTCTGCTCTCCCTGCAGTTAGAGGAAAAACCTCCAGGCTGGAGTTCAACTGGAGAAGAGGTTTGTTCTGCCTGCAAACAGGAGTGTGGGGGCAGAGGGTTGAGTTAGGTAGTATTAGGAAGGGATTTTTCACTTGGAAAATCAAAATGAGGCTGGGTTTCAGCAAAAGGGAGCTTGGAAAGGAATAGAGACAGACACCCTCTATAGAGCAATCCCTGTCTCCAGCACTTCTTATCTTTAAGCCTTTGTCTCTTGGGAGAGGACAGGGATGAGGTCAGATCTGCTCTCTACATCCTGCATCTCCAGTGCTCTGCAGTATCCTGCAGAGCACTGTCATGAAACCAAGTGGGTCTGGAAAAGGACTCGCTCAGCTCTGGTCCCTTGGTCTTGTTCCGTGCTGTGGTTCCCACCTGCAGACCAGCACTAGCAGTCCTGCCCTGTGAGGAGCTGAGCATCAGAGCATTGAAACTCCCAGAGCACTCAGATTCAGTGGCAAAGCAGGGCTACAGGTAAGAGAGACATGGCCTGGAAATCACGGCATTAGGGATTTTATTCCTTAAGATGCACTGGGAATCTGCCTCTTGGAATGAAAGGTACGATAGAAATGTCAGCTCCCATGGGGAACTTGAAGTTACTGGCACATGCCTCAAAGACTCTGAGTCTCTCAAAAGCTCAAGGCCTTTCCCAGAGTGCTGCCAATTTCACGTTTCTTTTTCTCCAATCTTGCATTTATCCTGGCGAAGCTAGTGTGGCTGACATGACCTCTTTTCTTAGTCACTGTCCTGTCTTCAGCAGTGGTGATCTGTGCCACAGGAACAGGCTTTGGTCAAAGAAAATGAGGAGAGAAGGAGTAGATTTAAAACTAGGGATTGCTCTTTATCTACTTAGAAAAGCCAGCAAGTGTCAAGGAGATAATAAGTGTGGGTGTCTGAATATCTTTGCAGTAGGGCAAAGCAGCTGCCATCCAGCAGCTGTCAGTGCCTGATGTGCCTTGAGTTGCATTCCCTTTGTGTGAGGCTCTGCATCACCCCTGGTTCCTCTCTTGGTCCTGGCAGACAAGTGGGTCCTGGCAGACAAGTGGGAGGCAAGTAAGGACAGTCACCTCTCTGCTAGTCACCCCAAAGTGGTTCCTACTGAATAGGGTGATCAGCTTGTGGTAGTGCTTCACAATGCAAAGCCTTCCACACAGGCAGGGAAGTTATACAGGTACAAACGAGGACAAAGTGGGATGCAGAGCTGGGGGCCAGCGCAGCTCAGCGCATAGGTGTGTGTAGGGGCAAAACTCCAGTTTTGGCCACGCTCCTAGGGCCAAACACCCTGCAAGCCCTGCCCAAAGGGTCGACTGTGCTGTGCAATCAGTGGGATTGATTTCAGTGCACTTGGCAGAGATTGAGGAACTGTAAGACTACACAAAAAGGAATAAATATCAAACCTGATCAAGGAAAGGGGTGTTGGTACTGACCCTGTGCTATTTGGCTGGGGTTTTTGAAGAGACTGAGCAGCAGAGGCTACATAAGTTTTCAGTCCTGTCTTTCTCTGAGAAGGGCAGTGGTGGCAAACTGGGGTGGTGTTTGGCTGAAGCACAGTTTCTCCTGGCAGATCCTCCTCCATGCCCACCCACACTGTCCCTGCCAGGCTGCTTACCACATTTGGGACTTCCTCCGAGGCATGCCGTGCCGGTGCCATTTCGAGTGAGGGGTTAGGTGGTAAATCAACTGCCTGCAGATCCTGTCCGACGATTTCCAGGGGTCATATTCCTGAAAGCAAAGGGACACCTTAGACTCTGCCTGCACCACAGTAGAACTGGAGGCAAGGGGGAGGACAGAAGAAAATGAGAAAGGAGCAGAGGTGGTAGTGGAGCAGGGGCACCTGTATAAGGGAGGAAACAAAGAGAAGAGGAAGAGAGGATGAAAGAGGAATGGTGATAAGGCCTAAGATGACTTTGCCACATGCCATCTCCTCCTGGGGTAGAGGAGGAGCAGTAGGAGCTCTGCACTGCCAGGAAGAACCCCAGCCCAGCCAGCATGTTCTGGCCCAGAGTGGAGCTACAATTTCACATCCTGCCCAGGAGCAGCTGGATCTCAGAAGAGGGCGTTCTTTTCTAGAGCTGTGGCAGTGTCCAGCTCTAGGCCAGGCAACACCTGGGAAGGCAGGGGTGACTGACAATACAAAAAGGGCTCTGTGCAGGTGTCCCCTACACCCTTCAAGAGATCTTTGCTTTCAAAAAAGCCCCATGTAGCTACAGCACCTTACACCTAGCTCCTTACTGCTGTATCCTCTGCAGCATGCGCCCCCAGCCATGCAGACCAGCTGCCAACTCAATCTGTTACAGACCTATGCTAAATTTCTATCAATTACCTTGTTGCCTTGCTTCCCAAACTCTAACTGCATACTGTCTTTGGACTATCTGTCACCCTAATGTGGAAAGTTCAGCAGTCAGCACCCTTGTCCCATCCCTGAGGCGATGCTTGCTGGGAGAGATGTGCCCTAGGATATCTCTGCTCCTCCTGCAGCAACACCCTGACTCTGCTCCCTCTTGTGCTCTAGCTGCGAGATGCTGGGACAGGGAACTAGTGAGTTGCCCATACCCATCTTACTTCCTTGCAGTCCACTCTGCTCCCAGAAGTCTGAGTTTGGGAGCTTCCTAATGCCGTCAGTTCCCTCCAACCCCTGCAGTAACTCATCAGGAAAAGATGGCACCAAGGTAGTTGCTACCTTTCTGGCTTTATTTTTGCATCTTTCTCTGTCACCATGACAGTGAACAGCACCTCTCTTCCTCTTGTGAAGCAGAATGGCAAATGGCAGCTGCTGAAGATGGGGATTTCTGACCCCTGTGTTGTATTTTCAAATGTTGGTAGACATCTGCATTTCCATTCCTCAGTCCTCCAGCTGTGGTGCAACATGTGCATTTAGGGATTTGATAGGTAAACACATAGTAAAGCTGTCAGAAAATGTGCTAATTTATTCTTTATTGCAAGCGGTTAAAGTGCTGTGCTGTGGGCCAACAGCTGCACTGTGACTTTCCTAAGCAGTCACTGAATCAGCTGAATTCCCTGGGGATGCGCTGCCAGCATGTGGCTGTTCTGCTGTGCCAAGTGGGAGAGGGATCCTGGCCTCAGTGCTCAGCTGACCACCCCCCGATCCCTGTCCCAGCTCCCCTAGGAATCTGATAGGGACTGGCTTGTGCCCTTGGGTTAGGTGTCTTGGTTTAGACTACTACTGTGCTGGCAAGGCTGCAGCTGGCACCCTGCTGCCATGTACAACAGCAAACCCTTCCAAGTGGGCGCACGTGCACACCAGGCTTCAGCGGACAAGCTGGCACAATGCTCTGCAAGCGTCTGTTGGCTCACAACTGAGAGTTACCCTCCTGTTCATTCCCGTGTCCTCACTGATTTAATTTCCACTGACAGACTGGGAATTACACTCAGCCTGCTTGCCTGTAATGCAGTTACACCCAGCAGATGCTCAGCCAGGGTCAGAGAGGGGACGTGGTCTGCTGATGTTTGTGCTGGGAAGGGTGCTGCTGCTGTAGGGTACTGAGTCTCTCCAACCCCTTAATGAAACTCCTGTTGGCTCAGGTGCTCAACATCTTCCTTAGGAGTGGGGAAAATCTCATCTATATAATGGTACATGTGCATCTATAAGACATGAAAATAGAGGAGGGGAGATATATGCAGGTATATAAAAACTGTAGTGTGTTATCTGCTAGACACCTGGGCACTGCAGTAGGGTAATGTCCCCTCATGCTGCCTCCCATGAAGGGCACTGCACAGCGTAAGATTGGAGATGGGCTGGTAGGACAGTTGGAGATGAGGTCAAGTGAAATACGGATAAGAGGCTGCAACCCACCACCTTCCTTTTTAATGCTTAGAAATTTGCACAAATATTAGGCTTCAAGATTATTTTTTTTTCAGGCTGCATTGCAGCCCAAAGATGATTAAACTTTGGCTAAATGTAGTTCGTCTATTGAGACCTGACTGGTTAACTGTTATCAGAGAGCCTCAGGAGACAGCAAAACAAGGTCAGAAATGCCACTAATCTGCACCAGGCATTCGGTGTATTCCCCAGGGTGCTGTTGTTTGCTCTGAGCTGTGTGTCTCTCTTTGAATAAAATTCACTCTATTGCTCTCCTTAAAAAGCCAACATGACATTTGCCAAGCCTGAGGAGCAAATGGATGTATCTCAAATCTAAGTGTTTGGGGTGGCAAAGGGTAACAGAAGTAGATGCTGGTATTGCAGGGGGCCTGTGGTGTCTGTGATGCTTGCCTGCACTCGGCCTTGCCTTGCTTTGTCTCTGCTCTCCACATCCTCGGAAGGGAAGTGCTGGAGCAGTGCAGGGATGCCGTGCATGTAACATGTTTGCTTCTCAAGCCCTGAGTTGCAATATATTCCTACAGCACCCTTCTTTCCTCAAGAGATCTGGGAGGTTATAGTTAGGGTCATTACATATGGCAAAGGGCTTGGGAAGAGAGAGATTGTTCTCCTCCTGCAGAGGTGCAGAGATCTCTGTTCCCCTTTGCAGCCCCATTAAGATCCCCATAAGCTAGCTGCTTTGAACTTCTGGAGCATACCGGTTAGTGTGGCACCACCTATTTTTATCTAGCCTTTACTCTGTCATCAAGTTTACTATAGGCCCAAAAAGTAAATTCCCGATTTCTATGTGCATAACCTCCCCCTCCTTCAGTTGCATTCATGTTCTGAGGTAGTTTAACTGATTCCTATAGAAATATGCACAGCAATCTGTATCCTACCCCTCCAAAGGCATACACTGGCTGATACTGAAAGATTGCAGAGGACCACCCAACACCAGTCACCCCATTATGGCTCTCTTTGCATCAGTGCTATGTCACAAAGTATTCATTAAGCTGAGGGAAGCGTTCACCTTTTTGGGACACTGCAGATCTCTAGCGAGGCTCATCAGCAAGTCATGGGAGATGGGATCCACCAAGTTGAGGAAGGTCGCATTTTTGTAGAGCACTTCATTGAGGAATGTTCCTTCCAGTCCCAGGTCCTACAAGAGAAACAGACAGTCAAATATACAGGCTTCTTTGGAGCTATAATCATGAGGTGTTTTGAAACTAAAAAGTTAATCAAATGAATTGCTAGCTGGTTGATTAATACAGGAAACTATCCAACAAGGGTGAAGCAGCTGTATCTGACCCAGCATTACTGTGATGGGGGATGCAGACAGCCAGAGAACTGAATGAGATGCAGTGTTAAGTTGAGCAAATAAGTCTAGGGACCACCTTGTTTCTTCCTACCACAGGAAGGAGAGAGCAGTATCATTTTCAGTCTGTCTGGAGCCCAGAGAGAATTAGCTCCAGAGAAGCTCAGTTTAGTCAGCCTCTGTGTCTGAATCTGCTGAAGAAGCCAGGCAGGAAGGTTGTCTCTAAACCTGCTTCTCCAATCTCAGATTTTCTGGCAGAATCAAACCTTTCTCAGGTATTTAGATACTGCCATACATCCTGGTGGTGGTTGGCTGAGCAGAAGTCCTTCCCATCAGTTTGAGATTAGCTGTGCTTTGAGTTTCTTGGTAAGCGCTAAGTGTTGGCAGCATTGTCTTTAGGGTGTAATGGTAAATTTATAGGTAGCTCTACAAAACAATCATGGAGAATCCTCTTCTCATCTTCCACAGTGTGAACTAGAGGAACATCTGTGGTCCATGCAACCTACCTGCATGGACCAGGGCATGGGGCACCTTTGGACATGCTGGAAGAAACCTCAGCATCCTTGGGAACAAAAAGCCTCCCCATAAGTCAGATGGGTGATACTGCAAAGAATTAAGCTGTTTGTTGCTAAGACAAAAGATAAGATCTAACATGACACAGTTACTACACTCAGGAGGTACCATAAAGCTTTAAAAACAAAAAAAGCATCAGAGAAACAGATCATATACTCACATGAAAATACCCCGAGGGCAGAAAAAAATACCCCAGGAGAAGAAATGTAGACCAAAAACAACCTCTCTAATAGGGATAGTGCTGCATTTGATTCAGCTGACACGGAGGGCTCAGATGAGGGAGGATACAAGTCCTATGCCCATTCTGTGTGCTGCTGCCAGTAGAAATGAATAAGCAAATAGGTGCCCCATATGTTCGCGCTGCTCCACTGAATGCGTGCTTCAGGCACCACCCAGTCAAAGATGCACTGAGAGCCAGAAAAAAAAAACAAAAGAGCTAGGTGTATGCACATATATCACCATCAGGGATGGAGCCATTAGCTGGCAGAGGTGTGGGATCTTAACCCTAAGCAGCAATCAAAGCCAGTGCTGTATCCACTCTCTCCTGCTCTGGATATGCTCGGGTCAAGCAGAGAACACAATACCAGAGAGATTCTGGCTACAGATCTGGCAGAGAAAGGAGAATAAATCAAATGCTTTACAGCCCTATCGCTGTGTGTACAGAGGTGATACCCATAAGGAACCAAGGAACCCAAGCAAAATTCACTGCTTGGGTCCTGAAGGACAGACAGCCACAGCTGGATGTGCGCCAGGAGCTTACCAAGGCATCATGCCACTGTCTCCCTTAACCATAAGGCTTCAGGGAAATGGAGCCTCCTACACCAAGTGTAATATGCACAGATGAAAGCTGCCGAGAGGATGGCATGGCTAGGCATGCAGCAGTGGTTGTCAGAACAGTAATTAAACTCCTCCACTTAGAGCTATACCATTAAGACGAATCTGCATTCCCATTATAAATCCTGCCTTTAAGGGTTTTATAAGTAACATAGCTGTAAATATTCACTTCACATTGATAGTCCGTAAATTCTTAGCCCAGGGGCATTTCCTGGTTCATCTTACTTATTTCCCTCCCTCTCCCTTGCTCTCTCTCATTTCTTGGAAAATTTTGTATCACCTAAAGGGTGGCTGCAAGCAGCAGAGTATTTTAAGTCTTGCCTGTTCAGTTGGCTTAAAAATGACACTTGGCCATTGTCTTGGCACAGGGAAATCAGACTGTACCAGAATTTTACTGGTATAAGACTGTCTCCCCTGGCTGCAGCTGAGCGACGCCTAGTTAGACCAGCAGGAAAGCTGTTCTGTCTTTTGTAGGTGGGTATTTCTGAGACTGGTAAGGTGATGTGCAATGGAGCTGTCCAGGTGCTTCTGCACAAAGCAAACTGTATATGAGTGCACACCGGAGGTTTGTAGTGGTTCTCTGCACAGTCTTCTAAAATACTGGGAACTTACATCTCTGTTAGTGGAGCTGCTTCTGCTTGGCTTGCTTCCTTTACTTTATCACACCCTCTCGACATCCTAGGAGCAGTCCACAACTCTTTAGAGTCTGCCGACCACTGGTCAGAACCCACTGGCAGGTACAGTTTCATCCTGCGGGGCTGGAAAAGGTCTGTGTCTGCTGAGAGCAGGAGGCATGCATCGGGAGCCCATGTCCTCTGGCTGGCTGAGCGTGTCCGCTCGCTTGAGGAGGCTGCGATTCCGGTCCCACCGTTGCTTTGCCTTCTCTGAAGTGTTTGCAGCCTGGCCCAAGACACAGCAGTGAGGTACGGTGTTAAATATCTTCCCTGTCCGCTAGCGTGAACAAGGTATCTCTCTTTTTACAGGTAACAAAGAGACCCTCACCTGGGACACATTAATCTGTGACTCCTGAGAGCGTGTTACTGCCAAGGTAAGCCAGTCTCTGTAAGGAAGGACATGCTGGGGACTGTGCTAAGGACTCAATTTACTTGAGGAGTGTGGGAAATTTGTAAATAAGGAAAAAGGCTGATCATAGTACTCTTTGAAGGTGACAATGGACATGTGAAGGAGGATTTGTTCTGAATACGTGTCTCTAGGCTGGCTGACAGTTGTGTTCAGTTGTTGAAGGGTGTGGTACGTGTTAGCAGCGTAGCTGGCTGTCTCTGAAATCTCTGAGCACGTAACGCACCAGAGGCTTTGGGCTGGTGTTGGATGGGTTCCTGTCTTACTTAGCGAAGGAAGGCTGTGTTGTGACTACAGGATGCATGTCCCACTGCTCTGTCATGAGCAGAGGATCACTGTTTCGATATGGACAGGCAGAGATACAGACCAAGAACAACAAGGGGAACTGGAAAGGCAACGGACACAATGTGAGTGTTCTGGACGTGGTAATTCTCAGTGCAGATATGGGGAAGCCAAGTGTTTAACTGATCCTGAAAGGAGTTGGCAGGCTGCACTGAAAGGAGGGCCCAGAAAAGACTGTCCATTCCAGATGGCCCTGTAACTTAGCATTCAAACTCTGGCTGTTCACAGATGGACCTTCTGAAGACCTCCAAGGTCTGTGGAAGATTCCAGTGCTTCAATTACAAGGAGAGGTGCTGAGCACTACAGAAAATGACAATCTATATTTCTGGCCTCTGGTATACCCTACAAAAGTCTGTTCATGTTACGTTGCCACATTCATGGAGTGGATGCCTCTTTTTCTTCAAAAGATTCTGGTAACAGCGTCTTTCCAAAACTGCATTTGAAATCTTATTCAGCCCTTGTCTGCCATACCAGTGCACGCATAGAGGCTTTCTGCTGAGGGTTTGTCTGCCTACACATGTGGCAAGAAGAGTGTTTGTAGTGCTGGTAATAATCCTCATGTGAAGACTAAGGCAGTGGACAGGAAAAGCACAGAGGTAATTTTTGGTCCTGTAAATTCTTACTCATGAGTGTGCAACTTGCCGGTAGCCTGGGGCATTGACCACTGCTGCTGGATGTGCTGTAAAACCCAGGATGTTCAGAGCAGAGACAGGGCTGTTAATGCAGCTCCCTGCAGCTGGTAGTCTGCACAAAATATCCCAGCAAGCCAGTCCCTGCTCCAGTGTACTCACACCCAAAGGTTACTGGCCACTATGGTGAGAAATTCACCATGTTCCCAAAATGAAGTAGGTCTTCATCTAATGAAGCAACACGATAAGCTAACAACGGATGGTGTTTTATGTCTAAATCAGAGGGAAGATTTGTCCCCTGTGCTACTGATTGCAGAGTTGCCTGCAGTTTAGGGGAGCTGAGTTTGCCTAGAAAGTGATGGTAGCACTGAGCGATGGAGGTGATGGCTCTGTTCCAGCAGCAGGGCTCTGTCCTCAGCATCAGTTTGGCACCACACTGTCTGCACACTGGCTTTTCTGTTCCTGAATGGCGGCAGACAGAAACAAGCTCCCACTGATACACTGACCCCTTTACCTCTCCTCTCGGACTAGACTGTCCCAGAGGTCCTCTTCAAAACCATTCTGGGCACTCCCAAAGACGTATCTTGGCCAGCCTGGCCGGGTGCGCGTAATGGGATGTGGTGGCAGTGGGATGGCAGTGGCTCTTCTCTGGGGGCATCGATCTCGAGCACACCCAGGGGCTGGCATAGCGGGGTGTGGGTGGGGGCGACTGAGGCTTGGACACCCCTTTTCCCGCGTGCAGCACAGCCCTCCGCCCAGCTCCCTTCCAGACCCTTTCCCGGCCCTCAGGCAGCCCGGCCAGGTGCCCCTCGCCCCGGCGGGGACACGGAGAGGTGGCAGGGACCCCGGGCCGTTGTCGCCTCCCGCAGCCGCTCCCGCCTGCCGTGGCGGGGACCTGCACAAAGAGCCCTACTCGCCTCGCCATAGGGGGCTGCAAACCCACACCACCGAGAAAGGGGCTGGTAAACGCCGGCTCGCTGCCGCACACCGCCGGGTGGGGGGCCCGCAGCCCCCGNGGAGGCGGGGGGTCCGGGCTGCCCCGCCCGGCCGGCTCCGCCCCGGCTCCCCGTGCTCCCTGTCCGGTGGTTCCCGGCGTTCCCAGAGGAGCAACGTCCCGGGGGTATTTTGTTTGCTCGGGTCCCTGCCTCAACACCCGCCTCCCCCGCGGCTGGGCAGCTCCCGCTGCCTCTTCTCCCAGAGGCGCCTCCTCCTCCCGGGGTTGTTCTGCCGGGAGATGCTTGGCGGAGGAGACAAAGAGAGAAGCGGATGCTGCTGGGACCGCTCCCTGCATCCAGGCATTTTTTTGGAGCTTTTTTTTTTCCTGGGCAAACTCTCTGAACACTGCAAAAGGTTGTCGAGATTAACAGTGGTTCAAAACACGCCATCTGGCTGGGACCGTTTCTGTGGGATGTGTTTTCTACCAGTCTGCTGTTGGACATAGAGGAGGTGTTTTTACGAATCTAAAGTGGCAGGAATGTTGCCCACCACCAGTCGTCTGCAACTGATAGTACAATGCTGGCACCGTTCCTTAGCTGCTGTGGGTAGAAGTGTTTTCCTCGTATACATCCCTCCCTTCTCCAGCAGTGCGCAAGTTTAGCACATGCTTTTCCTCAGTAAAATCACTGCTATCCAACAGGATGGTCAAATCCAAAGCCACCTTCAGCCACTGAGATTTTGCAGGCAGCTGAGTCATGCTCCCAGTATAACCAGTGGCTTAGCCTGACCTTTCTGGAGTTGGAGCCATGGGCTCACTTCTGTTCAGGACTACCACCGCACTGAGCTCAGGTGCCCATGCACCTCAAGTCCTGCACACAGAGCAGGAGTGTCTGGTAGCTGTAAGGTGAGGGCACACAGCTGTAGGAACAGCCTGGGGTTCCCACTGCCTTGTGCATCCGTTAGACAAGTATCGTCTGATGCATCTGCAGAAGACTCCGTTCTTGTGGCCATTGGGCCTTCACTTTGGGGGAGTGGGGATAGCCGTGCCTCTCTGCTGTAAAGAGCCAGCAAAGCTCGTTTTCCTTCTCAGCATTCCTCAGAGCCACGAATGGGGATGGAGGTATGGGTGCTGTGCATCACTTGAAGAGACAGGGTCAAAATGGGACTGGACTCTAAGGCAGCCTGTCCAATTCATCAGATTTGTCACAGTGTTCATGTGGGTCTCTAACCACAATAGGACAAATTCTGATGGCCCTTCTCAAAGTTTTACGCAATATTTGATCAGACAAAAGTCTATCTCTCTGTTGTTCTCCTCCCTGCTCTAGCTGAGCACCTGCAAGAGAAATTAGCATCAACAGATCCTGAGGTATTGCTGAGTCTGACTCAGACTGATCCCATTTGGAGAGAGCAGATGCTGAGCAAGGAACTTCTGGATCTGGTCAGAGAGCTTTGAGAGAGGCTGGGTCAGGAGAAAATCACTTGCATTAAGTACCGTGTTGTGGCTGCAGGAGTGTCGCTGGGAACAAAGGGAAGGACAAAAACTGCCTGGCTGGATTGATGGATAAAGGTGTCAGGGGAGGGTTGAGCAGTGACCTTTCCCTCCTGTCTGGCAACTAGACAGGCTGCCTTAGATCTGTGCTTCTGCCTGCTCTGTTCTGTAAATGCTGCCGAAAGGAGAAACAGCAATAGCAGGGTTTGTAACTAAAGGATCTGTTTAATACCAGGATTGCTTTGTGTGGCGGAATTGTCTCACACCTTATCTCCAAGAGTCAGAAGGAGAAAACATAATCTGCAGTTTACACTCAGGTGGGGATGAGACCGTGTGTGTTGTTCCGAGGCGGTGGGAGAACCAGGGCAAGCAAGCAGCTCAGAAGATGGCACTGTTACCAGGATACCTTCTCCCCTGTGTGTGACTTGGAAATATCCCACCACAGATCAAATCGTCTTAACAAACAGGTGCGGGAACAGTTCAGCTGTCTCTTGTCTGTGTGCTTTAAAACTGGAAACAATACAATAGCATGAATAATAAGAGCTAAGGAGAAACACAGCAATGCTCCGCTTGGATTTACTGAAGGAGAATGGCTGGCTGGCAGCTCTGTGTAGACTAAGAGATAATCCTACCTGATCTCTGTGTGTGTGCTGTCAAAGGGCCCATGACAGTGAGTGGGTACTTTTCTATAGCTAAGATGGTCAACAAGTTTTGCTGCATAGAGGGGGAGGTGGCAGGGGTTTGCCTCGGAAGAGTAGACTCTGTCAGAGACTACATCCTCTGGTTCTATACAGCCCTACGAGAGACTGAGCCAACAGGTGAGGATGCAAGACCTGGGTGACACCAGTCTACAGGAGTGTCCACACCTTTCCTTTTCTCTTTGCTGTGATGACAATAGCACCTGAAAACTCTACAAGGCAGCTTATGAGCTTGTTGGGTAGGACAGGGTAGGGTGGGGACTGTGGGGCCTCTTACAGTGACCACAAGCTCTGTGGTGTTGAGGCTTGGAAAGAGGATTCCTCCACCCCATCCCAGTGGGTATCTTAGCAACTCTCAGGAGGATATTAACTTCTTTCTAACCTGAACACAGGTGCATTTGGTGCTGTCATCTGCAACTAGATGGGTGCAGCATGGCTGAGTTAGCAAGGAGAGTGCAGGTCAGTGCCAGGAATGGAAGAGCAACTGTACTGGATTAGACCATTAGCAGTGGTTGATAGAGGATGCCTAGAAAGGAGCATAAGAACTGTGGGATGTCCGTTGGTGTCTTCCTGAATACTCTCCTCACCATCAGCTATCTGTAGTTCAAGAATTTCCTGAGGTGGGGATCTCCACATCTGATAGTCCTTTATGGGGTTTTCCTAAACCTTTTCTGAGTCTGAGCAAGTTTCAGGCATCCACAGCAGCTTATGGCAGTGAGTTCTGCTGTTCAACTGTGTGTTGTGTGAAGAAATACTTTGTTCTCAATATGTTGCTTACTGTTTTTGTTTGATAATTTGTAGGTTAAATATTGGAAGGGGCGGTGGGCAGTCATTCCCTCTTCATTTTCTCTAAGCCACTCTCGAATGATCAACCTCTGCGATGTCCCCTCTCTGATTTCTCTTTCCCAGGCTGAAGAGTTTTAGTCTCGCAAAGAAAACGTTTCAGACCTTAGACAATCCTTAACCAGCTCCATGCCCCTCCTCTAGTCCTGCTATAGCCTCTAGTGAACTGGTGCAACAGCTGTGGGGATCAGATACACCCTGGAGCTACCAGATAGCACAGTGAGGTTTCTGGTTTTGCTCTGGTTGTCTCCTAGCACTCACTGTATTGCTTTTGAGCCTTGAGCTGGTGCTTTCATTGAATACTCCTGGCTTGTTCCTGCCATCGCACAGCATACCAAACCCTCCATGATTTGGTTTGCCCGTCAGTAAACCGCGAAAGAGATGGTAATTGGTCACCCACCCCTTATGAGTTTATACTGGCAACTATGGTCAGAGGTTGCCAAAGCTTCTCATTTTTGTATTGTCTCTTCCCTATAGGGCCTGTGGCACACATAGACTTATAGAATCATAGAATGTTAGAGGTTGGAAGGCACCTCGAGAGATCATCTAGTCCAACCCCTCTGCCAAAGCAGGATCACCTAGGGCAGGCCACACAGGAACACATCCAGGCAGGTTTTGAAGATCGGGCTCCCGTGCTATGGCTGGGAAGGTTGTGGCTTCCTCCTTAACTGTGTAATGTGCCTATGAGTTTACACTGTGTAATGTGCCTCTGCCCTGTTTGGGTAGTGTTCAGACTATAGCACTCCCTGCAGAGACTGCAGAGCTGGATCACTGCAACCGGAGCTTGTACCACTGTCCTTTTCCTTGAAATACCCTGTGGTGTTCATGATGTGACTGCAATTTCAATTGCCCCTGCCTGGGAGGAACCAGGCACTCACACACCCCCACACGCTGAAACTGTTCTGCTTTGTATGCTAGCCGAGCTGGATTCGAATGACAATTCTAATTATGTTTGCCTTGTATATGATGAAGGTTACATTTTTGACTGTTGTTGCTGGGCTGGAAATGTAATTGATTAATGTAAGTGCTTAAGAAGGGAAAGAGGATTAAGGGGGTGGTGAGGCTGTGCTGCCAGACACTGGATTGACTGCTTCACACTTTCACAGCTTCAGCTTTTGTTTGCCTGCAAACCAGCTTGTCTGAGCTCCCAAGTTGTTATTTCTTGTGGCTCTGAGCTTGTTGGCAGATCCCTCAAAGCCAAGCCTCCTGCAGGGAAGGGAGCTGTAGCCCTGGAGAGATATGTGCATAGAGCTAGCCCAGTCACCAGGTTTAATTCTGTTATATCTGGGTCTGTTTGGCCATGATCTGTTCAAGGGGAAGCCCAAACATCAGCGAAGTCTTGACTGAACAAAGCAGTGCAGACCTGGAGAAGGTTCAGCTGTCCATGAAGGTGCAGTTTCAGGGAAGAAATCCCTTTAATTGTTGTGCAGAGTACATGGAGGTGGGGAGATAAAAGATGAACGCAACATCAGTTGCACTGTGGTCTTAACGAGTTCCTGCAGCATCAGTGCTGGCAGTAGCAACTGCATGCAGACAGGCACTGCTTAGACTCTGCACTTGGTATGCTACCAATAGCCCATATAATATCAGTTAGGTCTTAAGCCTCTTGCTTCTTGCAGCTGAGGCCCTCTTTGCCGCCCATGATGCTCCTTGGTGCTGTTCTGGGCCTGAGGCACTGGCTCTGTGCAGTGATGGGTTTTAAAAGTGACAGAGTTCTGCTAAATAATTATGGACACTGGTCTACTCATTATTGGGCAAATTAATCAAATTCTAGCAGGGCCCATAAAAGCAGATTTGTTGGTCTGCATATTGCCTGCATAGAGAATCTTAACAGCTTGTGATCTTGTGGTCACAGTTAAATTGGACAACATCGCTGCAAGCACAGGGAAGGTCACCAGTTCGCTCCAGTGATGCATGGCATTAACTGAACTTCTTAGCACAGGAGAATTCTGAGCTTCCACTACTTTCATGATGAATTAATTAGGTATCTGAGGTATGTGGAGGATTTCTGTTACCTCCATTCTGGGAGCATGCTGCACTCATTTCATTTTGATGAATTTTATATTGATTAAATTAATCCGGACTGTGAAGCTGGATACTGTGAGTTTTGGACACGCAGACCTGTGCTGAGCTGCTGCAGCCGCTGTAGTGCCTGGAGGAAAGGCAGAGCAAGCAGCTCTGAAAGCACCACCAGAGATACCTGTCACAGCTCTGGAAGCACTGAGGCTAGCCAGGCTCTGCATAAAGGCTTTATCCCCCCTGTCCTTTCCTGTACTATCCCACTCGGGAAGTGTATCACACACTTAGCGTGAGGTATCCCTTCCAGCCCTTTCAGAGGGGAGGTGGTGAGAAGCTCTGACTCTTCTGACATTCTTTCCCAGGCTTTCACTTCTCTGCTCTTTCACTCCACCTTTTCCACTTCTCCTGGTTCTGCCCATGCTTTCCAGATACCTTTTCTGTCCTCCCCAGCTCTCTGCTTTCCCCTGGCAGACCCGAAAGACCTTCAGGAAGCCCTGCAGAAAGGGAAGGGAGAGTCACTGGGACCTGCAGGAGGCCTTTCAAGGCAACAGCACAAGATCCCCTTGGTAACACGTTGTGCTTTTGATCAGCTCGTAAAAAGGGGTTGTAAAGTAATAAAAAGGCAGAACAAATGGAGTTAATGAAGCAAACGCCGGGAAGTGGTACCTCCAGAGGCAGTCTGTGGTCCCAGGGGGCTGCTTTGCTGTTCAGCCGCCTGGCTTTGGGACACAGCGGTGGCTGCTTGCCTGCAGAAGCTTTCACAAGGCTGATAGGAGGTGTAGGGGAAGACCCTGGGACCTCTCCAGGCATTACCATACATTAGACCATTTTAGAAGCTGTTCTAAGGTGAAACAGTGGGGGAAAGCCCTGCAAGGACTTAATGAGCCTTGCCGTGTGGATCTCATGTTTCCAGCCTTTAAGAAACAGAAACATCTGATCTTCTAATATGCCCCACTGGGATCCCTTTTTTTTTGTATGTGTCTCAAAAACATTTCTAAAGAGCTTTTAGAAAACCTGGCTTAGAAGGGACCTCCACAGTTTAGGGCTATGGGATGGAGTTACAGTTTCATAAAAGAATTAACCTATCTTAAGCTCTTACAGGATAGGCTGAAGGCAGCGCCTGGTGCTGCTAAGCTTCTTTTAGAGTTTGAAACCACTAAATGCACAGATTATCTTGACTCTAAGCATCTTAGCAACAGTGCTAAACCGCTGAGAGCAACCACAGACCTCCAGGGGAATATGTGGGCCAGGTGCTGGAGGCCAGACAGCCAGACTCTGGAGGTCTGATCTGAGCAGGCACAATGGTGGCTGATTCGAGTGGTGTCTGCATAGTAAGCTCAATACGCTCACCATCACTGGCTTCGGCAGAGTGAAGCGAGTTCAGCCATCAGGGTGACACATAAGATGCCCTCCTGCTGAGGAGGATGACACCACTGTCTAAGACTTTCATGTTCTCAAAGGACTTCAGCACTTTTTAAAGAACTTTTAAAAACTTGTTTGTAGTTCATGGCAGGCCTGGAAAAGTGAACCACTGGTTTTATTTCTTTCCAGTTTGACTAGTTTTTCTCTGTCTGCATTAAAAGATAAACAGACATCACTCAGCTAAAAAATCCCAAGTACTTAAGGAGTAGTAGAAGAGTACGAGAAGCAGGGCTTGAAGTGGGAATTGGAGCATAAAAGCCTTTTCTGAAGCATTTCCTCCTCTGCCCAGAAACCTTTCAGAGCTAGATTGTTACATGCCAGTGACCCAGCATTTAGACTTAGCTGGGTGATCAGAAGCAAGTCTCTAAGACTGTCCATGAAAGCCCAATGTTGAAGGGGCATCTCTGGCTGTTCTGTACTGCTCAGACCAGCCTCTGGACACTGGACTGGAGCTGTTCCCTGGAGCAGCATGAGTCCTCCTCCAGCTTGTGCCCCAGTCACCAGTGTCACCCACTCCTGGCCTTTGAAAGATAAGGGCCACTGAGCCAAACTGATCTACTGCTCTGTCTACACCAATGATGAATTTGGATCTTACACTGCTGGCATCTGATTTGTGTTTTCTCTCTCACTTGAGACATCCTGAGAGATTCACTCTGTGGGGTTTGAATGTAGGTGATCCCTAGACCCAGTTCAGTCTGACGGGCAGTGCCATGAGCAGACAGATAGGGAAGGGTAGTGCTGCCCGCCTTGATCGTTTCTAGGAGGCTGCAGCGTAGCCCGTCCCGTGCTGCTCTGTTCAGCAAACAGGCTTTCCCTACGAGTCTTGCCTATGTCATTAATACCTGGCACCATTGAGCTGCTCAGCACAAAAGCATTTTCGGGCTTTGCCAAGCTCAGGTTTGATTTGGATAACACGCACGTGTGCCACTTTTGCCTTGTGCACAAAGCTCACTGCTCACCTCAGTGCCATCCTGCACATGCTGTCCCTTGTGCAGCACTGGGGATGGAGCCTTTCCAGACAGGCTGTCAGAGCCCATGATCTTCACCAGATGTATTAACTGTGTTAACCTTTGAAGTAAAGTGAATTTCTAATGTCAGAACAGCAGAGGCCAATGTACAACCTTCCACCTTCCCCTACTTTTTTCTTACCATAAAAAATGCTTTGGCCTTTTCTGTGCTTACCACAGCAGTTTTTTGTGGCTTAGCCCATGTTTGCCTCATCGCGTCAGTCCACACAGTTCACTTGTAAGGAATTTCATCCACGCCTTAAAGAAATTGAGGAAGATGAGGGTGAGAAGGCTACGAGGCACAGGTCCTGCCTTAACAATTGCAGACAGCAGTGCTGAAAATAAAGAAAACCAGAGGGAACAGTGAGCTGCCTTATTGGAGCTTACTTTGTGAAAGATGTTTGTAAGAGTAGTGACCAAGTGTCTCCCTCCTTTGCACCATCATCCCACAGGGCAAAGGAAAAGTGCCCTGGTGCCATTCCCCAGACCAACCCTGAACCCAGAGGTACTGCTGATGGGGTACCCGGCCCTTGGCATATCTCTCCGCACTCTCTGGTGTCAGGTGGTATTTACTGTTCTTCAGGCTGATGTCCAAGGTGCAGCCTCAGAGTGAAATAGGACAGTCGATCCCAGGGAGATTTTCCACCTCTTTTTGATGCAGTTTGAGCCAAATATAGGACTGCTCTGTGAACAAGGTGTTTTGCCTGTCTGAAGCAGTGAGCCTGTGCTCGGTGAGGAATAGCAGGGCATGTCCAGGAGACAGGGGGATGATTGCAGCCCAGCTTTGGTGCAGCACAGACGACCATTTGGCTGGACACGACAAGATGCTGAGGGGGTGCTCTAGGGCAGTGGCAAGGGAAGCACCCTATGGAGGGGATACCCCCGTGAGATGCAGCTGCTGGCAGCGCATCTCCCATGGCAGCTGCCTCTTTTGGACAACTGACAGACCCCCTTGTCTCAAATGCCACAGATCGCAGGCTGGCTACCTTTGAATTTCCTCCCATCTGTGCCATCTAGTGCCCAGTACAAGAACTGGGACTGATCCAGCCTCTCACCCACAGGGGAACAGCCCGGCTGTTCTGGAGAAGAGGCTCTCCTTTCCCTGGGCCAGGCGCCAGGCCCTGGGCCAGGCAGAGATGAGCTGGGAGGACCCCTAAGATGCCGCACCGCCTGCATGGAAAATCCCACTTAGCTCCAGGTAGGATCGCAGCGCGCAGGTGTGTCTGTGGGGCTGATGGAGAGGGGAGTGTGACTCTGTTCAGAGGCTGGAGGTGAGACGAGGCTGGGAGATATTGCACTGCCAGAGGCTCCAGGTAGGGAGAGGAAGGCTCAAAACTCTCAGGAATCCTGCCTTTGCTTTTCAGGCGTTGCATTCCCGTGGCACGCTCTGACACTGCACACGTGTTTTAAGGGATGAAAATACTGACCTCTGTCAGAACTGGAATTCTCCTATTTGGATAGATCTCAATGTTATTCAAAGGGGAGCTACAATTAGTTTTACTGAAGTGAGCTCCCTAAGCCATAAAACACTTTTTTAATACGAGCATAGGTTGTTGGATATAATCTTTGTGTTACACCATTTCTTAGGTAAGTTCCTTATACTAAGTTATTTTTTTCAAAAAGCTTCTATAGCTGTAGCTTGATTTGCCAGCTCTGATTCTTAACTCTGCCTCTGTCCTCTTTATCCTTTTCAAAGGAATACTTTTCCTCTCTACAGACCCAGTTTCACTTATAAGCTCTAAATAAGAGGGGAGCTAACAAATTCCTTCTTCTTGCTGCTTTTTTTTTCACAAGTCTGCATGGTGGTAAGAAGAGCTGCTAACTCAAACCCATCAGTATATATCTAGCCTTCATATTGGTTTATCACAGCCAGGCATTACGTATTTCTCTACATTGAATTTCATCTCCTCTTATTTGCCTTGCTTCACAGATGCTTTCAAGTTTTTCACAAGCTCTTTGAAATTTGCCTGATGTCCTTTGCTAGCTTCTTATGTTGTCTTCTGCCATTTCAGTACTGGACCATGAGTAAATATATTGAATGTGCTGCCTCTAGCATCCATAGGGCACCCCCCTCAGCTTTTTGTACATGAAGTTTTGATCACTTGTAACTTGTGTTGGATTAAAAATATGATCTGATATCTGCTTCCCAGAACTTCTTGTTAGCTGCTTCAGGGAGTTAGCAGTAAAATCATTCAAGGAGCAGATGAACATATTCTTGTTCTCAGGATCACATCCAGGAGTCTGTGAACTCTGCTCCTCATTGCTTGTGAACTGTATCTGCTCTTTTGCTCCCTGTGAAGCTCTGCAAGTTTGCCTCTCCAGGATATATTGCACAGGCACATCATGCTGTTTCTAAAATGGAAATTTTCCTACGCTTTTTTTTTTCTTGGTACTTAAGGAAGCCTGATTGCTTAGAAAGTCTGGTTAGTCTTTTCAGATGTGAAAAGGTAGAATGGCCCCTTAGCATTTGATAGGTAACTGGCTGTAGTGGTAGCTCAATGGTTTTGGAGCTGGCATGCTCAGAGCACTCCTGGGGCTGCTATTGATCTTGGCATGCTACTGCTTTTGAAGGGACTGATCTTTGAAACCAGGGCTCCAGGAAGTCATTTAAGGATGTGTTTGCATCCTGCTGAGCACTGAAACTGTAAGGATTTCAGTGGGAAGGAAACTTGTCTTGAAACAGATGCAGTGTTTATCTGCTTTCCCTAATTAGCGCTCTGCCTTCCCGGAGGTGGTATTCTCCAAAGCATCCCCTCAGCAGTGAGAGGCCAGCACTGGTGTCAAGTCCCTACTTACCCAAAGCTTAACTGGTCCCAGCTGTACTCTGGAGAGCTGTTTCTGAGGCTCTGCAGAGGCTTAGGGCAGGTGTTCTGCTGTGCTGCCCCTGGCTGTTTGCACACCTGCAGTTTCTCTTCTCCTAGAGACTGCACTGTGCGAGGTCGCGCTGGTTCTCCAGAGAGCTCCTGGCTTCTCACAGGTTTGTAAGCTCCTTTATTGTTGTCTTTCAATTCTCTGGGACTTGTAGTCTCTAGGGCTTTGTACCTTCTGCCGTGTAATTCACTCCCAAGGCTGTTGGTGTGCCACAGTCTACTCAGGCTCTAAAGTGTTTGTGTGAGATGGGTGCCAGCAAGAGTCCTTTCTGTGCTTTGCCCTAGAGCCCCTTAATTAACAGGGAAGCCCACAACCTCCATTTTACATGCGAGAGAATGAAAGCGTAGACAAGCAATGTGATTTATTACAATCATTTAACAGCAGAAACAGGATAAGCCCTCTCCTCCCCAGTCATCAGTGCCCAAGGTTGTGTGTTTGCCTTCACCCAGCCCCTGTCCATGCAGTGGAGCCAATGCAGGTGCGCAGCTGTCACCTGGGGAGGTTTGGTGTGGGGGACTTGCTCCCCTGTGCTGAGGGGATGCTTGGCCTTGTGTCATCTTCCACCGTGGCACGGCAGCGGCTGCGCCTGGCTACTGGAGGGGTCGAGGCCTGGGCAGGGCCAAGCTCATCGTGGTGGCTGAGCCCGGCTCTGGCTGGCCTGTCTGGTTAGAGCGGTGCAGGGAAGCGGTTGTGCGACAGCTGGGCTCCCAGTTTCCCAAATGTGCATCCCAGCTTTAATTACAGTGACACTACTGCCTGGGTATAATTAGCGGTTGAGAAACTCTGAGTGTGATTTTAATAAGCTGAGAGTAATGCAATTTGTCTTTTCTATAAGAGATGCTTCACAAACAAAAACCGTAATTAAAAAGCATGCACAGAGGGCAAACAGTGACTGTGCCCTGGGTACACTGCTGCTGTATGTGCAGTGTGTCTGGCACACCGCCTGACCTGGCACAGGGGTGCCCCTTTGCAGCAGTCTTCATGATGGGATTCCTGGGGCACTAACATGTAAAAACTGCAGGAACTGGATCAATTGTGGGTTTTACAAAAGGCTCTTCCCTGTCCTCACAGCTCCCCTTTGATATAATGTTGTTCTTGATAAGGATGCGTCTCCTGGGTGTTGTCTTCCCCATTGCTTTTCATTGCTGTCACCATTGTGTTTCTGTGCTCTACCCCACGAGCCCAAATTAGCTTGGGGCTGGTGGGATCTCTGTGGTGGAGGCCAGTGAGACAGACAGGGTGGCGTGGGGGCAGGCAGGAAGCCCTTTCAAGAGCAGCCAGCATTTCTGGTAGCCACAGATCTGAACAGCCAGACCAAGCCCTGGATTCTGCCTGTCTTTCCTGCTCCTTCCTGCCCTGTTAAAAAAAAAAATGGGAAAAAAAAATAAAAAAAAATCTCTTTTATCTTGTCTTCTGTGCCTGCACAGGCCTGCCCTGCCCTGCTGGAGTTCAAAGTTGATTTGTGGCTCACAGGGGATCAACCCCACTGTACCTAAGGTCTGTTTCCCCAAAACACCCATTACGCATCAAGCTGACCTCACCAGCAAATTGTCCCTCTTCCCCAGTGCTGGAAAGCAACTGTGCAGGGGACAAGATGGGAAACAGAGGCAGGATGGCTATTGGAAAATGGTTGTACCATCTTTCCAGGCATCAGAGGGCTGAAGTCAGGGATGTTTGCTTGATATCTACAGGAGAGAGGAAAGTGGGAATGTTGCCCCAGCCTATGGGAAGCCCCTTTGTCTCTACCTGCAGGGGAAGATGAGAGACTTTCCCTGGGGAGCCCACTTGCCCCTCTGCAAATGTCCATTTGTGCCTGATGGCACTGGCTGCTGCAGCTCTCGTAATTTTGGAAGTGCCTATGCTTATAGTGCCCTTTCTCTCAACATGTGGGAAACAGGCTGATCTTTGAGTGTGGAGACAGAAGTACCTGTGATTTCCCGTCCGTTGCCATTTCTCTCTGCCTGGGATCATCCCAAGTTGGTAAGGAGTGAGCAGCCTTTTCACTTATATCTCTTATATTCTCTGCTGTGCTGTGCAGGTGTGACTGGCCTGCTGCCTGCTCCACTGTGGCACATTGGGAAAAGCAAACAAAGCCTTCCCTAGAGATCAGGTTGAAATGTGGTAAAGCGATCTGCGATTCCCACTGGCAGTGGAAATGTCAGCAGGTGTGGGCTCAACAAGTGGGAAAACATCCAGCATCTGGCCCATTCCAACAGAGAGAGGCTGTGGAGCAAACAGGGAGCAGCCCATCCCTGTGCAACGGAGGGAGAGAGCTGATGGGTCCAAGCTCATGTGCAAGCTCAGTCACCGTGCAGTGCTGCGTGTCCAGCATCTGCAGCATGCGTGCTCCTCCCAAAGCCATGGCAGGTGGCTCTTCCCAGGAGTCGTGCTGGTATGGCCTCTGCTGGCAGCCCTGCTGGCCCATCCACCATTTCCCAGATAGGCTGCAAGCACTTTGAGGCAGAGGCTTGTGATTCTGTTATCTCAAAAGCAATGGCCATCTCTGGTGCCCTTTGCAGCACCAAAATATACAAGCCTAAAGAAGACTGGGCAGGGGAGCAGATAAACCAGATGGAGACTCTTCTCCCATCTAGGGCTCTGGGACTTCAGATGTGAGTCTCCTGATAGCAGATTGCCTCTCTCAAGACAGGAGACCTATTGGTGCTTGAACACTTAACCCTTCCACAGTACAGTTATGCTCTTCTCAGAAGAGGAGGTGCTGTAAGCATCAAACCTCCCAGGTTTCTGCACTCAAATGCAGAGGCCATTCAAGACAGGCTCCCATCTCTGTGGTCTTCATATGTATGACCTTTGTGGCCACCATCCTCAGAAAGCATAGAATCATCCAGTGATTCCAATGTATACCCTTGGGCCAGTGGAAAATGAATGTAATTGACTGTACAGGAGCCTGCCCCGTTGTATGATAGCATCCATCCCACATATGGGTTATGGCTCCAGGATGTTTTCTCCAGTTTGTACTGTGCATTTGCTTAAGGTCAAAACCATTGGGTTACAAATGGCCACAAAGAGATGAACTGTGTTACCCAAGTCTTAACTGGACTAACTGTGAACCTGAAGGACTAGAGGAGCACTCAGAGCTGCAGGGAGTGACACCTTTAGAAAAGAAAATCCATTTATTTCCCAAGGCTGTCATTCTGAGGAACAGAGTGCGAGGTGCTGAGAGCCACTGGAATAAAACAGATTAAGCCCGAATTGTCATTCACATCATGAGCTGTCTGCTGTGGTATGCGACCTTCCCCTGTAGTGTTATATGAATCATCTGTAATGCTGCTGAGCACCCTCCTCACCTGCCTACAGCAGGCAAAAGGGTCATGGTGTAAATCAGAGCTCCCCAGCAAGTGAAACTCTTGTTGGCACCTTGATCCTTCTACAGGACAGGAGCTGCTAAGTGGTCCGGTTGAAAACCTGTCATACTAACGTAACTCAGGACTGATGGTGGCTTACCAGGATGTGCTGAATTTTATGCTGGGAGGTTTCATGTGTTGTTCCAAGAGCAGTAGAGTTGTGAGGCTTCCTGAGAAGTGTGGCTCTCCTGAGGCAAAGACAGGCGGGCTGCACACACAGATCTCTGTGGGACTGAGCCTTGGGTCGGTGTTCGTTCATGTCCAGGAATAACTTCTGAGTCTCACACCTCCGAGTCCTGCTGATTTTTAGGCAGAATGGAAGCGTGATTTGTCGAGGTCTGTATAGCGGACCTTGGCTCGTTCTGGGAAAAGTCCTTGTTCTCTGTTTTTAGGGCCCTCTTGCTTTGGTTAGTCTTTAACAGCAATTAGTCACCCAACAACTTTCTATAATAATCTGCAGGTTTTCCATTAAGTGGCGAACACTTTGAACTTTTCCCCAGCTCCACTGCTGCAATCTAATCTGCTGTCATTTTTCACAAGGAGACGGAGCTACCTTCATGTTTTATTCATTTCCTGTTTACAGTGGGGGAGAAACCAAAACCATGAGAAACAGCAAAAACAACAGCCCACGGAGCTCCAGGCGCTGTGCGGTTAGATCATTGTTCAGCCTCTGCACCTGTCACTTCCAACTGCATCTGCATTTACTGGATATGTTGGACACATGACAGGGAAGAGAGGTGCTATCTAGCAACATGCTTAAAGGAATCTGAGGATTCCTTACTCCAGCCTAGACAACTGACATGCTCTGAAGCCCTGGACAAGATTTTCTCTGTTGCCTTGTCTCTAAAGTGAGGCTATGAATGCTTTTTTCATGCTCACCTGTAAAGCTCCCTGATCCTGATAGTAGCTTGAAAATGCTGTTAAATAGTAAAAATTTTTGTGGTGATGGTGATAAGAATTTGGCAATCTGGACAGGTAATGGAGTTTGGGGATCTTCCTGTAAGTGCAGTGAGTGCTGGAGACTGTTATTTGGTAGGCAGCTTTACAGAGTCTCCCCTGTCTCTGTCCCTCTCTTACTATGAGTATCAGTGGAAAAATAGGAGAAGGGGATCTATTATGACTCTGCTTTTCCTCTTTGTGCTTACAATTTGTTTAGAGCTCGCTCAGCCACCCACCTAGCATGTTTAGGCTGTCTCCAAACTATCTTGTGAAAGACATGCTGCACCTTGCGCGAACGAGGAGCTTTCCTTGGGATGGATGGGGTCTGCTGCAGTTGTGGTCTTACTGAAAATGCTTGCCAGAGGAGGCAAAATAAGGACATCAGAACAATTCAGTGTTAATTGTTTCTAGTCTGATCCAACAGCTCCAAAACCAGACCCCCTCCAAAGCAACAGAACAGAGGGGGTTTACTGAGATCATGTTTATATAATTTGCAGGGGAGTGCAAATACGGTAAGCAAATCTTACATATGCAAGAGAAAGCTATTTCATCCTAGATGTGAAAAAATCTCTTATGAAGCTTTCCTAGCAGTTAGAAGGGGATCTAACTCACATCTGTGTCTGCTCTTGAGTCCCTTGACACTGTCAAAGCAGGCCTGTTCCATAGATAAATGAGGTTTGGACCATGACTTGATGTACAGGAATGCTCCTTACAGTGTTTTAAATAGCTCCCTTACTTAGGCTGGCACAGTGGTACATGAAGAGGATGGGAGTACTCAGGCTGAAAAATAACCTAGGAAGGTGAAAAACTAAGATCATTCCTCAGTTCTGTTCACTGTGCATTGCACAAGCACCTCTGTTTGCAAGAGTCATCCCCACATCTCCCTTCCCCACCCAAACCTAAGAACTACCCATGTGGGTTCCTGTTGGTGCGAGATTTTGATTCTATGAGCTGGTGGCATTTATTTGGCTTCTGTTGCATGATCCTGTAGATCTTCGTGCCATTGCTGGTAGGTAACAGTAACTCCATGAATTCCATTGCGTGAAAGCCTGGCTGGCTCCTACCTTTTCCAATTGCCTTAGGGGAGAAGACATGCCTATCTTCTATTAGATTTGGCATCTCCTTTATAGAGCCCTTCCAGAGATACTCAAACAATAATTTATAAGCTCTAAATCAGTCACACCTTGTCCTTATTCTTGACATGGCTTTCATGGTCAAACAACTCATCAGTGAAAGATCAACAAAACTGTAGTGAAGGAAGTTGAAAATTAATTATGTTCCGTTTGGAGAGCAATGGTACATCCTTGAGAGATTTCCTCTCCATTCACAGGCTACAAGACTTCCTCTGATGGAGAAGGGCAGGACGCGCCTCTCAAGAGCTTCCCAGGTCAGTGTCCAGGACACCGCCTTTTATGGGATACAGGTTCCTTGTCCTCCACAGAGCTCCTAGCCCCTATGGCCATGGTGCTGGGCAGTGCTCCAGCATCTTTGAAGAGTGTGGGAATGGGATTTTGCCTAACGGGGTGGGTATGGGGCAGCAATGGTCTAACGCAAAGGGTGTCCTTACTGTGAGGGCTTGTGCCATGGGCAAAACCAGCAACTGACAGAGTATTGTCTGGCAGATGAAGAAAAGGAAAGAAACAACTTTGCCAGTAGATTCACTCCTGGGACTACCCAACATCAAAGTATTGTCTCCATTCAAGTCTGATCTTTCCTTGCTCTCCACCCTTTATGCTGTTCCCTTTACCGTGAGAAAGGACGGCACGGAAAGTGTTTGACCACTCTGTTCTCAGCTTACCCTGTGAGCCAGCAATTCTTCAGGGACAGGGAGGGGGAAGGGTGGCATGCCTTTACTGCTCAAAGATATGACTTCATTACATCACGCTCCCTTTCTGACCACTCCCATATATAAAGTCTTGTGGCCACTTGGCTCTGTGTGACCAATCTTGCTTTGAAATCCCTGCTTCTGGAAACCCTTGAGGAATAAGGGGCAAGAGAGCAAGGCAGAAGCGCCTTCGTTTGGTGTCACGAGCTGAAGGTGAGCTGCGCCCAGGGAGAAGAGAGCCTTTCAAGTAGTGAGTAAACAGCATGATTTTATCTTATCTCCATATTTTGGTTGAATTTGGGTGTGAAATAGAGGAGTGGTTTCTCACCTTTTATTATGTACCTTTACAGCTCTTTAATCGTACTTTATTAAAGTGTACCTTTGTTTCACAAACCTTCAGGCTCAGGTTTGAAGAGCAAGTGTTTCATTCTTATAAGGATTGCCAGGTCTTGATCTACTGTGTTGACTTTGACTTCTTGCAATTAATAAAGGCCATGTCACAGGCAGCAGGGTCTCTGTCCAGGCAGTCTGAACAGCTGATGAGTCACCCTTTAGGGGAGCTACTTAATGCTGTGGCTTGATAGGGTCAGCAGTACATGAACTTATGATTTCAGGAGGAATAGGATTTTCTGACAGAGGCTGAGATCACAGAAAAGAGCTGGGAGTCTAGTGACCTAGGATCTCAATCAGGCCACTGGGCAAGATATTTCACCTCTGCTTGGCTCATCCAACACTTTGAAGGTACCCATCTACAACCCAACTTGATGTTGGTCTTCACTCCGTATTGGGTCAAAAAGGTCAATGGCAAGGTTGGTGTGTAGGGTCATAAGATTGAGTCACAACTGGACCCTGGTTTTGCATGTAGTATGAGTGACATGACATGTTGATAAGAGAAGGGATGCTTTAGCAATCAGATAGAGGAAAGACTCTCAAAAGTATCAGAGAGGTCCAAGCTGTACAGACACTGGAAGACAGATTTCACAGGGTCCTATAGATGAGAATGACTTAAGTAAATGTCCTGCTGGCAAATAGTCCTCTTCAGAGAAAGCTAGGTCTAGGGAGTGGGCTGAAATCCTTGCATATCTCTTCTTTGCACATCATTCTGTGCTTTGAAGTGGTAACTTGGAAAATGCAGACCCTGTTAGGATGGGAGGTCAAGCACTGGCAGGTTTCTTACCAGGAAGCAGATGTAGAGCCCAAAAAGCTGCAAGGACAATGGGATGATGGTAAGGGTGTCTTCCAGAGGCAGAGTGGAAGTGCAATGCTGTGAGAGAGAACAGATGTCCTGATGCAGAGCAGGGAGAGCACTCAGCAGAGCACTTGTCGGGGGGTTTGTTGTGTGTCAGGAAACTGGCCTCTGAAGCAGAAAGAAATGTCCTGGAATAAACCGGTCAGGCTGCATTTGATTCTTTGTAAAGAAATTTCCCTCACAAGGATCTATCAAGGGCAACAGTATTTATGTGGGAAAGAGCAAATTCTGCCCAGTAAAATGAATATTTGGACACATTAAGGACAAGAATAGCACCCAGGAGGCTGTGTGCTCATTACCCGAACAAAAACAATGACCGTCTCCTTTGTATGCTTGGGAATCAAAGACCTACTCTTGCTCTTGGCTGTTTTTTATGCTATGGTATCTCCATCTCATGCTGATTACTAAAGCTGAATCTAATAGCTCTGGTTACCTCTCTAGTGGAAGAGGTACAACATGACCCACTGAAAATCCTCAGTCCCTGTATAGCTGGTTTGTTTGTGCTGAAGCCCTTCTAACACATCAAAGGTGGGTTCTCTGGGACCAGGGCTCTTCTGTCTAACCCAGCACAAGTTCCCAGTCCTGAGCTGCATTTCATAATCCAGCTACCCACAGCAAGCAGCAGTCAGACCATGGCTACTCCAGGAGAGGCAAAATTATTCAAACCAGCTTTAAGACACTCATCTATCTATAGAGTCTTGATTTAGAAAAAGCAGGTGAATTCAAGCAGGTGGCTACAAATGCTTTTCATTTTTTTTCAGTTGGGAACTGAGTTCTTTTCCACGTTCTGCTGAAGTCTATGGAAACCTCTTCAACAAATGCAGTCTTGAGTTCATTTACCGTTTTTGAATCTAGGGTTTTTGTTTGTTCTATTGTTTGGGTTTTTTTCCCTGTCCAGATGCTCTCCAGTCTATAAAATAAACAGTTACCTGCTATGGCAGGTAATAACATTAAATAAACCCTTCTGCAGAACACCAAAAAAGTCCAAACTTCATCTGTGATCTGAGAACTTCAATATGCGTGGAATGGATCGGTTCAGCTGTAGCAGTCAGGCAAATCTGAAGAAATCCTCTAGCCTTGAGAGTGGACATTGCATGTTTTTTCCCCCCTTAGTTTTCCCCTTTCCTACTCTTTAATCTTTTTTTGTCCTCCTATCTCTCTCCGTCATTCCCTCTTCCTCTGTTTTTCCCTTCCACCAGTTCAGGTTTTCTTCTTTCCCCCATGTTTTTCCCTTTTATTTCCCCCTCTCTTCCTTTGGTAGCCTTCTTCCCCCTTCCAGGGTGATGAGGCTGAGGGGAAGCCATGCAGGACTGTGTTGCTGAGCTGATTGCTGGCTGCTGCAAGGAAAAGCAGGTCTGTTAGCTGCAAGAACATAGTCCCTTTGGTGGCCTGGCAGAAAGGCTTTGCAAAGATGGAAAGTCTTTATAAAGTGCCTAAATAAATGGTACAGGTTGTTGTAGGCTTTGTAGACTGTAGAGCTTGGCATAAAATTTATGAATAAAGACTGAGTCTAGGTGGCAGAAAGATAATTAATTGAGCAATAGTGATAAAAAAAGACAAACCTTGAACAGAGGACAGTCACCCTTTTCTGAAAGGGAGGAGCAGAAAATCTGCGCTTAATGTCAGATAAGACTTGAAATGAGATAAGGTTTCATGATTTGGTCCACGTTACTGTCATTATGCTTACTATGTCTCACTGATTTATAGAAAGTCATTTGAACTGAAAATAGGAAATAAGGGTTACCATCCTTTATTAGCAAAATCAAGACAGTACTCTTACAAAACAGAATACCACTAGTAAGCTCTTGCTTCTTTCATAACTACGTCCCATTTATCTGGCAGAACAAGATAACGTAAGGCATAGAACTATTCTTTCAAGGAAAGCTCAGGAAACAACTTTATGTGCTGACCCTTCTTCTAACCTGAGCATATAATCTACATATTAGTTCACCTGTCAAAATCCATTTGAGCATCTTATATCACTGTCTAATCATCATCTCCTTTAGATCTATATCTCTTCTACATCTGAAATAGCGTTAGGATTATAATCACTATAATCAGAACCCGTTGGGATCATAACAATTTTTATTAATATGCCAGCAGCATTACTGTATCCTTGATGTCAGAAAAATACAGCCTCAAAAGACTTTATCAGAACTTTCCCCCTTTTAACACATCTCAGCAATCTTTGTCAAAGGTAAATCTCTATTCCTTCTGTACAGCAATCGACAACACCTCTGACCACCAAGAAGCCTTGTCAGCTGTCACACTGCAACACTGTCCCAATAATCCACTTTAGCTACCTGTGTGGGTAGAAGAATATAACTGGAACTGGGCCAAGTGGCTAGCAAGAAAGGGTTAATAAACCTCCCCATTTGCCAGTTATCTTTCATTTTGCTTACCTTTGCCCTAGGGAGCAGCGTGCACCTCTGGATGATTACGGGAAACCAGACTTTATAAAATGAGAGCATGTGGGTTTAGTGGGTTCCTCCCCGTCGATCAAGCGCATTGTAGTGAAAGCAACTCTCTCTGTAGGGGAAGGAGGTGCCCTGGCTGTGTACAAACATCTGCTTATTTAGTTTCAGCTCTGAAAGCCAACGGTTGTGTCCCTGTTCTTAGTCAATTTGACCTATTGCACACTAGGCAACTTTTGCAGTTCCTAAAGTACCTCTTCTCTGAACAGTTTCCCCTAGTGACTTGTTTTCCATGGCTTTTTCAACAGCCATCTCTTTTTCTGCATCAAGGTCTTTTATGTGGTGTTTGGCTTAACTTAAGACTGCCAGCTACCCATGAAGCTTAACTTCCACTGGCTGCCCTAAGTGTGGAAGAGTGGAGTGAGGTGTCAGAAAGAAAACTTACTTAGTGAGAAGCAGCCTCACATGCTTATTAACATCTCTGTGTTACTGGGTGCTCAAGAAACTATTTGATTCTTCTGTATGGTAGTGTTGGACTGCAACATTGTTCTGTTAGACTTCCTCATAGAAAAAATAGCTAACCTGCAAAATGAGGACATCTTGTAATAGCTTCTGTTCCAATAATGCATTAGTTAAAATATCAGGAAATGGAGACCTTGGATTGCGTGTTCTGCTGTAGAAAAGAGGAGTCTGAACAGTAGATATGACGGCGTGATATGTGTTGTGTGAGTTGTTGCTGTTCCTATGGAACAAATCAATAGGGGATGGGAGAAGAAGCAAAATGAGAAACTACCCACAAGGGCCTTCAGGTTGCCTCATGCTTTCCAGCATCTGCGAGGTCTGTTACAAGAGCTGTGCCGGCATTGCTTCGTACGCTGATGGACGCACTCATTTAGGAGAAGGAACAAATGGAGATTTCGTATGTTGCTTGTGTTTCAATGTAATAGTGCATACTAATTTTTGGAGAATGTTAAAGATGACTCCGCCATGAACATCACAAACAGAAAGAGGTGGCAAGCCTTGCAGGAGGTACTTTTTTTTCTTCTATTTTTTTTGTAGTATGTTGAGATTAACAAGGCAGCAACGCACCTGAATTAAACATGATATTATTGTTTGAGGTGTGACTTTGCTGCTTGAAACATGCAAGGCTGAGTTATAACAGGACATTCTATTATACTAATGCCTAGACAGAGATACTTTACAGTTCCCAAAGACTAAGTACAACTGAACTGAGGTAGTTGTGCATAACACAACCTGTACACAGCAAGCTATTCACCTGTCAGTACCAGAAACACTAGCTTCAGCTTCCTCTCTTTCTCTCTTTTAAGCATGGGGATGGTGAGAGGTGATGGGTTTTTTTCATCTTGAGCCTGTGCAGTAGTCAGACTACTTGCTTTACAGTGTCTCTGGTTTGTCATTGATGGGTGGTCGTATTTCCAAATGGACTGACTACAGCTCTCCTAGGTGAGTCTGTTTTGTCTGATTGTGTTTTGAAGTAACCCAGGGACAGCCTGCAGCCTCCTCTGATCATAGTCCTGCACGTTCAGACACACTGGTGCATTGAACGCCTGCACTTCATGGATTTAGGATGGCAGGCTTCCTGTGACACTTAGGGTGTAGGACTATCATTTCTAATAGGCAGTTTCATGTGCAAAAGAATTATATGGAGTGTAGAAAAATTAAGAGAGCAATGAAACTGTACTGTTTAACTCAGGCACACATCACTCCCCAGGAATAGCCATTTGTGTGAGTGATGTGTGTCACCTTAATGCTCGCTGCACAACCCAATATTTTTGACTTTTGAAAAGACTAGCATCTGATGCTAATAGTGCAGGTTTCCTGAGCCCATAATATCAAGATGTGAAGAAATGAAGCTGAAACCTCTCCTTCCTTTTCTCTTTTTCCTCTACCTCTTCCATAAATATGCCAGTTCTAGGTCAATGAGCAGTGAACACACATGCAAGGTCTCTAAATGCGATAAATGTGTACAGTTTACTACTGGCACTTGATTTTGAGACCAAACATGAGCAATTAAGAAGTTTCTCGAGACTGATCTTTCTTTTTGCCCTACCTGCAATCCCTTTCTCCTCAGCTGGCTGAACAGCAGTCTGTGAGTATGTATCTGCAGCTAATACAAGAAATTGCTTTGAAGCCCTCTACACAAGTACCAAGTTCTCTGACCCCATCCTCAACTGTACTTGTGCATAAGTGAAAGAGTAACTTGCTGAGGAGCATCCAACTTGTTCCAGCTCTGTGCTGGTAAGAACATGCCACAAATGAGACTGCATTGCTCTTGAAGAAGGACATAGGAATTTGCTTCATTTTGGTGGCTCACTGTTACGTAAGTTGCCTTTCAGCAGTGTGGGCGAAAAGTAACAGTTGAATAATTATAATTCAGAACAAGGGTTTCTTACAGCTAGCAGCCTTTCCCTGTCATCTTGCACCCTCTGAGACAAATGTGGCAACAGGGAGACACTCTTCTGACCTAGACCTACTTCAGGGACATAGCTTGTAGCACCAAAATTGCTATTAAGTATAAAAGCTGGTACCATCACACCTATGGGGTTAGTAAATCAAGAGAAGGGTTTGGTTCAGTAGACTGTGTCTTTACTTCCCCTATAAAATATTCATCATTTAAAGGTGTGACAGACTGAAAGTACAGTTCAGTTTGTTTGAAGCAGGGTTGATATCTTTCCACATTGTCTACTTTTTCAGAGGACAGTTGTTTTGGAACAGCCTCTGTTACAATCTTTTCTGTGGAGCATCATGGATCTCGCATCAATAAATTAGATACAGCAAGAGTGGTGTGTGGTACTAACTGAATATGGCCTGGACTCTGAGTGTGTGCTTCAGATTGGCCAGTAGAAAGAGCAGTTATATAAATCCCTCTGAGCCCACAGAATATTTTCTGTGTCAGTATCTACTTTCCAGAAAACTTCAGTTTTTGCTCAAGATCTTTTGGACAGTAGCAATTTAGCTGAAGGGACCTGCCTTCTTGATGCAATGTCTTAAAATGGACCTCTGAAAATCCTCTTTGAAAGATGGGCACACACTAAATCCTTTCCAAATATCTCAAGCTGGAATGCTCATGCTTTATAATACTGACTTTAGCAAATGTAAATGTTAAACAGACCTCCATTTTGTTGTTATTACAGAAAAGAAGATATATTTTTAAGCAGAGGAAATATGCCTCATGTTCTCAAAACCTTTTACTCTTGGAGCTAGGCCAGACTTTGTTAATGAGTCATTGCAGTATAGCTACCATCCTTCTGAATTAAGTACAGATCCAGTGTACCAAAGGTTGGAGTGGGGCAGAGGGACTGGACAGGTTCGGAATTGAGACATTAACCACTTAACTGATCCTGATAGGTCAAAAGATAGCATTTAGCAGTGCAGAATTTGCTTCATCCTGTGTTCGCAGGACAGCCTTCTAGGTAGAAATCAGGCTTTAGGACATGTGGGCTTGAATCCTTGCTGTGCCCAAGCTTCAGGCAAGCTGTGATTTGCCTGAGCTCTGACTGAGCACATAGCTCTTGTGTTCAAAGCTAGTCTGAGGTTTCCAGCAAGCCATGGACAGCAGCAGCCATACAAGTTTTAGTAGTTGAGTCCTTGGGGTCTGAAGACAGTTTGTGCAGCTTATTACCTTGAGTCTGGGTTGCTACTGGGCTTTATGCTACACTGTTCAACAGCAGGTGAACTGCAGCCTTTGAGCTGCAACTGTGCTTCTAGACTTGGCACGAGAAGACATGTAAGATTGTGGCTTAAAAGCCTCAGTGAGGTCTAGTGAGGGAGGGCAGGTTTCTTCATCCCTGCCTTCCTGCCCTGCCATCCTTTCTGCCAGAGGATGCTGCTGTGGGAGCAGGGGTGGCAGAACAGGCATTGCACCTACTCATTGCAACTGGAATATTAATCCAGACTAAACCAAATGACAATTTAAGGCAATGTGTAGCTGGGATTACTAAAGAACAGCTATGTGAGCTGATCAGGTGCCCTTGCATTGCAGGAGACCATTCACACTTCGCAGAAAGTTTATTCCCACCAAATGCAATCATAGCTGAATCTGTCCGGATGTCTGAGTTTAAGCTGCAAGGTACAGGCACACTTAAAATCCAGTTTCTTCTGAACCACAAGCCTACCAGTTGGTTATGCAAGAGAGGTGTGAGGGTACATGATCACACGGAGATGGGAGCACTTCTACTTAAGATGACCACATATTTGCTCAGCTACTTAATCAGAACTTAAAAGCTAGCAATGAGGTGTGGTAAAACTCACATTTGCACCATGTAGTAACCGAATCCAAGAACACAGAATGATTCCGCTGGTGATATACAACTTTTGTAGATGATAAAATAAGCATTTTAAAAGACGTAAGTTCTTGACCCTTCATCTAGTCAGTGATTATTTATACATTCCTCTGGTACTGTGAATTCAAACACAATGAGTTTCAATGGGTTAATCTCTGTGAGCAGAGCAGTACAAACATCAAATAGTGTGGTATGCTTTGGAGAGCTTTTCAGGGAAGTGATTACTGCCACTGCTACAAGGGTGCATTGTCCCTAGAAAGGGGTTCACTTCTTGCAAAAGGATATTCAAAGGATATCAGTACATAAAGATCTGTGCAAAAGGACAGGACAGACTTGCAAATACTGTTGAGAGGTAAGGGAGAATTAGATACTACCTTCATTAAGTCATTCCCCTCGGCCTGGAAGTGCTGTGTGGAATTTCTCATTCAACAAAATATGGGATAGTGCGACTTTTTAATATATGAGATGAAAGTTTGCCAGAAGAGTATGACAGGACCTGACTAACCAGTCTGAATAAGATCAGGTCGAACAAACAACTTCTAGTTTAATGGCAGAAGAGCATTTGAAAACATCTTTAGGAAAAGCTAGAAGACTAGAACTATTTTAATGCAGCATTTTGATTTTAAATGGATAGTGAACATAGCAGTGATGTTCTGAATGAGTTTATAAAACTTGATTTTAAGAACTTGCAGTTTTGAGATTAAGTTTGCCAGTTCTGGATTTCTAGGAGGTCTCCAGCTAGAAAACACTGTGAAAACCATGGAAAATGGGACATTCTGCATTTATTCCACCTTTCTGCCTTTTTTCACTTCACAGTTTATGCCAAAGTGTCTTGAAATAAAAAATATTGGATTTGACACTAAAATTTCTGCTGGAAAACACGAAAGTTCTCTGGGGAAGAAAGTTGCTTCAAGAGGAAATTATTGTCTCTCCGTGAACTTGGAGTTTACATTGGACAGAATACTACATCCTATTAGACTTCAGAAGGTCTAAGGCTCATGGAGGACTTGCAAATCTTGATTACAGTAGTTCTCTTTGTGAACAGCATACCTAAGAGACAGCTAAAACAGCCTGCTTTTGACAGGGACTTTTGCTCGGTTCTCTTCAGCATCAATTATCTCTGGCTTGACATCAGAGCAGTAAGTAGGGACCACTGATCTGTATGCACGTGAGCTCTCAAGGTGCTAAAGGCTTTTAACCTGCATCTGAGCGAAAGGAGGCAGCAAGTCACACAGGGTGCAGGCCAGCTGCATGGAAACCTCCCCAGAGGCACCAGCTATGAGGAAGACTTTTAAATTAATTGAATGGAGTTACAGAGTTTCTCCACGGATTGCTCTGTCCCCCTGCTCCAGGCAGGAGCAGTGCCTAGATCTCAATTTGGAAGCTTCTTAGGGCTTCTTTGTGGCTTGGCTGAATTCTGCTTTAGTTCCCTTATTTCTGGTGGAGATGAAGACTGCATAAAACCTCAACTTAAGTATCTCATGATGGATAAGTACCAGAACTTCATAGTTTTAAGTTCCGACTTAATACTAGAACATATTTTGTGTCTCATTGTGTGGCCTGGAATTGACCAGACCTAAAATACCTGCTTGTTTTGAATTCCAGATACTTCAATATTTGAGGCATAGTTTTCTACAGAAATCTGTGTAAGACTTGAATTGGGAATTATTTCCTTAGATACACGGTTGTTAATAACTTGTTTAAAATCTCTAGAAGGCATCATGTGGACAAGGTAGAAATAGTAATGGAAAAAATGCCTGTTAGACACCATGAAGGTCAGTACCTGATAGGAGTTTCTCTCTGCTTGTGTGATTGGTTGCACAGTTCTGATCAGAGGGATCCTGGTGACTGCTACTATAAGTCATAGTAAAAGTCCTGAAGGGGAAAAAATTTTCGCTCAGAAGCTTGTAGATCAGAATCTCAAATGGCTTAAGTTCATGTCTTATTGCAATAACTGCAGGGCAAGGCTGCATGGGCCGGCTTATATGGGACCAGACCTTTGTGTGTGAGTACAGGACAGAAGGCACAGGGAAACAAACACTGTTCTTTTGGGACTGTTCTCAAAATGAGAGTGCTCAGGAAGTTTAAGTCTCTCCTAACAAAGCCATAGAAAATCATTAGTGAAGATACCACTAAGAAAGTTACAGTTTTCTGGCCTTTGGGCTAACACCCAAATTACTGGTGTTAATGGGTAGAAGTACTGCATCTGAGCCATTGCAGTTCAGTCCAAGAGGAAAGGTGCATACAGCCTGTACCAGCTCACCCACTCCTACTTTGGGACTGTTTGTGGAGAGGTGCAAAGACTCTGTTGCAATTGGAGAGCTCTGACCCTGGTAGGCAGGAAGCAGGTTTGATGTTAGACCTATGTTTGTAATCTTTACACAATCCTTGTTATGTAAGATGTTTATCCCCTGACCTTTGGGTGATTATAGCATATATCAGCCTGTCAGAACCTAGGAACTGTAGGTTGTGTCATGAAGGAGTGGTTGATGGGGAATAGGCAACCTAAGCTTTGAATTTGGCGTGTGAGAAAGCACAACATGCCCTAGAAGGCATAATGAAAAGTTTTAGTACGAGAGGAGCAAAGACCCTGCTTACTTAGCCAGAGTCACACTAAATCTTACAGAACTGCTAGAAAACAGATATACAAGCAAAGTACAAAATGGATAACTCAAAACAGCAAACAAATCTTGCAAACTTTTCTCCCTTTGGAAGTGGAAAGAACAGTTGAATTCACCAGAAATAGCCGTAGACAGTCCTACTGTACTCTTTATTGGTTTTGTCCTGATTTTCTTCAGTGTAAGCTCTCTTGGAGCAGATAAACCCAGCTAATTAGCTGCTTAGAGGCTGATGACCCTGGATATTCTTGCAGATGAAAACAGAAGTTGTTGGCCTCTGTCCTTACTGACAGCTGAGGGAATGCATGGTTAGTACAGTTATACCTGAGAATTTAAACCATCTTCTGGCTAACTGTGTGTGCACATGGACTCCTAGTGCAAGAGCTTCCTACAGATGAAAGAATAATTTGGTTTTCTCTTTACACTACATCTCAGTGAGATCCCAGTGAGGAGGAAAGCAAGACTGGGGAACCAGCACCAGCTTAGTTGGTAACATGGAACCCCCAACAGCCACTAGCACAAGGATGGATATAACTCCTTCCTCACCTCTGAATATGGCCTGGCCCCCTGCCAGGAGGATCAGAACAGCCCCTGGGAATAAGTAACCTATCCTGTCAAACAGTAGCTACACCTGTAGCCAGACAGGATGTCAGCAATCAGTTCTGCGTACCCGATCCTGAAGTACCGTGTCAGCTCAGGGAGATGTCTTACGGTCTTATATATGGTCTTTAGAGACAGCTCCACCTGCGTGATCATTGTAGGCACCTCTGTTAGGTTGTCACATAGTGCTGGATCGGTAATGGGACATTTGTGTGAACAGCCCTTGGGCCTCTGCTAGCAACCTAGGTCTGCTCTTTTGCAGCCTCTGTTGGCTTACACTCCGGAGGGACCTGTGGCAATCTTGCAGCTGTTTGTTTTACAGTGCCTGACCATACCTGCACTCCTTTGTCATCCTCTGGTACCCCACAGTTCTCTCTCCCTGCTTTCTAGCCGGTACATCTCCTCTTTCTCCTCTTTCTGTTCTTCTGATGGTTTCCCTGACCATGGCATGTTCCTGCTCTCTACAACATGCCCAAGCCCTCTTGGCAGAGATTTCAGACCCTGTATCCCGTGTCTGACACTAGCTAGCCTGCTGCACTGGGGTTCTTTTAGTTAAAAACCAGTGTCATGTTTAACTGAAGTTGTGAATATTGTGACATATCTGAATACACCTCAATGGAGTTGCTCGTACAAGCACAACTCTGCTACTTGCTGGTCCTCCTCTTCTAATATAAATTAAGACAGACAATGGGGCTACATCTTAATTCCATGGCTAAGATTGGCTGCTGTACCTTTATAATAGTGAGAAATAATTATGTTAATTTTAAGAGTTTTATAGCCCCTCTCTCCTGGAGACCTATTGCTCCTGCCAAGCAGCGCTGTGTGACTGAAGTGCTGGCCAAGCTTCCCAACAGCTGGGTTTGGCAGAGACCTGGAGGTTAAAGCCAACCTCAGCAGACAATAGCTGAGGAACCAGCTCAGATGGTGGCCCGCAGCTGCTGCTCCACTCCCAACAATAAATCATAGTGGGGACTATGCCAAGGCTCAGAAAGACCACTGGTGCAAAAACTCAGCTGTTCCTTCAAGGCACCTACGCAGGGCACAGGGTAAGTAAGAAGCGGGTTAGAGAATGGATATCTGCAGGCTCCTGATCCATCTCCTGTTTGCTGCATAGCAAACAAAACGGCTGTTTGACACTCTGCTGTGACAGGGAGGCTGTAAGGACTGTGCAAGGGTAGCTTCCCTCTAGGGTCTGGCCTCAAATAGGCTAAGGAGCTTATAGGAGTTGAGGCAGCAGTTAAGGTGGAGAGGATTATTCTCAGCTGAGTTTGCACCCTGTACTGTTGAAGAAGAGAATGCTGCAGATCTTTAGCTCGTACAACTGTTTCTTCTGTAGCAGGATCAGTCTGATGGATTGCACAGCTGCACTTTTATTAAGAGCATTCACTCTTTCTGGCCCCACTTGGGTCCCAGAGGTGCAGCCCAGAGGGCAACAGGGTACCACAATGCAGCGCAGGAGCAGCACCCAGCAATCAGTGTCTCTTCCTGCCCCCAGAGATTCGTGTCTTAACCTTGTGCTGGGAACTGCACCTGAGACATATGAAGTGGTCTGGAGGGCCCTTTTCAAGGTTTGTGCAGCTGAGCTCTCAGTGTGGAGCTCTTACAGGTCTAGGAGGTGCTCAGGAGTGTCATCCAAATCCTGAGAAGAGGTGAAAGATAAGAGCTAACGTACCATCTGAGATTTCCCCTTCTCCTCTCCTGCTCTCACAGTAACTTGCCTGATAAGGCAGTAAATCTTTACAGGAGCCTGGCAGCGAGGCAAGCAGTTGTGGAGGACAACTGCACATCCCCATCCAGGAGCCTATGGGTTAACACAACTAGCCATGGGGCTTGGAGTCACCCCAGGCTTGCAGGACAGCCCAGCACAGAGCAGTGTTCAGATGAAACAAAGTACCTTCTGCCTAGCTGGGACGCAGATAAAAGATCCCATGGCATTTCTTGTGAAGCCTGGAGGAGACTGCCAGTGCTGAAGCTGAACTCTCTCTGCCAACAAACAAAACTGTCTTTAAACTCTGAGGCTGTGTGTGAGCTATTGTTGGGGACATAATGGCTTCTCTGTTTCCCTGCATAGTCAGTGCTCTGCAAACATGCCACTGGTCTCTTTTAAAAACAGTTGAGTGTAAATCAAGTTCTAGAACCTGGAAAGAGGTTTCATTCATTTACCTTTTACTGCCCTCCGTTGACATTTGTTTACAGAACAGCACATACAGTAGATTTACACCCTGATTTGAGCTGCTTTGCTTGGAGGTGGACATCTTTAGTGCTCAGATTGAGACTCACAGATACAGGGCTTGGATAGCAAATATATATCTCCTAATTTAAATAACAGAGGTGGGGATGAGGTTGAGGGGGCAGTGTCTTCTAATCTCCTCCCTCTGAGAAAATTTTTAGTTCCACTGGCTTATTTCCTCTAGTTAGCTCAGTGCTGGCATGCTCACTGCTCCCTAATCCTGTGCGTGCTGCTGCTGCAAGGCACCGAGCGCTGCTCTGGCTGCTGGAGTTTGCTCTACGTTAGGCTGCTGAACATCCACAGAGGGTGGGGTTGGTGGATCCACTCTTCGCCCGCAATGCCATGGATTGGCTTGTCTCTGAGGATGGCAGGTGCTTCGGTAAGGTAAAGGGTATCTTGGCTATTGCACAAGTACAGCAGCGATGGTGAAAACCCAAAGCTGTACTGCAGAGGGGGAAGTTGGTCCCTGAAGATAGAATAATGAATTTAGATTTTTTTTTTTCCCCCTGAAACAGTCCTGTAATGGGAAAGGAAATGAGTCAAAGAACAGCTGTTCAAGCTGGATGTCATGTTACCAACAAGGTGACAGTGACTCTTTGTCCACTCAATAGCTCCTGACTCGTCCTGGTGTGTATCTGGAATCTGCGTGCTGGAATGCTCCTTGGTGTCCTGTAATCGCTCACAGATGAACTGTAACCCCGTTCACCCCAAGAGCAGCTGTGTCCAGGACTGGGAAACATGGAGACATAAGCACTGGCCATTGCCCTCTAAACGTGGCAGGCTGTTTGGAAAGGTGCTCTGGCCAAGGGCCTTGAACAGGAGAGGGTGCTGTGCTCACGCTGGGGTGGCCAAATAGCTTTGGCCAAGTTGCCTGCTAATGACTAAGATGTGTTTTGCACCAGCCATTGACAGCCTTCTGAACAGAGACTCCTTCACAGACACAGTATTTAAAAGCAGATTATATGAAGTTATATTTTTAAAAATATTTCCTCTGAAGATGATGTCATGACTAACAGCAATTATCTTCTGCTTCTTGGATTTCCCTTCTCACCTATGAATCTACTGCTTTTTTAGTGTATGAGATTACTTATCTGCTATAAGACAGGTTCTTACCCAAGTGATAGTTGCTGGTTTGAGACCTTTTCATTGCTGGAACTGTAACACTTCAGATCTGTTACCAAAGATCTGCTTCCAGGTTTCCCTGGGGTGCTCACTGAAGTAGATCAATCTGCAGATGGGATGGAAGTAATAGGTAGGGGTTCTGTCAAGGCCAGAATTGGGCCTTCTTGTCCACTCCATTCCAAACTGCCCTTCTATGTGCAGAGCTGCCAGAGGGTAGAGGAGGAAACAGTAGATTTGGAAGGAGGTAGATGGAAAAGCTGCTCTTGGGCCTGATCATCTACTTCCTATGTTCTCATGTGGCCCAGAGGCAGCAAGGCTGACAATCCCATCTCTTCCCACAGGAAGATGAAGAAGCGCTGTGTGGTGGCCGGAGTCCTGACTGCAGCCCTGCTGGGGCTCATCTTGTTCCTGGGACTCTTCTTTGGGCTGCGCTCTGACTCAGGGGACACACACACTTATAAGAGGGCGGCTGTGGCTACAGATGCGAGGCAGTGCTCAATAATTGGAAGGTACTCACTATGTATTGTGCTGTGACAGCTCTTGTGCAGGACAAAACTGTTGTTTCTCTGATGTCCAGGTGCAGGCCTGGCAGTTGCCCAGCACAGATAATCTCTGATCTCCCTGTAGAAAGAGGAGGCCATAATAAAACCTGGGCTTTTACCGTGCCTGACCAATGTTACTACAGTTTCTCAAAGACAGCATAGCAGGCAAAGATTCTCTAGATGCATGAACAATGGGAATGAGAGATGCTTCTTTTTAAAAAACATTTATCAAGCTGTCCTCCAGTTCTAGTGGCAATTGCTGCAGATTTCAGACTCCTCAGAGAGTTGACGTTTTATCATGTGTAATGAATGTGTCTGGGATGGCTGTCCTTGTGTGTACTTTGACACTGTTTTCAAACTAGTTTGGATTTGTCTTTAATGAGGGATGATCTGGTCTTCACCCAAACCATTAGGATCTGGGCTCTAAGGCGAAAGAAGTTGAAAACTTCCCATTCCTGAGGAACCCGTAGGCTGGGTGTGGGAAAATGTGCGTTAGAGAATCTGTCATACCTGCTCTGACAAGATGAATCCACTGCTCACAGGTAGCTGAGACACTGTAACATGTCACTATACGATGCCTTCTCTTCTGCTGCACAGGGACATCCTTCAGCAAGGTGGATCAGCAGTGGATGCTGCAATTGCAGCTCTGCTTTGTGTAGGACTCATGAATGCTCACAGCATGGGCATTGGAGGGGGCCTCTTCTTTACCATCTACAGCAGCACAGGTAAGGGACAGGGCCATACACATCTGGAAAATTTTGAGAACTGCTTATTTAAAGCAGGTAATTTATCCTACCTGAGTGAAGGCTCTCTCAGCCTCTGGGGGAATATGCTGTTCTCAAATAATTGCCAAGAAACGGGTTCACATTGGTCAGCCTTCTTCAGCAGATACCACGCCTGTGTGTTGAGTCCAGAGCTAAACATCTTCTTTACTCTGTCATTAAAGGAAAAGTGGAAATCATTAATGCGAGAGAGGTAGCTCCAAAAAAGGCATCGGAGGACATGTTTGGGAACAACACACAGCTCTCTCTGAAAGGTATGGCAGAGACTGTTTCACTGCTTTATAGGGACCACATAGCTCCAACATTAGCTGCTACTGACATGTCTAAATGAAGAACATTTTTTATGATTAGGTTCTTGCATATCTATATCTAGAAATGTCCTCTACTTTGCTCAGTCTGCAAACTCCATCCTCATAAGCAAGCTAAAAATAATGTTCTTCAAACTAGTCGGTCACCTCAGCACTTTCTGCTTTTCACTTCATGAAAATGCAGGTGAATCCAAAGCACCGAGTATGACCTGTTCCATAGCTGTCATCTTTCTTTTCCACCTCTTTGAATAAATCCTTGTGATCAAGTTTCTTCTTCTCAGTTCAAGTATCCTTCCTAAATCTGTTTTGTGGTGACTTCAACTAATGTTTCTAGGGCTCCAGAGAAGTAGTAGTAATTTCCTATCAGAGAAGTATTTTCTAATCAAAAATAGAAACACTAACGAGGTCTCTTCGTGGTCACTCCTGTAATCAAGGTGGAACAGCACCTTGGGGGAGGTTTGAGAATTATGTTGAACTTCAAGGGGATGCCAATAAAAGCAGGATTGAAGCAAACTGCTGCATCACTGTGCAATGTAGTAATCAACCTATTGCAATTACAGTTACAATGCTGCCACAATGTTTTTGGCTTAAGTATGTACACAGTTTGTGTTCTCTTACTGTAGCGTGTTCTCCCCTGCAGGACTGGAAACTGCAGGCAGCTGTGATAGCTTCTGTGTTCTGAGCAACTTTTCTCTGGTACCGAGCCTCCTGAGGGGAAATGACCCAAAACTTTGAGTTACTAGCAAGAAGAGAGAGGTGTTTCAGCAGTTCAGAATATGTAGGCATAAATGTCAGACAGAATAATTCTGTTAGCATCGTATGTATAAGCTGAGCTGGTCATAGTATGTGTAATCCTGGCCTAAAACCCATGGCTGACAGAGACGCCTGTTCTACTTTCTACTTCATTAGTCGCTTTATTCTCTTGCTATGGAATACTAATACATTCCTTATCTGCTCCAGGAGGACTGTCCATTGCTGTTCCAGGAGAAATCCGTGGGTATGAACTGGCTCACAAACGTCATGGCAAACTGACATGGAAAGACCTATTTCTGCCCAGCATCAAGTTGGCAAGAGAAGGATTCCCTATTGGGAAAGGCCTTGCAGCAGCCATCAAATCAAAAGAGGAGTCAATCGAAAGCAATCCCTCACTGTGGTAGGTAGAGCAGCTGCTGTTCTGTGCAGAAAAATGTGGGGTAGCTACATCCTAGCTGAAAAGTCTCTGTGTTTGTGTAATGTAGCATCTGTGAGGCGTGTGCCTCCCCTCCAGTGACTGCACGCGCTGTCTGTACCTGCTGATGTTATTCTAGCTACCTGAAGGTGCTAAATCATGTGGCCAATTTTAGGAATGTTCTGTCCTGACCTTTAAAGGGAGATAAATTCTGCTTTTAAAGTCCATTTGTCTGAGCAAAGGTGGAATTAGAGGACACGCTGGGATAAATCTGTCAGATGGCAATGTATCTTCCAAATCCCCAGCTTCTCCTCATGCTGGAAGTGCACCAAGCTAACCTTACCTGTGTTTGGGGAGTTGCAGAGTCTCCTTGAACATCTCATCTGCTGTCAGGCTGTGGGAATTTGGGTCATGTCTTCAGTCAGCCTTCGTCAAGCAATGCCTCTGATTATTCACTTCTGGCAATAACTATGAACATGAAGGGTTTTAAATGCTTCTCCACTTCTTCTTGCAGTCAAACTCTTAGTGTCTATGTCCAGCCCTACTGGAGATCATGTTTAATTCTCTCTTTTCCTTAAAATCTCTGCCAGCTGCAGATTGGTTTCCAATCCAGTTGGGATGTACAACCTGGGCCTATCTCCTGTACTTCCATCTGGCAGGTCCACAGCAGCACATGATGAGGGGGCTAGAAAAGAAACTGTCTACCTCAAAGTGCTCTGACAAATAGGGATTGAAATGCGTTCTCCTGGACTCACTGGAAAATTTGAGCCTCGTAGTTTCGTAGTCTGTGCTCTGAACTGAAATGCTTGAGTTCAAGGACTATGACCCCTCCTGGGCATCTTGAGACAATTGTTGTCCCCTTGCGCAGGTAGGGAGGATAGCCTGCGTGAAAAACATCGGCACTCCCTCCTACAGGCTTCACCGAGCAAATTCTGGGCAATGTGGAATCCCAGGTCAGAAACCGCTGTTCACTTTTATGTCCCAGGGCAAGATATCAGGATCCCTGGGGCATGGCTCAGACAGTTTCTCTCCTCTTCAAGAAGTCTCTAGCATGAACACTCAAATACTGGGTCAGCTGGTACAGGTACACATAGTTTTGAACTTGTCTCAGATCTGATCTTCTCAATCTCCTTTCTCTGTTAGCGAAGTGTTCTGCAGAGGAGGGAAAATTCTGCATGAGGGCGATATCATCAAGATGCCTAAACTAGCCAACACATACGAGACTATAGCCAGTGAAGGAGCAGATGCCTTTTACACAGGAAGCCTGGCAAAACAGATCATCGATGACATCCACCGTGTAGGTGAGAAACAGGACATCTGTCCAAAACAGCGTGAGTGACCTGACTGCTGCGGCTCAACATCCAGGGAAGAGCCGGTGACCTGCAGAAGCCCTGGAAGCAGGTCAAGCCTGCTGTCTGAAATGCTGCCTCTGCGATCTGTGGCAACAGGACACCCAAGAGAAGCCAATTAGCACTTTAATGGATGCATTTGAAACTCAGTCGAAAATGGATATATATACTGTGCGTTTCTGTACCATATAGTCCAGCAAGTCTATGCGTTTCTGGATATAGTTTAACAGATACGTGCTGTTTACAGAGCCTGAATTCATCAAGTTTCTACCTGAAACGTTACATACGTTGTCTTGTAAACTCTAATCTTGTTTAATCTCTCGATGCCACTAGATGGTGGTAGTGTCCTATCCTTACTAGCTAGCATTGGCTGGCTTCAGTCAACCTCCTATGAGTAAGTTGTTTACTGGCTTTGTTTGTGCTGCTTAATTACCGTCTTCCCCCTTCTGATAAGAAAGGCAATGGAATATGCAGGTTATTCTGTTTGTGGGGTAGCACAGGGCATCTGCACCCAAACGCTGCATCCTCCTCCTGTAAACAGGACTCTTAAGAACGATTTGCTACCTGACATTGCTGGTGTCCTTTCTAAAAAAAAGATGGATCACCAGATTTTGGCTGCCATAAATCAGCCCAGCTTCAAGCTTAGGCTACCTGAGCCTCAGCTGGATCTATCAAGGAATAAATGCATCTCCTGTGCACCCGTCTTTGCTCTTTTTACCTTGCAGCTTTTGGGATTTGTCTGTGTTTGCTGCTGTCATTGCTGTGATGCGTGGTGATGGAGTATTACCTTCTCTTCCTGCCAGAGATCACATAAATCCACATATATAGTTCTCTTCTCTTTTCCAGGGGGCATTGTCACGTTGGATGATCTGCGGGACTACAATGCAACAGTGATTGAAGACCCCATACAGATCACACTTGGGGAGTTTACCCTCTACACACCTAGTGCCCCTCTAAGCGGCCCAGTACTTGCCCTCATTTTCAACATACTGAAAGGTGAGAGTGCCGCTGAGCAGGGCCTTACAGCCTGCAGGAGCTGGGATTGCTCCAGAGACAGTGCCTTTTTTTGTTCTTGGAGCTCGACCTCCTTTGATAGACCTCCAGCAGGTGAGAAACCTGAGACCCCAGGAGAGATCAGAAGCATTACTCTTCTGCTGTCCTCTCAGAGATGTGTCCTTCCTTCTTGAAATACGGGTGCGAGAGGAAAAATATGTGCCTGATTGGGGCACTTCCCTGGTACCTGCATGGGTGGAAACTAACTTGTACTTGAGGCTTCTTTGGCAAACATCTCTGCAAGTACAAATCCTGCTGATGATTCCCATAGTGCTCAAAACTACCAGAGCTCCTGCGTTCTCTGTGCAGAGATTACAACAGTCCAGTGACTGCATCTCTGTAGAGAATGGGCTTCAAGATTATGCCGTTTGACACAGGTTTATTAGCCGTCTCTTCAGTGTGTACTTTCCTTTGTGTTCACAGTTATTTTTTTTCTGTTGCCAGGGTATAATTTCTCTGCTGACAGCATCAAAACCGTGGAGAAGAAAGGTCTGACTTACCACCGCATTGTGGAGGCCTTTCGCTTTGCCTATGCCAAGAGGACTTTATTGGGAGATCCAAAATTTGTCAACATTACAGAGGTACTTGACAAACGCCTTTTCTTTCTACAACACCAAGGTTGACTGGAACATGATTTAAAGTTTTTGGGTAACTAAACTTTGTCAGGGATGCTCTGTGCCACCTGCTATTGACAGGCACAGAAATATCTCTAAATCAAAATGTGAAGTCCTGTGTGATTCATGACTGAGCTGTGAGAGATATAAATGGAGGAAACCTTCCTGCTGTAAGGAAAAGCGGATCCTCAATTCACCAGGAGTGTTTGAGTATATTTAAGACTAACCCTCCCTGTTTTCATAGCGTTTGAAGCTTTATTCACTAGATGACATTCCCAGCATCCTTGGGGCTCTCTAACCACAGTCCTGCCTATAGTAAATGGACCAACGGATGGGAAGGGGTGAGGCAGGAACCCTGCTTTCCTCAACTTCACACTTTGTGTTTTCACTTTTGTGACTCTCCAAAAGCAGCAGGATCTGAGCTGGACACAAGTTTACAACTTACAGGGCAATGATCAGAGCTTGACTTGGTCTAGTCCTCTTAACCCAATCCCTCTCCTCTCATCTCTGAAGCAAGTGTAACACCGCTTGCCTACACCCGACAGCAGTGTTGAGGACAGCTTTCTGTAGATCTGCAATAACGGATGCTGATTAACTTCCTACACAAAGTGGCACATTGTAACAGCTGCTTCTGTGACTGCTTAAAATGCTCTCTGGTGCAATGTCCATCTTTCAAGAAGGAGGAAAGCCCCTGCTGGAAAACTATAGCCTCGCTGCTGGGATTTGCACTCTTCTGTGGTCTGAAGTATTGGATATCAGCCTCATAACTACATAGCTCTTAAACTTAATCTGCTCAGTAACTGCATTGGATTTCTCTGACAGGCGATCAGAAACATGACGTCCGAGTTCTTTGCGGATAGTCTCCGGAGGAAAATCACAGACAACACCTCCCATCCAGTTGACTACTATGAGCCAGTGTATTACACTGGAGATAATGCTGGTACATCCCACCTCTCCATTGTGGCTGATGATGGCAGTGCTGTGTCCGCCACCAGCACCATCAACCAATAGTATGAGCTCAGACATTACTTCCATGTAGGCCTTTGCCATCTTCCTAGTGGTTGTTCTGTGGTTGGTATAAAACGTCACTGAACTGTCATCTCTCTAGTGGGGTAGTGATGGGTAGCTCTGCTGATGGGCACTTCTGCTGAGCTTGCAGGTCAGTTCTTAACACTGAGGACTGTGTAGTTGAGTCAGAGGACAAGATGTGTCCTCTCTTGTGTTGGGTTCACCCACCAAGAAAGCATTCACTGCATCTGGATCTTCTCATAAGCAGTGGTATCACTACTGGCTCTGATTTCCCAGGCTTCTGGGAGGAATTTGAGCTAATACAGCTGGCCTGGAAGTGCAGTGTTTAGCTCTGAGCGCTGTCAGGAAAAGCTGTGTTCTGTGCGTATGGCCTGAAGCTGGGGCGTGAAGGTTCTTTTTGTCCATAGAAAATGTCTTCAGCTGGACAAATCTAAGTAAAACCTCAATCGTTCCCAAATGTGCCAGCCTTTGAGCTATGCTGCCTCTGAACAGAGTGCAGTACTGCCAGGCTGGGAGGGGAATTAGTTGTACTGAGTTGCTGGGCTGGTTTTCCCCTTGGGGTCCTTGCAGGGGAGCTATACAGAAGGGCTTTTTGCTGCTTTTCTTCTTTGTGTAGCTGTGTACTCGCGGTATACTCGGCTTTCTTCCCACCAAGTGGAGACAGAATGTCCTTTACAGCAGAAGGGAGTAGAGTTACTTCAATCAAATCCCAGGTTTCACATTACAGTAATTCACCTGAAGCTCTCCCTGGATTTGCTCTGGTTTTGACATGTCTGCACCAACTTGTTTTGTCTAGTTTTGGCTCTGATGTACGATCCAATGTGAGTGGAATCATATTTAATGACGAGATGGATGACTTCAGCTCACCTTACATAATCAATGGATTTGGGATCCCTCCTTCACCAGCAAATTTCATAGCACCAGGTAGCTATAAACTTCATTCCTTAGTCTTTTGGCTGTATCTTGCATACTAACACTGTGGTATCTGCAAGGTAGCTGCAGCATGTCTGCGATTAGGTACAGATCTGGGGCTTTCTGCAGGGGACAGCGATGAAAGTGAGTCACCTGGCATCCCTATCAAAAGCACACAACTCCCCTGGTGAGCCCTGAAGGAGAAGAGGCTGTCTAAAGAAAAGCTCTTGTGTATGCATGCCTCCTTCCAACAACCAGAGATCCTTCCCCAGGGAGCTCAGGATGTGTCCAATGAAATCACTTGGAGCTGGAAAATATTTCTTTGAACCTATTTAAGAGTGTGGGAAGCAGCAGCAGGAGTTAACTGCAAAGCATTAGATGACGCAGCCTTCTCCACATGCTGCCTTGAGGACTGTAGGGCAGCTCTGGATAGACCCAGTTCACATACCTAACCCAAGCACTCTGCCCCGCTCCACCACTGCTTCCTGCAGACCCATCTCATTGCTGCTAAAGCAGACTGGGGTTCTGCTACTCTCATGTATGTCACACTTTGGAGAGGGACAGGGAAGTGAAAGGATGGGAAGGGAAGACCCAGGGTGTACAGGAGGCAGCGGCATCACAGACAGCCCCAACTGGGCCAGGGTGGTGGAGGAAGGCACATTCAGCCTCTATGTGAAGGACAAGCATCAAGCTTTGCTTTAGAAAGGAGAAGGGTATAGGGGATAGTGGAATTCTCAAGGGCTGAACAAGACATGTGAGCTGAATCCGGAAGGTGGATACTGAGGCTCTGGGTTTAGCCATGGATCAGGAGCTGGCAATTTGTAAGCTGCAGCTGGAAAACTGAGTTCTCTTGCATCTATGCCCCCAACAGGTAAACAGCCGATGTCCTCTATGTGTCCCTCCATCTTGGTGGATAAATCAAAAAAGGTCAGGATGGTGGTTGGTGCTTCTGGAGGAACAAAAATAACCACAGCAACAGCACTGGTATGTGATGATATGGGCAAACCGGGGACAAGAGACTGAGGCAAAACAAGGTTGGGGAGAGGCAGTGTTTGGGGTAAGGGGCTCAAGTCTCTGCCTGTGATGTGACTGTGACCCCCTGCTGTGGCCTGGGGGCCTGAAAACGAGGTTCCTGCCTGGTCTTCTGAGGGCCAGAGCTCCAACACCAACTTCTGCCAGAGCTACAAAGCGTCACAAATCACTTCTTTCAGTGACTCCAGGTCTTTTACTTTGGCAAGTTTGCTTTAACTGCTTGTGCAGATTTGTGACTTCAGTTTTTCTCTGACTTCTGTTCTCTGGATCTCTATGAACTAGTCTCTTTAACAAGTTTAGAGCTGTTTTCATTCGACATCCTAAAGTTCGGGTGAAAGTCGCACAGAGAAACTATATAAGAACTCAGACCAGGCATGGTGTCAGGCCATCTGACAGGCAGGCTCTCTGTGAGCTGCTGTGGCTCTCTGCCACTCAAATGTCCGGCCAGCCCCAAAGTGATTGCAGGAGAAAGCTGTCGCCTGTGCCAGCACACAGAGCAGTTCAGAGCACCAGGCTGGATCCTACTTTCTGACTGAAGTGGAGGAGAAGTCCCGTAAAAACTTCTACAGGCTGTAAATCTAAGCCCTTAATCCTGAGGCTACTTTCATTTGCCAACAGCTCCAACCTGCAATTTAACCATGTAGTGGTGAGACAGGTTTAAGGAAACTGATTGCAGAGTAACGGGAAGCTGTAGCAGTATGTTTGCTGAGGTGACTGTTGTGTGTCAAACTAAGCTAGCACTAGCTTAATCACAGCAACATAAATCCAACTGCAATAACTTGAGGATCTGATCCTTTTACTGTGTTGATTTTAGTGAGCCATGGTCTCTTTTTGTGGGAATCCGCCTGAGCATATACAAGCTGACTTGCTGCAATGTACCTGTGTACGGATTAGCCAAGAGAGGAACTTCTGAAAGCAGCCAGAACCAGAAATTATGCCTTTTATGTGCTCTTCAGACATCTCTGCCTGTGTTGCTACAACAGTCAAGACAAGTAACTAACATTAAGGCTTTTTGCTTCTCATAGACTATCATCAATTCCGTCTGGTTTGGTTATGATGTGAAGAAAGCAGTGGAAGAGCCCAGAATTCATGATCAGCTCTTTCCCAATATCACGGAGCTTGAGCAGCAAATAGAAGAGGTTGGTCATGGAGGATGCAGGTTGCAGATTAAGGCATGTGTGTGGCTTCACTCTTCTGATGTCCTCATTCACTTCTGCATTCCAGGGTATAGAAGAACAACTAAAGAAGAGAAGACACGATACCACACGGGTGAGCAGCGGTGCAGTTGTGCAGGCCATTCTCAGAACAGACGAAGGATGGGCTGCAGCCTCCGATTCCCGGAAAGGTGGTGTCCCCGCAGGCTACTGATGTGGCTCGGCTCTTTTTTTTTCAGTGATCTAGTGACACTGAGGTGTGTTTAGGGGGAAGATCCTTTAGGTCTGCAACTCAGGGACTTCTCACAGGAAAGAGAACAAATTTACCTGTGGTTCTATTGACAGAGCTGGGACAGTTCTTTACAGCCATGACTGCAGTGCCTCATGCCACAGCAGTCTACTAAGACAAGCATGTCTACCAGGACGTGCAGTACTTACTTGAAGAGTCTGTTCTGCCTTGAAGAGTTTGTTCCCTGCCTCCTCTCCATCCCATGAAGACAGATTGGGTACCCAGGGCTTCTGAAGAAGGTCCAGCTCGCTCAGGCTGCAGGAAGTGTTTCCCCTGCACAGTGTCAGCTACCGGGAATGTCCCTGTCACTGCTAGAGAAGAGATTTGTTTCCTGTTGAGTAGGTGGGCGTTACAGGACTCTGGGAACTGGGTTTTCTAAGTTACAAACTAATAGATCTGTGCCATAACAGAAGCCCCAGCTCTAGACTGGGAAAAGCCTTCACACACTCACCACTCTTTCTTTTAACAAAAGATGTTTCTGCTTTTCACTTCAGTTGATTATTGGAGATGAGTGGGGAAATGGGAAATGGCTTCACACTTTTTTATATTTCTGTTGAGAAGGTCTAAAGGGAAGATGCTACCTGTAAAACTCTGAGCACAACTAAAATAAATAAATATGGAGTCACATCTTTTTCTTGCCTGCACAGTTGCTACTGCAAAAAGGGATGGTGAGAGTCTGCATGAAAGAAGCTCTCCTGAGATTTTTCTCTTTTCTTCACTCCTTTGATGGAGCTATGAGTAAAATACCCAAAACAAGCTTGGTTTTCTCAAGTTTGTTTTTAACCACATCATACTGTAGGCCTGAAATACCATTGTCTGAGGAAATGAAACCTACAAAAAAGAGCACAGTGCCGCTGCTCTTGCCTGAAGGTAAGTTCCTATTAATTAGGCAGTTAACGACCTCTCAGAACTCCATATCTGATATGGAAGAGCAAAGAGTGTCCGTACCTATGCATGAGGGGTTTTGGTGTTCATCTGCCATCATGGACTAATACATCACGTCAGATAAGCTTAATCTAAGATTGAAACTGAATGTTCCAGGATGTTGTCGAGCTGTAGGGACATTTATGAAATCCTTGAAACACAAGTAGCAGTAACTGAACTTCTCTACTTGACTTGTTGAAACTTCCTGTCAGTTTGTAAGAGCCTTAAAATACAGAATGCACTGAACAGAGAGTGAAAGGTTGAAATTTTAGGCATCAGGCACTTTCTCTTTCCCATCAGGCACCTTCTCTTTCTGGAATTGAGAAGAGTCTAGTTTCAAGGAATAAAGTAATAGGTCATACTTAAATCAGAAAGTCACAACTTCAGCATATATATTTACTTATATCATTTCCAGTAAATGAGTGCCTCTTACCAAAGTTGCCTGGGATGTGCTCTGTGCCCCTTTTTCCTGAGCTATCATTGATGATGGTGTGGTAGGTGCAGCTAAGGCAGCGATTGTAAATATCCTAGAGTCATTGTGTTCCTTTAAGAATGAGGTTGTTTTGGGGCCAAACCTATTTTCTTTTATTGCTGAACTGAGACTGTGATATTACTACTTGTAATTCCACAATAGATGCTACTCAGTGGGAGATTGCTATTCAAATCCAGTTTACAGGTCATTTTAGGAAGCTTTGATACAAGTTTGTGTGTGGAATGGCATCAGCTGCTCTTTCTTGGAAATATGTGTCCCTTTGGACTTAGGACAAGCTGAGCTCTTTCTTGGCCAAATGCAATCTGAGAAATAAACAAAGTTATTGCACAGAAAATAAGCTTACTGAAACCTTATAGTCACTATAGTTAGTCTCAACTACAACAGAGAAAGCTTGTGCTCTGAAAGTGGAAGGTACCCGTTTTCTGGGAAATGACTGTTGGACAGACATGCTTTCTGAATCAAGTTTGAGTAACTGCTGCTGGGCTGCTTCTGACAGATCATGATACAGCAGTCTTACTCACCTTCCTGAATTTCTGGCTAGTTGGAAAACTCCCTTTGTAGCTATAACCTAAGTTACAGAACTTCCTTTATGAAAAGCTCAGATTTTGTCATGGCTAAAAGCACTTCTCTTGAAAACTGTTCTTATAAATACGTTTGTATTCTTGCTTCTTTGCAGAAATGTATTTATTTGTTTGTTTTAGCAGTATCATCACAGAGGACTGATTTGTTAAAACTAGGCTAGGGCTCACACTTACATTCTAATTTTAAAAAAAACTAACCTGTGGATACTACTACATGCTGTAATTACCTACAGCCCATTTGGACATATCTGTAGATAGGGCATGAGCTTCTGCCGCCTGCTTTGATACCACATTCCACTACTCCCTCTATGTCAACACTGTTTGTGTATCACTAGGCACATGTCAGTCAATGGTTCATACTGCAAAACCTCCTGATTTGCACACTGCAGGCCACGCAGCTTGTCTGAATGTTCCAGCTACCAGAAAAGATGTGTCTTCCTGCTCGTATCCCACCTCTTGGAGTGCAACCACCTGCCCTCTACTTCTGAGCAGAAAGTCTTAGTGTAATCTGCCTGACACAGTGCAGGATATGGGGAACAGGACATGTTGCCATGACTAACTCCAGCTCATTTGAAAGGGAGCTGGACTGTTAAAAGGCAATTCGGATCATGAATCTGAGGGTTCACTTTCTCCCCCTGTTCTTCAGTCCAACATTACTGCAATTTTCTTTTGGCAACCATCCAGCCTCTCAAGAGCCACAGGGAAGTGCCAAAACCAAGCTGTGAGAGACAAGTAGCACACGCAGTCTCCTGCACAGTTCCTCCATTTCTCCAGTGGCATATTGAGCCTCCAGAATGAACAAACTGTTCCTGTTGGAAACATCTGTGTGACAATCCTCTCTCAAACAACTGCTTGTGTGTCAGGCTAGGCAACAGGTTTAGAGGAGAAATTCCCAGACAGGTTTAAACACACTTTATTAAAAATATAATTTAAAGACTTCCTTAGAAGCCAGAGCAGCTTCTGTACAGTGATGCTTTAAAAGTCCAGGTAAATTGATTGAGTACAAAAATAATGCTCTCCTGTAGGCGTGAGCATGAATAGGGAGAGACGAAACTTGGAGGCTCTTGACCCAAGCAACTTTCATCCGCAGTGAGGAAGTGACAGAGCAAGAGCAGAGGTGCTATGGGAGGTACAGTCCCGCAGCTTCACATTATTTTTCACTTGTGAGGACTATAGGACAGGAAGTCTCTGCCACAGTGAAAGATCTGCACTCTCATTCCTTTCTGTCTTGCAAATTAAAGCTGTGATAAAATTAAAAACTGCTTAATTGGCTCAATTTCAGTGTTAGTAGCAAAGTAGTAAAATTGCAGTGAGCGCTGGACTACAGGTACTATTCCCATGTCTTCATAGTAGGAAGTAGCTGTGATACTATGGCACTGGAAAGGTGATAGGCTGGGTTACTGAGGTGTGTTTTACCCTAAGCTGGGTCAGAAGTGAAGGCAGTTGGAGGTTTAGTCACTTGGTGACTTGATTTCTCTGATAAGGAAACATGATGGAGTCTGGCCCAGGGCACTGCTGAAGGCTGCCCTGCAGCCTAACAGGAAAGCAAGGGTTACTTCCCTTGTCTGGCACTATTCTAGGTTGCTTTTTGTAAACTCTAAGGTTAGTTGGACGAGCTAGAAATAACTTACAGAACTTGCAAAAGCCAGTATCCGACCTACTTAGTCCATTGGGTCCTGAACCGTGAGCCACAGATAGTGTCTCGTGCCCTGTGCTTCCCCTGTGACAACTCTGCAGTTGGCATGTTATTTCTGACACTAGAACCAATGCACTCAGGAACTGGTAGCTGAGATAAGGGAGTTAATGAAAGTACAAAATGCTATCAAAGAATGTAGATTGTGTATGACTACCAAAACTCCCTAACGTAACCCCTTGCAAATGAATGTAAATATTGCCCTGCCCCACAACTTCAGGCCTATTCCTGTTCTCTCTCAGCAGTGCTGTAATGCTGTCTAACAGGGTGCTGTGCCACTTCTGTGGCTTCAGTAAGCAGCTGTGATGGAGAAACCAGTAATTCTTACTGAACTAGGGGATTTAAGATAAATTCCACTTGGATAATAAGGAAGGAGGGGAGCAGTGCATGGAGCTGGCTCTACATAAGTAACTAGCCTTCCAGATGCACAGTTAAGTGCTTGCGGTTATGAGCTGGTAACTTAGGAATACTTTTTCATCAAGCCCTGATACAGCTGCAGTCGTAATATACACTTTCTGAAGGAAAACAGATGTCTGGGTCTAGTCAGCTTCATTCAGACCATCATTAAAATGTAAGTGAAGGCTGAGATTTCAGCAAGTCTATGACTTCATTGGACAGACTTCATGGGTAAGAATGTAGACTTAGGACCTCTCTGGCCTTGTTTGCAAGGGGATGTGTGGATGGCCTTGGTTTTGTTTCATTTTTTTTAATAGTGCACGTTCAAATACTTGTTGTGATGTTTACAGAGGGATTATATTTGTTTGTGTATTAGAAATACCACCGGCTGTGTATGAAGTAAGAAGTAGCATGTGAAGGGGAGGGCTTTGCCAGTGCCTTGCTCTGGTTTGGCTTCACTTTCAGAAACACACACAGAGTACTGTCTGTGCCCATAGGGAAGTACGGCTCGTAAGCTTTCAGAAAATTGACTTGTTTGGGATCATGGGAACTTGCCCTTGAGTATTTGAGAAGAGCTTTGAGGTTTTTGTTTTGGTTCTGTTTTCTTAAATGATTCTCTTTTTTTCTGATTCGAACTTATGAAGTAACTGAAAAAGACCTTTTGTGTCCAGGTGCTTCAGTTCAGGTCTCTCCTCCAGACGTTTTCTCTTTCTCTGATAGTTCTTAAGCAGTCCTATGATTTCACCCTTGTGATCTTAAGGAAACACTAGAGTCTAGTTATGGTAAACAGGGAGCTGGGTCATGTCCTTAGGCTATGGGAGAAAAGTATTCTGATAATGCCTGACAGCACTGCATCGCTTCTCAGCGGTGCTGGTGTTTGCCTGGTCAAACTGAGCTCATGGTTACAGCTGAAGTCTTCTGATCACATATCCTTTGCATTTTGAAGAAAGTTATAAAGCTTCCAAAAACCATAGCTCTTCCACTGCAATCCTCACCAGCCTTCCCAAATGACTTATTGAGGAGGGAGAACTGGCGCAGATTGGGATGCCTCTCGCCACAGGCAGAGGTGCCCCAGGGAGCTAAGCTGAAGCCTGTCCATCCCAGGAGCAGGGAATTCACATCACCCCATGGGAGGTTTATTCGCAAAGTCACCAGTGTGAAGGGTTGAAGGAAGCTTTGGCACAGTTACTCTAAGCTTGTAGAGTCCTTTCCATCTTCAAGGCAGAGAGTAGTAGGGCAGCAGATTTGTGCTATATTGTGCTGATTTCAGCTGCCACGTTTGGGAAAAGCAGGGCTTCTTTGGATGGGAAAACCAAGAGAGGGAGTGTGGAGTTGTGCTCTCTTCCCTTTTCAAACCCACCTTCTAAGCCTAGTAGCTTAAGATCCTACAGATGCTTCTTGTAATCCTGATAACCAAAATAATTACTTATTTCTTATCGCTGAGCCCCAGTAATAATGAACTTATTGTGGCAGCAGCCTGAAAGAATTCAGTTCTGCACTTAACTGGGACTCTCCAGCAGGAATGAAAGATACAGCTGGATCAATTCACAGTGTTCCCGGTGGTGTTTGGTCCTATTTTCCTTTCTCACTTTGTATGCTCTTATTCTGAATAGATTATGTGCTCAAGAAACATGTTTTTCTGTGTGTCACATAAGGAATAGAGGATGTAGCTCTAAACAAGGGTGGCTGACTTGTCCTTGTATTTCCTGAGGGTGACTTGCAGTCTCCTGGAATTAGGTGTAGTCACAAGTTTTGCCCATACTCTAGGAGGCATCCGGATGGGAACAGGCAATATTGGCATATCCAAGCCAAAGCATGTTCTGAATCTAGTCATCTGCTGTGGTTTTTCCGAGTGGTGAGGGCATTTCATGCTAATATCCAGCTGATTTCCCCAGCTTCCTTTTGTCAGAGTAAGCAGAGATACATTTTCCTTCCTTGGAAATTCCCTGCACAACATTCATTGCTATGCTATCTTTCTTTTCTTTATGTCCTCTTTCCAGCAGGCCACTCTTAACCTCCTGCAGGGGAAAGAGAGAAGAAGGGGAGTGAATGGGGCAGAGGTCTGAGGTCCTAGCATTGCCAGGTGTGAAGATGAAGGATGTGTGTGCGGGGGCAGGTTGAGAAAGTGAGATTTAAGCAAGAAGGAGGTTAGCTAGAAGCAAAATACAGATTATTTGGGAGAGTTACAGGAACAACGTTCTTCTCACCAAAAGGAGAAGACAAGGAGATCCAAGCAAGAACACTCACCTCACTGAAATGTTCCTCAAACACAATTCTGCCACCTTCGGTATGCATGATGGGAGCTGAAATGGCATGTTCCAGATCGTAGCCAAACCACAGCTTGTTTATAATCGCCTGCAATGAAGCAAATCCCACACTGACTGACTGGAGATACTGAACAAAAATGTGGATCATATGCTGCCATCCTCTGCACGTGTGTAAAGTCAGACCAGCTCTCCTGCAAATTCTGCCTGCAGGATGGTGCAAACTTGGACTGGAAGAGGTGCTGCACTGAATCAGATCAGAAGTCCTACTTAGCCTAGTGTCCTGTCTTCATGGTGACAAATAGCAGCTGCTCAGGGAAAGGATAGAAAGGGGTGAGCACACAATGATGCTTTCCCTGGATCAAAGTGTTGTCCTTGAATTGAGTAGCTGCTGATGGATCCTTTATCTTTCTACTGATAGTTGTTCTTTCTGTTTCCAGAGCAGGTCCTAGCATGGACTCCTTCCCAGACTTCTCTCAAGTTAAGAAAGATGAAGAAAAACAAGATATATTTTTACTCTTGTGGCCTTATCCGCTTTTATTTCTTGATTGCTGAACAAGATGCTTGTTAGACTTCATGCTTCAGCAAGCTGTTTGTCATTACGATTTGCTACTCTGTATATGTGTAGTGGTGGTTTTCTGTTTTATACTTTTCTTTCCATCACATCACTTATCAGTTTATTTTCAGGGCCACAAGGCTTTGGGCAATACCTCTCTTCCTAGGAAATTCCTTAACTTGCTATTTAATTATTCTAACTTCTTTCCTTTCAAAAAAGAATTGAGCGAGGCAGCTGGCACTTGCTCTCTCCTTCAACCTGCTTTGTTAGTGACCTCTAACAAAACAAAACACCAAGGAGTCAAGACCTGAGGAGAGATGAGTAGAAGGAGCAGGTGGGACGGACCATGCCTGGAAACCTGGAAGGGCTAAAAGAACTGGTGACTGTTGTGGGGGTCTGTCATCTCTTGCATTCCTGGTCCCTCTTGGTGGAAGTGCAACTCCATGGCGGAGCTGAAGCTACCCCCTGGGCTTGCCACAGAAATGCTAGAGGCGAAATGGTGAGGACAGTCTCAGTCTGCAGTGGGCCCTCTTCATTGCTGCCTTCTGTATAGCAGTACTAGCATCAGCAAAGTAATTCCTTCTCTTCAGGACATTGTATGCTCCCCTTGCTCAGAGGAAGGTGTTACTGTGCAGTATCTGTTCACTCACCATAGTAGTAGCACTGATAATCCAGGCTCCACCTGCTCCTCCAATCACCAGCATGTCCCCTGTCTTGGAGATGAGAATGGAAGGCACCATTGCTGAGGGAGGCTTCTCTCCTAGAGTAGAGGCAGAGAGCATTATTCCTCCTATGTGGCTCTTAAGGGGGCTGGAGAGACACACAAGTTTATCTACCGCACTCTTCTTGCACTCCCCATGGAAACCACGCTGCTGCTCATTCCTCAAGAAGCTCAACTCTTCCAGAAAACTAGCTTCCTTATGCTGAGATCCTGTCTCACAAGAAACTGGATCTTTATGGTACAGGCTAAATAAGAAGCATCTCTTGGTGCAGAGCATCCTACATGTATTCATGACTCGTTGCAGCTCATTCAACCCAGCTGAAGGAACTATTAGCAGCAATCCAGCCATTGCAGTCCTGATGTCCTCTCACACAGCAGATTCAAGGGAGATTGTATCAGAGATAGATACCTTATTTCAGAGCAGCATCTCTGCATCAACACTGCTGTGTTACAGAACTCAGTGTAAGTCTATCGCATTTCCCAACTGTGCTAGCAACTATATACTTTCTCATAGATGAGCCTAAAAAGTTAGCAAGTTTTCTTAGCAGTAGTTTCTTCACTTCTTTCCCCCCTCCCCATCAACCAACGATCTCTGATTTCCCTGGTCAGAAACACAAACTAACTCCCATGTTTCCATGTGAGGGCATATGGGCGTAGACACAGTCACATTAGGGCTTTAGCCTCTGTTACGCTGAAACAAACTTGCTCTTCTCTAGGCCTAGGAAACGAAAGAGGACCTGCAGTTACAGATAGTCCCTGCCCACTGGTACTTGCATATCCATCACCCGGCCTTGTGTTTTATTTTGAGGGTGAGAACACTCACCTGGTTTAACGCTTCTGTTTGTTATGCAGAAATCGACGAGTTCGTTATTTAAAATGATCCCGGTTTGGTTAGAATACACAAAGGAGCCAAACCTGCAGGAGGGAAAGAAATAGCCTTTCAGCGCCCAGTGTTCTCTCTCCTGTTGTGGATGACATCAGTGGAACATGGCACCCTGTGGGTCACCTCTGTCTCCTCCCAGACTCCAGCTGCCCCAGCTAGGGTGTCTAGAAGGTGTTTGTGCTGCTGGGCTGGAGCCTGAGGTGAGCTCCCTGTTTCTAGTGCATGTGGGGATTTGCCCAATCCACGGAAACTCAGCGGAGCTCAGCTAGTTGTTACGTCTGTGTGCATTGTGATGTTCGTTTGGGCTGATGCTTAAAGTCCTTTGCTGTCACATGAAAAAAAGCATTCATGCGCCCAAAGGTTTTTCATTTCTGGTAAACAGCCCTTGCAGGTACCCCATGAACTGACACACGGCCTGTGAGACTCAATTATCAAGTCCTTGGCTACTCACGGGTAGTTGATGGTGCTGGTGGCGGCCACGGCACTGCCATCTGCAGCGAGCACAGAGATGTGGCTGGTGCCCTTACTTCTGTATCCATGATTGTAGATGGACTCCAACAAGTTGTAATGGCTGAGTGGATGGTCACCACGGGCATCTATTTGATGTCTAACAAGCTCAGCAGTCTTGTCAGACAGCACGGTCCCCACAGTCACCTGCAATCACAAGGGCACTGAGTTTGTGACACCAAAGCACAGGCATGTCTTTGTCTGGGCACATGGATGCCTGGGGGATTCAGCCGCAGTCAGATCCAGGGGACCTGCATTGGCAGCAGAAATCCTCAGGCCATTCTCATCACAGAAAACGAAACAAGCTCAGTACTGAGGCACCTCAGCTTTGACATGAGCATGTGCACATCTTTTATCAGGCAAGTGAGCGCCAGCCTACAGCTGAACAGAAACTGCAGCCACAGTAAATGGCCTAATCCTGCATCTGCCTTGTCCAACAGAGCCATGCTGATCTTGACAAGCAGTTTGAAGTATTTTCTTTCCTTTGGTGACTGGAAAGCTCAGGAAGGTGTCAGAGCATTACTTGCTACTGTAGAATTGTGTCGGCAGAAGGCCAGACTGGCCAATAGGTAGCCTACTTGAGGGCTTAGCACAGAGGCTAAAATGAGTTGGTCACAATGTGGATTAAAAAAAAACACAGCACAAAAAAAAAACCAGGAAATGGACTTCCCTGCTCCTTTTCTCAAGCAGCAATGCAGAAGAAGCTGTTTATGCTGTGGGTTTCTATGAGGTAAGATTGAGAAAGGAAGCACCATACACCCTACGCCCCATACCAGCTTACCTGAGATTCAGAGAAGGCTGGGTCACTCATACGGGGTTTTAGCATACTACCAAACTTTAGGGCCTCTGCAATGCGATGGTAAGTTTCTACCTTCTCCTTGGGTGTAGCCAGTGACCCTTCATGGAGTTTATACCCTACAGAGCAGGATGAAATAGTTTTGTTAATAGACTCGAGGCGATGTTTTTTCAAGAACTGCAAAAAAAGCATTTAAAGAAACCTCCTTCTCTCATCCCAGTTCATACAAAGTTCCCCCCAGTACTTTGCTACGATGTGGGCACAGAAGCAACCAAGTACTAATTTCCACTATGAGTTCATTTCCTTTTGAAGCCTTGGGAAAATCATGTATCCTTTGGCCTTTGCAACAACTATGGTGATGCTGATCCACTGTAAGAATGAGCTGTTATATCATCCTGCTGCACAGCAGGGTCACACTGCTGCTTTGGGCCTATTCAGGCTTCCCAACTCCATTTTGGCCCATTGCTTTCCTACTGCTCTAGAGCAACACTCGTTGCAAACTTCTACTGCCCCTTTTCCCTTAGAATTTACCTTCCAATATCTTGAGGATGAACATGAGCACAGCACCTCCCATGGGTGGTCCAGGAGAGAACACTGTGGTGTGATTGTCCAGGGTAATGTTAAGAGCTGAGGACACCTCTGCTTTGTATGCCTGAAGGTCCTCCATCGAGATACTGGACCCTTCAACAGAAAACCAGATGAGTAGCCGGCATTAGCACATTGACTTCCACTAGGTGCTCCAGGCTGGCTACATCAAGAGCCTTGGTAAAGTTTGTAGAGAGCCATCCCTTCAAATTTCTTCCACCACACACAGGAATACCTTCATGTGTCCTCATGTACTGCCAAACCCCAGGACACTACAAAGTCTAACGGAGTTGGAGAGGCCAGTGCATGAGCACCGTGGGTGAATGCCAGAGCAGAAGGTGGCTCTCAGCCCTGCTTCTGGGCCTGAGTTATAATGGAGGAAAGGAGGCCCTGTTAGTCACTTGCTGGGAAAAGGACTATGGGTTTAGACTCTCGCTGTTACTTACCAGCCTTCCTAACGTCCTCCACCAGGGCCTTTCCTATCTGTCCCTCATAAAATGCTGTAGCTCCATTTTCTGCTACAGCTCTCAGTGTTTTCTGCAGTGCTGGCCACCTGAAGGTCTCTCCACGCTTCAAAAACCTTTGACCGTCACATATCAGTGGGCTGTTAAAGAAGAACATCCATCAGCTTACAGCATGTGCTTATTCTGGCCCCAGCGCCAATCACTTTCCTACCCGAAGCTGATGCAGTTTGTGCATGGTGCATACTTTTCAAGCCAGTGCTACACTGAAGTCTACATGGAAAAAAAAAGTTCTCCTCAGCTGATTACTACCAGTAGCATCAGACACTGTTTCCCCAAAGTCTCCTCTACAGGACATAACGTTTTGACCCTGGCTCGGGTCAGTGAAGCTTCTCCAGTCGAGTGTGTGCTGCAGGACCCGGCTGTCAGGGGATGATTGCCACATAAATGGAGGCAGGCCACAAACAGCCAGCTCCTCCTCAATGAGCAGATGTGCTTAGCAGACAGTTTTGCTGTGCCAAGCCACTCTAAATTACAAAAAAAAAAAAAAGAAAAGTTGCAACAGAAGATTTTTTTAAAAAAACACTTCTGTTATTCTCTCCATCTCCATAGCAAGTGTTTACTGAGCAGAGGCTGCAGCAGCAGCCTGCGTGGCATGTCAGAAGAATCTGAAGCTGAGGGAACAGTGGTCCTCACATGGCAATTTAATTCATGGGTCTTACCACAGGCTTTTTCCTGGACGGGAGAAGAGTGGATGACGGATTATTTTGTCCATAACTGGGGAAATTACAAGTGGCTCTGAAAGGAGCTTGATGGTTGGTTCAAATAGGGCTTTCCACGGTAGGCGGCCGTATCTCTTATGGGCTTCTTCATACCCACGAAGTTCTCCTGGTACTGCAATCCAGCGGGAACCTGAGGAGCAGAATGGCAGCATCACACCCAGTAGGTTATCGGCCTGTTTCACTTCTCTGAAAGCACTCCAACAGAAGTGTGAATTTGTACAGGCAGGACCAAGGCTTCTAGATGCAGACTTTGTTTTTTTTCCTTTCTTTTTTCTGTTCATATATTTCTTCCACTACTTAGCAGGAGAAGTACAGAGAAGCTGGAGCCCAACTGAGGTGCACAGTGAAAGCAGAAGAGGCTACAGGCACACATTGCAGCAAGGGAGGATGGCAGCTGGACATAAGAGAAAAAGCACTCATGTAGAGCCTGGTCAAACACTGCAAGTGAAGCTGTGAAATTCTGCATCCTTGGAGAAGCTCAAAAAATATCATAGAACAAGGCCTTGAGCAGCCTGAATTGACTTTGACATCACTCAGCTTTGAGCAGGAGTTGGAACAGAGACCTACAGCTGTCCCTTTCAACCAGAATTGTTCCTGATTCATTTTCAGGCTCTTCTTCCAAGTATAAGAACATCTTCAGTAACTAGGACATGTCCCAAAAGAAAATGTGCTAGGGAAAGGGGATGTGTGCAGCAAGAAATGTGGAGAGAGCCAAGATGTGTTGCTAAAGCAAGAATGCCTGCTGCCAAACCAGTAACAGCAAATGGACGCAGAGCCTCCTTGGATTGGAGCAAGGGAGCTGAGCTAAGTTGGAGCCCTGCAGCTCAACTCTTGATGCCACCAGGTTGCTTCCTGGCCATGGGCACTAGATTGACTTCTTTCATTTCCAGAAAGTCTGAGCAGCTATTGACCTTATTTTTCTCTGTAAGAACTGCTGGGAAATGAGTGCTTTGGGAAATCTGGTCTTGAAATGCAGACTTCCTATGAAGAGAAATTACATAGTGATTTCTCCTCATGTTCTAATCATGCTGGTCAGGTTGCCAATGTTACTATTAAACAGGAATTTTTATGGACCTAGTATTTTTTCTTTCACACAAGTGAGTCCAGGAAGAGTGCGATTAATTAAATAGAACTTCCGATAAAGTCAACAAGGCCCTGGCTTCTCCGACCCTGAGCTTTGTGCACTGCAGGCCAGGAGGGCACACAGCCCTCCTGGACCAATCTGTGTTCTTACCGGTGTGGAAACCAGAAGCACAGGCAGATGACAAATCATGTGGAAACACTCGTGGGACTGTCTCGCGAGCATTGATCACCTCAACTGTTCCTAGACAGGAGAAGGGGGAAACGCATTACATTGTCTTCCTGAAGCAGGTGAACATCACACTTCAGCCAACGGTGAGCACCATGCAGGCTGCCAGCCCCGAGGCACAGCACTGGGCTGAGCTGCCCTGAAGTGTTCTGCCAAACGCGTCAAGCATACTTGCAAGGTCAGGCTGCAGCTGGCGCACACTGTTGTTTGCTCTCATGCTTTAATTTAGAGAAAACTGATCAGTGCCTACCTAGAGGCAACAAAGGGACAAGGCCAGAGTTTGTCTCCAGCCAATTAAAGTTGCCCCCAGGACTCTCGGGCCTGGGGCACGGGTCGGGATGTGCTGCTTCACAGCTGATTTGCCAGTTCCTGCACTTCCTCTACAGGTGGGACATGTCAAAGACATAATATGAGCCTCATGCTCCTTGGTGGGCCATTTTCCAAGTGATGGTGACGCATGTCTGTCATGTTTATATGAAGAAGGGTGATTCTGAAAGACCATTTATATATCAGGAATCTTGAAAGAAAAAAAAAACAAAACAAAAAACCCCCACAAAATCCACATTTATACATTCCTATTTCAGGTCTAGCCTATTGTTTCACCTCCTTCTCTGCCCTGTATTTATCTATTCCTATTACAGCCCACAGAGCCAGCCGTGCCGCAGGAGCCCACAGTGCTACCGCGTGTGCCAAGCACCTGAGCCACATGTGGCCGTGGGCAGCTCTGTGCAGCAGGATAATTCAAATAGCAGAAGGGGATTGTCAATACATGGCTCTGCCAAAAGGGAAAAAAATAAAATATAGGTGTTTTGCCAAATTACGCTATTGCATGATACACCCAAGCATTTCCAGACTCGTGACTCTGTGAGACTACTTGGCAGGGTTTTTAAAACTACAATATTGTTACTGTGTTCATTGTTGACTTTACTATTTAGATCTATAAGCTCTTGAGGCTTTTGGGAGCCAAGACAGTTAAAAAGAACACATTAAAAACATAAAAGCAGGAACAAAACACTAGGGGTTAAGCTAAACACTGAATGGTTTCCCAGCAGGCTCAGAACATTGCTGGATTTAGATTTCTGAAGTGAAGATGCTTTTTCTGGAAGTCTCACCACCATTTTGGGGAGTCCTACCCACACCAGCATGAGACGCAGCCCCCACATCAGCAGGTAAAGCCTGAGCTGCTGGTGCAGGATGAGTCCCTGAAGTCCAGACAAGAGCTCAGCTGAGCCAGCGACAGCCCCATTTTGTGGTGCTCATTGCCAGCCCAGCCGCCTCACTGCTGCCTCCGTGGCAGCCCAGCGCAGCTCAGACAGCACCGCTCACACCTTGCTGCACTGTCAGCTCTGTGACTTTGAAAGACAATCTGGGATTGCTTTGGATGGGGGGAGGAAAGGCAAAGTCAGTTCACGTTCAATTCAAAGCCCCTTCCCCTGCCCCGTTGCTGCTGTGAAAAGGTGCGTTCCCTGTAACAGATCCTTTGGGTTAAGAGCAAAAGCATCGTTTGTGATCAGAGGATGCAGCTTTTATATTCAAAAGATTACTCTGAGACAACATGAAGGATTCTGACTTCTCCGTAGCAGCCAGGTGTCTGCAGGGAGATGGGGCACCATGGAGAGGCCAGGGCTGGCCCATACCTGTGCTGGCATTATAGATGGTAAACACGACCCCACCACCCAGGCCCGAACTCTGAGGGTTCATCACTGAGGTGCAGATCAAGCCAGCGATGGCAGCATCCACAGCTGTGCCTCCACTTTTCAGGATGTCCCTGTGGTGGAAAGGGAGGAAAAAAAGGCAATGTGAAAACCCAGGAATGATAGAATGGAGGAGCCACATGAAAATGTCTCCCTGGAACACTTGCAAGGCCTCTCCAACTTGTCTAGAGCAGCTAGCAGCTGGAGATAGCTAATGGCAGCAGTGTGGGGTGTGAGACCGCAGAAAGGCACCTTCCTTTGTGGAAGTGAGAAAGAAAAATTAGTTGGAAAGGAGTGTCTGCAAGATGAAAAAGCAGCCAAGGGCCAGATCTGTGTGATGCTGATCTTACTCTGGGCAAAGAGTCATGGGACAGAGAGAACTGCAGCCACTCGCAAATACTGTTGATGAAAAGGGACAGCAAGGAGCTCGTAAACATGGAGGAGGATACTCTCGGCAGAGGAGAGAGCTTTCCACATGCTGGAAACCAAACAACTGATTTCTAGCTCCCCCTCTACCATTCCCAATAAAAAGGTTTGTTAACAGGACAGGAGCACTGAAGCAGCAAAGATGGGTCCATGTGATCCAAACTCTTGAGACATAGAACATCAATTAGCATAAAATTCAGGCCTTCATTCATTGCTCCTGCAATGTGTCTTCCTGGGTTTATGTGATACCAACATAAAAATCCCACCCTCTCCCTGTATGCCCAAAGGTAAAACAAACAAACCAACCAACCAGGACACCTCCACCCCCTCGACTGAGGAGTTTTACCCGGGCACAGCCACACCAAAGAACACACAGGCATTAAGGCAGCCTCACACTGTTGACAGCAATGAGTTTCTACTAGAGAAACGTGTCTCAACAAATGCTTCCCTCACATAGAGCTGTAAAAGAACCCTTTTCCTTGCAGTGGAAACGTGGTGGGGTGGGGTTTCCTTGTACAGCCACCAGTAGCCAGCACTGGTATTTGCTAGGAAGGTTTCTGACTGTTTAAATTGGGATATTGCTTAGATAAGACAAAGCCAGAAGGGAAAGTGGACTGGTTCATTAATTGGAGTGCAACCGCTCCCAGAGGCTGTGACAGGAACACGGAGCACATCATATAGGGACTGCTGTTTGTTTTACATCCATTGATGTGCCTGGGACCTGCTGGGGCTGGGAACAGGATGCTGCCAGCAGGCACTCTGATTGTGGCTTTCCTTTGTTCCTGTAAATGTCTTTGGAACCAGTGCCTGTAAGGAAATGGCATGTGGGCAGTGGGGAGAAAAGAAATTCTGGGGAAGCACAGGGCTTTCTGTTTGGGGTCTGCATGGCTTTTAGCCTCCTAACAGTGAGTTGCTCCCTGGCTGTAGTGCTGAAAATGGAGACTGAGACTCAAGCTTGCCCAGAAGGGTCATGCCCAAGACACTGAATCCAGCAAGGGTAAAATCAAATCCTGTTCAGGGTTATTAACTAGATTTCTTTTGAGCCGATTTGGTCTTTTACCCATGAGGCTTGACATGTGTCCCCCATCAATGGCACAGGGTTCAGGGCCCACAGCCATTCTATGCTATCTGCAGACTGACCCTCAGTCTCGACAGCTTTCCCTCCAGCCTTTCTGGAGACCAAAAAACAACAAAAATCACTCTGGGAGCCGGCTCTTGGTCTATCATACTCAGCTCCCCATGCCTGGCTTGCCCGATTTCAGACAGAGCTCTGCCACTTCCTTGGCAGTGATGCCTGGGGAATTTAGGGTTGTTTTGTCTTTCTCATCTGGCTGGACTGGCAGAGTACATACACACTATCCCATCAGATCACTCCCTTCACATGGATCACAGCTACAACTGGCTTAATTATAATGGAAAACCCTGGATTGACATATGACCCCTCAATCAAAGTGTGATACCTTACCAAGTGTCTCTAGGGATATCTTAGAGCTACAGCTGACAAGATCTGATAACAGCGTGCTTTGTCCTATATCCTTCCTGTCATTTAGTTTCAGCTTTAGGGTTTGGTCATTAATGGAGTTTCCTTAAAGTCAGGAGCAGAGGAGGAGGTTAGCAACCAAGTCCCACTCCAGCAGCAGCAACAAAACAGGGATGCACCCTCCCAGAAGGGAAGAATGATGGCACTTTGCTCACACAATCCTCACAATAAGGATGGGCTGTGCTGGGCTCAGACTAAGACTGTTCAGCCCTGAAGCCTTTTACAAACACTGGAAATGTTGAAGTATTCAATTATATTGATTTTTTTTTCCTGTTAAAGCAAGTTAGGGGCTGGAGGAGACCACCCTTTATACAGCAGCTGCTTGCTTAAGATTTATGAAGTTTTGGCCTTCAGCAACAGCTGTTTGTGTGAAAAAGGACAAGTTGCCAAAATTAAAACCATTAAAATACAAGAAGAAGAGAAGGAAAATCCTTAGGGATATAAACATTCATCAGAAATGTTGCTGGGCCATCACTGAAAAGGATTATTGCAGCAAATTCTCTGCCTAGAACTGAACTTCCCAGGAATGCAGATATTTTCTGACTGTTAAATTCTCACCCTCTCCACCACCCTGTCCCCCACGCGGCTGTTCATTTCAGAAAATCCAGTTCCCAGGGTTTTTGCTAGGCTACACTGCAGGAGTGGGATCAGAGATGGCTGCTGGGCCAAGTCAGGTCAGCTGGCCTCCTGCAGTGAATCCCATCGCTGGGAATGAGCACTTTTCTGAAATCTCTCCCTGGCTTTACGCTGGCTCTTGATTCTGCCATTTGGGAAACAAAGGAATGCAGAGCAGTGGATGGCCAAGCTCAAACAGCAAACTGGTAGGGAAGAGAAAGCTTTTTGTGTAGTTGGAAAAAGCCTCTTCCATTGCCAGAAGGGAACAAGTGACTCAGAGCTGGGGGTGAAGGTGGGTTTATGTACCACTCAGCTGCCAGGGCAATCACCTCCTGTCTCCTCATGGCTTCTTGACGTGAGGACAAATTGCTGAGGTGGACTTTGGTACCACATCCACATCCTTGGGTTAAAAACTGTGCTGACTCTCCTTTTACCCTTCCATCCCTCTTCACCAAAGTGTTTCACTTCATTCAGGGACACATGTTCTTCCAGTGCAGGGCACCTATCTGGACCAGACACAACATTGCTGCACAATATTGCTTTCAGTCTCCAATCTCCAGCAGTAAATACATTCACAGTAAAAGACCCAACCTTGCTCAGCACTGAGAACTGAGCAAGAGAATAAAAGCAAGCCTAGTGCAGGACCTGACAACAAGGATGACATGCCAGAGGCTTTAGATTGCTCACTTTCTGCCGCGAACCAAAGAGCTACATAAAGATGTCAGCAAGTCCAACCTTATTAGCCCCAAAATATACAAACACTATCTCCAAAACTGGAAAACCTGAGCCTGAAGATGACAGTTGAGCACAACTGAAGAAAAGGAGCAGCAAAACAGAGGCTGTGAGTCTGTCTCCCATCTCCTGCTTGTACTAATGAATTACAGAGCCACACGGTTCCTTCACTGACCCTTCCTTCACAGCTGAACTGTCAGTGAGGGAAATACAAGTGCCCTGAGGTGTTTTCCCCAATCCACCATCCCACTTGATAAAAGACAAGGCTGCTCTTTGGGAAAAAGGTTCAGTTCAGTTATTCTCAATAAGTTCACCTGAAAGTTCTGTTAGGAGCACAAAAAGATTCTGTGTTTAACAGCAGCATCTGAAACCAACACAGTACCATGTAACGCCCCTGGAATTTCATTACTGCTAATGACAACTCACAGAGCATGTGGTTTGAGTTTCTTTTCATTTCTAACAGAAATAAGATTTTTTTAATTAAAGAATATAGTTTATAAGTAGGTCAGAGATTAGGTAGGCTTTTAGCTTCCATGACTTCAGGCGGTGGACCAGTGCAATCAGTTTCATGTCCATCCTGCACTGGAGGTTCGTGGTACATCCCCTACATGGGAGCTGGGCGGGGGGGAGCTTTTCAGGATGAAAGGGTTGATGAAACTGTGTGGGGGCAGCCCAGGGTCCCAGCAAAGAGAGGGTCTGCAGGGTCAGTGGGGGAGAGCAGGGACAAACTGCCAAAATTCTCTGAGGCGTGCCTTCAGGGACTGCTTGCAATGCCTCCTGCCCTCACCAGCAGAGCAGGCTGACAAGCTGACAGGTTCAATTACAACATGTGGTTTTCATTTGACTGTAGCTTTGCCATACCCAAGCCACAAAGCCTAATTTTTTAAATTTTTTTCCCCTCATGGTCCTGGAAGTCATTCTTTTCCTTTTTGTATGTTTTCACTTAAAGAATTTAGCAATGATGTTAGTTAGTTAGTTAGTTAGACTGAGGAAATTTGTTGGTTTACCTTATTTCACTTGTTTTAAGCTTCTCTAGAAAATTTGTTAGAAGGCTTTGCAGTGTGCAGGTACAAAGCCAGAGATGTAATCTGCCTCTAGTTCAAACAATTCACTCAAATTTGGCCAAGCTGTTTGCTTTGAGGAAAGAACACCACTTAAAACTGATCATTAAAATTTTTGATCTTATTGATCTTTTTTTTTTATATATACATATATATAAAAATGCATATGTGTGTGGTTATCAATGAATTAAGCTGTTTTGGTAGATTAATTCTCCTGTGATTTCCAAGCAATGACAGCAGAAACAAGCCTGCTCCAACTCTGAGCTGCAGAGACTAAGCAGAGACTTTTCCTCGAAAAAATTGCATCTGGTAACAGCCATGGCTTTGGGGCATGGAAAAAAACAAGAAATTATTCTTCTTAGTACTCAGTGCTCCCCAGGCTGGACCATGAGCGAGGAGAGTGGCTACGACCTGCCGCAAGCACAGGGGAGGTGAGAGAGGAGTGAGGTGTCTGAGCTGTGCAGGCAGGATCAGGGCAGAAGAAAGCCCATAAGGTTGAGCAGTTTTGGAGAGGGGAGTGGGCAGGATAAGACCAGAAGCAGTGACTGCACAGGCTCAAAGACCAGCACAGGGAGCTGGGTACCTGAGGGAAGGAGCAGCCACAGAGCTGGGGGTGAGGCGGTGATTAGGAGAAGAGAGAGGAGCAGCACAGATAGCAAAGGGCCCAGCAGGAGAGATCCCAGCTCTTGTGCTATTGGGAATCTCACCAGTCATGATTGCTCACCTAACTCCTCAACTCTTTACAACACACCAAGTCTAAACAGCTAGCATAAAAAGTGTTTATGTAACTGCAGAAAAAGAGTGAAACCCTAAATATGGTGCTTAGTAAGAAACAGAAAACCCACGAGATTAATTATTTTGTCTTGTTCCCTCTCTCCTAAGTCTCATGAATTTGGGAGTTTAATTATTTTTTGAACAGCAGAAGTCAACAGCATTGTAAATTCAAAAACACACTGCCCAGCCAGTCAACTGAGTCTGGGAAGGAGTTAGGGTTGTGCATTGAGTGATGCTTGGCTTTGCCCAACTCTTGCTTTGTTGCTGAAGTCAAGAGGCAAATGCAGTGGCAGCTCACAAGTGGGGACAGCAGGGCCTAATGGCTAAGGCTACTCTGAGAAGTGATTTTACTGCTACTGCTGTGACAAAATTCCTATGTGATGCTGTTAAAGGGGACTCAGAATGGCTACGCTTAAGGTGATAATTGCTGGACTGATAGACTGGCTCTGCTATAGGATGCATCATTACCACACAGATAACAACAGGAACGCCCCAACCTACATCAATTAACAAGATATCACGGGGACAGAAGAGGAGGAATGGCCACCTTGCAGACATTGCTTAAGGGGACACGAAGTCAGCAGAACAGAGGTAATCCAGGGCTTGAGTACCGCTTACAGTCCATTTACAGTAACTCTGTTAAATCAAACCCTTAAGCCAAAAACACCCCTTATCGACTTTTAGCCCCCAGATTAATTGAGGACAATAGATACAATTTAACTTCATCTCAACCTCCAGTGTATAAATATTCTCTGTCTTGATGCTATGGTGTGCTAATTTTCTTGGCATTAGCCTGCTAGCACCCCATCCTGTGCAAAATTGTAATAAACTTGGTATCTTGGTTCTGTGTGTGGATTGGATTTTGCACACCGGGTAGAGAATCCATTTTTGGGACAACAATGCTAAACTCTTGTTCAGCAAAGATTAGACAGGAGGCTGCTGTGTGCTCCTCAGTTCCTGGTGCTCCCATCAAGACCTCTGGGTCCTTCTTGAGGAAGCCCTCACCCTGCAGAGTCCCACGGGAGGTCAGTGCAAGATGTACCCTGAACAGCGTAGATTGCTCTGAAAGGCAGAGGCCCTGTTCAAAGGGACTCTGATGTGGCATCCACGGCAGTATAATTGCCATGTTAGGCTTCCTTGTTTATACCAGTGAGATAATATCATTATCTCATTTCACAGATGGCTGCTGTGAGAATTAATATAGTGGTGACTATCATCTACTTATAGCTAAGAGTTAAAATGTTATATCTTACAGATATAACAGCACAGAAACGTCCGGGAGAAAATGAACAAGATCATGTGTGATACAGAGTATGCACTAAGCTTCCTGCAAAGAAAAATATGTTCCTTCCTTCCTTCCTTACAAGTTACTCCTGTGGGCCAGTGGGAACCAAGAAAGAAATACGACAATGACAAAGGGCAAATATTACACAAAGATTCTGATCACAAGCTCTGTTGCAGAGGCACATTTTTATAAACAGTTTTACTTTTGCTATGACCTATTGCAAGAAAATGAGCAGGTATCTCAAGCTGGGAGAACATCCCCGGAGTTTGGTACGTTCCAAGTATAAGGACAGCACGAAACGAGCACAAAGGTTTCCAAGAATTGCTGGAGGTGAAGGATATTGGGAAAAGTAGCAGAGCATGCAGTAGTAGGGGTGTAGAACTGACTGCAGGGCAGAGGGTGAGTGGTGCAGAGCCAAGGTGAAATACATGTCTTGGATGGGGAGATCAAGGGGCTTGGCAGGGCAAGGCGACAGAGCGGGTGCATGTGTACATGGCCTAGGCTGGAGACAAGGGGGAAAAATGTGTGATGGGAAGCTGGAACAAGGGCATAATTTTGCGGGGATCATTGGCAAACTATGAGTAGGATACCTAAAGCGGCCCATCAGAGTGGAGGGACAGCATAAACCTTGTCAGCAAGTGCACTGGAGGCACAGCTACAGCAATGGTTGAGGCTAAGGAAGCAGGTGGTGCTTCCTGCAGAGAAAAGGAAAGGAGACAGATGACAGCCCAGCAGCAGTAGCCAGCTAGCCAAAGCTTCTCAGTTGTCAACCTGATCACAGATTTCTGTGGCTCTCACTTCAGCATCTTCCAGTTGATTCTATACTACTTCAAGTTAAAAATTACAGTAGCTGCAAAACAAGCTCTGTGGGTTTCCCATCAGATTATTTGGGTAATCCAATAATGTATTTTCCTCTATTTCCATTAATACTGATTTAAGAGACACTTCTGCCCTCTGAAGAACTAACCTGTGGCTTAGCGTAAAAAAATCCCATTTCAGTCCTTGACATACATGCAGCCACAGTACATTTTCTCCAGCTATTCACAAACGCTGTGTTAGCACATCATTGCAAGGACCACATGTGCAATACGGCGAGTCTGGTGTAGTGGCACCACATCTTATCTCACTCCTCCAGCTGCCAGGTAGAGCACACAGCTCTGGCATCCACTGCCAGAGCATCCAGCATCGCACATCATAGCTTGTGGAGTTCCTTCCTTCTACTGGCATGTGTACAAGCATGTAAGAATTGAAGTAACAGTAATAGTAAAATGATAACATAAGAATCAAAACATCTGGGAGAGAAGCTGTTACACAAACGGAGATGTTACAGCCTGGGCAGCTAGAGAATTTTTTAAACCTACATCTTTCCTTCCAAGTGATAGAAGTATGTCTTCTGTACTTATACTGCCTTGGTTGAATTTCAATTACATCTGCTCTTTGCTTGCCAGTACAGAGTGTCTTTCTTGACAGCAGACACACCTGCTGCAGGCTTCAGTCCAGAAATACACACCCTAAAGGCTGGGATGTCCACTTCCCTGTACCCGCTCAGCCTACCTGCCTTCCTTATCTTCACTGACGCCAAGCCGCAGGTCTCTGCTAGATCCTCTCACTTCTTCCCTAATTTATTTTTAAGCCACTTCTGTGACAGACTTACTACCACGAAAGGAAGTTAATTTTCCATTTTCACACTTAAAAACAATCTTTTATTTGTATACTATAAATATTTATACCTTCCAAAAGGCCACGGGTTTGCAGAGCTGCAAATTTTTGTGACATTAGCTAATGAAAATAAGCATCAACTGCTGAGGCAGAGCTCCATCTGCTCTCTGAGCTGCTCCACTGCTGATGGAGAGCACCCAGGGAGCAGCATTGTTGCTCAGCTCCAGAAGCAGGAACAGTGCAGAAACCCAGCTCAGGTCCTGTCTGTCAGTCCGAGCCCAGGACATAGGCGACACATAACCTGAAAACCCACGAGGTCCGCAGACATACCGGCCGATGGCAGAGCAGGTCTCGGTGTCAGCAGCCACGGCACCGTGGAGGTAGTGCTGAGGACCACACTTGGGTTGAGTCAGGATGACCACGAGCACGACAATCACCACCAGCACCCCGAGGGTCAGCAGCACCAGACAACAGATCTTCCCCGTAGACATGGCTATCCCTGCGCTGCTGGAGGCAGAGAGGAGGCTTCTGTTCCTTGTGAAGGCGCCGGCTTTGCCCAGGGTAGAAGGAGAGGATCCCGGCACGTTTGGGAGGGAGGTCTCACTGAAATGGGTTCTGCCCCCTGCAACTAAGAACTACTTTCTTTTTAAGATTAGAAGCTGCTAAAAAGGAAATAGCATACTCCTTTCCTGGTTTCTTACAAGTGAGAGGCTTTTCACTGTCTTTTATAAAGTAAACTTTTTCTGGCATATCCACCATATGGCTTATTTTTTTTTTTTTTTAAGTCTCTGATGAAAACATTTAACACATTCACTGCTGGAGCACTTCAAAGTGAAATCTCCCCCCCTTACTAGCTTCACACAGCCTCCCTGTTTTCACATTCCTGTCACACAGAACAAATTACCAAAGGCAGCCTATACGGTGAATCACTGGTAAAATTGTAACATCAGTCCTACACTGCAAACTTGGAGTACTCAGAGAAATAAAAGCTAAAAATAAACCACAAAGCTGGAACCTTCATATTTACTCTTACTCTACTTCACAGTATACCATATTCTTGGTTATTTACTCTTTTCATCATTAAATATTGCCAGTGTCCACATCACATATCTTCTGTAAACGAACATAACAGAACATCTCAAATAAAGCCACATGCCTCTGCACTTCCACAAAGCACTAGAGCTAAAAGTGCTGGTGTCCAGCTTGTATCACAACCACAGCACCCAGGAAGTGCATGGCTGCTAAATAAGAGCAGACCTGATTCCTAACAGAGCAGTGACCAGCAGCAGGAATTTTTGCACAGTGCAACCGCTCCCAGATAGCTCTTCAAGAGCCTCTTAATTAAATAGTTCTCCTCGCACTTAAAAAGTTAATGATACACTCCACATCCGCCTGCTGTCTTTCTAAAAGATGTTATCTCTGATCCTTTGCCAGTTAGATTTGGGATTGTGCAGATTTACACCTGTATTTCAGTACAGACTTGGAACTTTACCCCACTAAACTTTCTGTCATAGCTAAGTAATACCTTTTTGTGTATCGTGTCTCAAGAAATGCATTTGACAGACTGGACTGTCTTTTCTGTAGTTTTATCTTCCCATAAGGTTATCTTAGGGAAGTTAGAATAGTCCAAGAAAAACATATATTTGTCCAAGATAAAACCACGGTCCCTGAGTAATAACGTTTTGGTCTCCACATCTCTGTCTGACTTGGCAAATATCCCTGGCATGTGTAATAAGCCCCCCACAGCGCTGATGGGAATCTTCATTTCACCCCATTCCAAAACACTGCTGGTCTTGTAAAATTTCTTGATCCCTACATTACTTTCATGTTTCATTTTTGACAAATTATTCTATAACACTTAAAGACTCACGATTCTGGTGGTTTTGGGGAAAGCTCTTCCCTCTAAATTCATAGCAGGGCTGGAAACCCTGACCACTCAGTACCAACAGACGCAAGGCTCAAGTGCATTTTGCCCATTTGCTTTCATCAAATGCCACAAAGAAATTAACTGCAGTCTCCAAATTGCCATCAAACTTGGTTTTCAACTCAAACATCTGTATGTGGAAAATTACCCTTGTGTTGCCAAAAAGGAGACCTGGAAGAGCCAAGAAAGGTAAGAAAGAGTAGCATCTCCCAGCCCATGTCTGGGAAGGCCAAGATACGTTTGTGATTTGCGTTTGCTTCCCACAGGCAAATCCATCTGTCTTTTAGATACACAAATGAAGTCTGTGCCTACTTCTTCTGTGTAACCTTTACAGTCTTGTTGCTGCAACACTCAACTTTGACCATGTTGTGCCGCAAAGTCTGCACTAACCCTCAGGGGCTCAGAGCCGCAGCTCAGGACCATGACCTCTATTTGTCTGTTTGTTTGTTTCTCAAAATTTCCACGTTTATCATCATTGTCTGGGAGAGCAGTTTGCCTTGTTGTAAATCTCCACATACAGCACTTCACTGCAAGGACTCCCTGGTCCTCTGCTGCCAGCATGAAGGGCTTTGCACTTTGTATGAAAAGTAGTTCAGGTATTTAAAGACCCTTACAGGCCAAGATATATTCAAGAAGATTATTAACAGAATTATCATTTATTAACTAATAATCAGGCACAGTATCTTTAAATTGTCTCTTATACTGTTGGGATCCTGTTACATTTTTTTCCAAATCTTCAATCAAAACACTCAATTCAGAAATTATTAACATCTGAAGAATAGGCATTGATAACATGCCTATACTTATATTGGTGACATGAATACCACAGCTTCCTTATGGAGGGTAAGAAATCACCAAGGTGTAGAAATCCTCAGATTTTAAGAGCAAAGCCTAAATACTAAATGAAAGAATTGGGAAGAAGTTCCCTTTCCCATGAGGTTATTGCAGAGATGTTGAAGGATCTCAGCCATTGGGCTGAGTTGGTGGGGAGAGTACACATGCACTTAGTCTCATCCCGTTATCTAGTGACCAAGGGGACCAGGGGGTGGCTGGAGGCACCAGGAGCTCCTCCTTCAGCTTTGCAGGGGACAGCGTGCACCTTTGCTCATTTTGACAGCAGTATATTGCACTAAGCTGATGTAATTTTACCTCAAGCTTCCTCAAAAACTTGTAGTTCTTGACACACTGAGCCACCATCTTTAGAGCCTGCTTCTCTGACAGTGAAGCTGGTTTCAGATGATGGCTGGTATCAGTCATGTTTGACAAAAAGCAAGCTAGTTGCTGGTTGAAAGCCAGCCCTCATAGCTAGCCGCAGGATCCTGGAGGTGAGGAGACAATCCCTAAGAGCACCAACAGCTACATGTGCTGTATGTGTGCTTGCATTCAGCAGAATAAATTGGAGATCCAAATCAAGGAGCCATCTTCTGAGAAGATGGAGACCTCTACGTTCAAGAAGGATTCGTGACAGTCCAAAGCCAGACTACAGAAGACAAGACTTCTGTCTTGTCTGCAGCAAAAGATTAGGTTTGCGGCATGGACAGCATTTCAAACATGTTTTCTCCATGTCTCCTTTTCTACAGTGCTGCTTTCCATTGATTGAAGGGAAGAAAAGAAAATTACTGGACAGGAAGCCAGTCATTTCTACTCAGCAAAGAAAAGCTGAACAAGATCCTGACTCTCAGTTTATCACTCTTCATCTCATCTCTTAAAAACTTAAACTAAAAGAACCCTCAACGCACACCAGACTCAGAAGTCATTCTTACGCTAGCGTCCTCAGCATCCTCCTTTGCCTTTGTCTTTACACTGTCCAAATCACCTTGCAACATACCCAAGAGAATGGCCTCTTTCTGCAGGTGTTTGCTTGCAGAGCACTGTCTACAGTCACCAACCTCTTATTGTAATAAGAAGTGCATTTTGCATTTCCCAATTAAACCATTGGACAAGAGCCTAGGAAATTTTCCAAGAGCATGCAATCAAAAGGCAAACTGGCTGTATTTCATACACCGTTCACCTCCTCCTCCAGTCATGTTTATTTATAACCCAGGAATATCAGTTGTCTCTATACAATAATCAAACTGCAAAAACACAGGCAACATGCCTGGAATGTATTGTTCAAATCTTCTGAGAGACATGGCTACGAGTTCCACAGATGCTGGTGCTCAGGATCCAATCATCTCAGTATAACTTTTCAGAAAAAGAGAAACGCTAACCTTTGCACGTTGTATTCCTTTGCACACAAACAAGTTTTCTTTATGGAGGGCCATGGGTTTGCTTCCACAAAAATCAAGTTTGTATAGTTGTCAGACATCAGGAAAAACATATACTTGGAAACCGGAAATTCTGGTACCGAAGGACTTCACATTTATGTCTCTCTTCTGTCTGGTATTTCTCAGAATTCATCGTGAAGGTTAAGCCTGTAAACTCCTCTGATCCAGGAAAACCAAACTCTGCTTCTTTTGTTATTGAAATCAGAAAAGGGAAACATGCTCTAAAATTACTCATGAACTTCATGTCCCACTGAGATTAACATTTAAGTACCTTTTGAAAAAGGCTTTTTGGTTTTCCTGTTAATTTCATGCCAGGGAGCAACTCTCCTGGTTCTAGTGAGAAACCTGGCGGTACTTGATCTCAAGTCTTGAAAATGTACTTTTGGCTGCAGCTGTAATCGTTAAATAAATTCCTCCTACAAGCTCTGGAAGAGTTTGAGGGTGATCACAAGCAGTCCAGGTGCTAGGAGTGTAGCAGCAGGGCAGTGATGGAAGTCTGAAAGGAGGCAAACCTACATCCTGAAGAGAACATGTATCAACAGCCCAGAACTACTCTGGCACTGTTTCCCTCAGCCACCCTAACTTTCAGTTTCCCACCGTGAGGGATCTCTCTTTGTGGGCTACAAGCATGAACGAAGGGAAAGCACCTGGACAATCACAGCACACAGAGTATTCCTCTCACCACTGAAATCAAAAAAGGACCCAGCAGAATCTCAGGGACTCCTGTATCTTCGCTGAATCTTCCTAGGTTAAATGCACAGCTACTGCCTCCTCCTTCCTTTCCAGGGGGTTACAAAGTAGTGCCTGAACGAAATGTGCTCTCTAACCCAAGCCCAAACATCCTCTGTTCTACAGTTTGATCAACGTATTGAAAGTCAATATTTGCACAGCTCTGTTTAGTGGGACACAAGACACAGACCCCTGACCAAGGGAAACTTTTCTCCATTAACTTTACTGGATGAGTATATCCAGGCACAGTTTACTGCTCAGCATCAGCATTTCATTCTTCCTGTAAGAGTGCAGCCATGCTCAAGATTAGATTACCAGTGAAACCTTATGATTCAGTCTTTAACTCTCGAGTGCTCATCTGGAGCAAATCCAGCAGGAAATGTTTTCCTAAAGACTACACTTCATTAGTACAATTACTATAGCAACTGAAAATACTGACATTAGGAAACAAAAGGGAGCCTTGTGTGCATCCAAAAACGCCAAGAGTAAACTGTCTCTGAACTCTGTATTGGCTAAATTAGGCCTAAATATTATGGTACTAACTGTAAAGGATACCTGTGGAGGGTTTTAACTGCCATGAAAGTACTAAATTCATTTGAAAGTACTAAATATAGCCTATTTATAGTGGAATGTGCATGCACCTATATATAACAACCATACAGCTGCCATCATATGCTTTATAAAATCTCAGCAAGGCACAATCAGTAGAATAATGGTTCATTGCCATGCTCTGTTCAAGAGCTGCCTGGATCAGAGTTTGCTCACTGGGTCCTCTGCAGCCTGAAGGTCTCCTGGTCTGCACAGAGCACAGCACAAGGCAGCACGAGCCACTCTGAGTATGCAAGGGAGGCAGATCAGCTGAGGAAGCTGATGTGTGATTTTGCCCGGGATCTTTACAGCGTGAAGAAAGCAACATACCCCAATCCCAAACTCTTTAAGGCCAAAAGCCATAGAAGGAAGTTTATAAAAAGGTGTATCGGTTGAAATATAATTGGCAAGTCAAAAATACCCAAATCGCGAACTCTTTAAGGCCAAAAGCCGTAGAAGGAAGTTCATAAAAAGGTGTATTGGTTGAAATACAATTGGCAAGTCAAAAAGGAAAACAATGAGGACAAAAATGCATTCTCAGCAAATTTCTGGCTAAAACTAAATTAAGGGGTGTGGCTGATAGGATGAGCAGCAGAGCATCATCCCCAGGGACCTCAATGAACTTTAACAGAAACCGCATGAAGTTTGGTAACGGGCAGGGCAAAGGTCTGCACTTGGCCAGAATAACACCATGCTCAGGACAGGCTCTCCTGTGAAGGGCCTGGACCGGTGGCAGGAGCCAGGCTCACCATGTGCCCCAATGAGCTCCTGCTGCAAACCTGGCTGGCACGCTCCTCAAATACTGTGATCCCCCATGAGGGCTGAGCCCTGGAAGCTCAGGAGCAGTTGAACAAAAGGAGCTTGTTAAAGTAAATTTCCTGGTGAGAGAAGGTACAGCAAGCACAGAGGAGAAATACAGGGGGACCTCCCTGCATGGGCTGTGGTGAGTCTTTAGGTCAGCTTGAGCTCTCTTCTTAAACCTCTCACAGAGGCTTTGGAAACTCCTCTAGTTTCAATATACCCATACCCATGAGGATGTTAAAAGACATGGGCTTGAAGCAGGGCTGTTCTTTGCAGCAGAGAGGGATACATGTAAATGACTATTTAAATACTATCAAACCCCACCAACCTGTCCGTATGTACTCCGCCAGGACCTCTACCTGCTTCTCCAGCCTCTATCACCTCGGTTCCTAACTCTACTTCCACAAAGCAGGAAGTCTCCCTCATCCAACTTTCCCTCATTTCTCACTCCCTGCTGTCCCTTCACGCTCCCTGGTCCATGCTCCAGCTTCATACAAGCAGCTGATACATGCTAACACCATGCAGGAGATGGAGGGCAAACGCTCCACAGGCTGCACATGTCAAATCCCAAGCAACTGTGTTGCTACGTCTGCTTTAGTCTGTTTGTGCAGCTGGTACAACTTTTTCTTTTATCCTTTTTTTTTTTTTTTTTAAAGTTCTTGATGTTAGTTAAGATTGTAAAGAAACAATAGGGACTTTTGTCTTAAGAGACCATCTGAAAACAACCTCATCCTCTCAGAAAGAGGATCAAGGAGCGGAAATATATTTTAAAAATCCCCTAAAAGAGAACTGAAAAGAAAATGAGGTCAGGCTTTTCCAGGATTCCCAGGTAAATGAAAGAGCTGTACTGCTGCGTACAGCGAGCCTTTCCTGAGTGCTTCATCACACTGAAATCTTTGAGTCAGGAATCAAGACCAGGACTAGCATCTGGATTTCATCTCCTCTCCAAACTGAGCAGGAATGCTCAATCAGAGAACAAACAGAGGCAAACAGATCCCACTTTCCTCTGGAGACAGCAGGCCCCTTCTCTGCCTATCCCTACCGATCTTTCCTAAAAATGAGAGCGTACGCACAGCATCTCCACTGGAGTTTTGCAGTTTCCTACCACCTTGTTGGAATTCAGTGACATTTAAAAGCATCAGAGCTGGTGCTGGACAGAGGGTGGAAGAGAGGAAGGGAGAACATGTGCAGCTCATGTAGAAAGGGTAGGAAGCAACCAGGATGAGCGTCTGGGAAGCCAAAAGCTGCTGGAGAGGCTCACTCATACTTGCCATAGATGTCCCTCTCATGAGTCCCAGTTTAAATACAGCCTAAGCACTCTGCATCGCTGCCCTCTCCCTGCTGCACTTCCAGCTCTTCAGGAAGGATAAGTCCTGGAAAAACAAGCCAGATGTGTGAGTGCTGCGAGTCAATAAGGATCTCATGAGAACCAGCACATAAGCAAACACAAGCAAGCTGAGTTTCTCTGCATGGGAAGGGAGGAAGAGCAGGTTCTTAACTGCCCTTTTGATCCTCATGTATTTCACAAGCAAAGCAATGGAGAAGCTGACAGAAGGAGAAAAAGCAGCTCCACAGACAGCCCTTGCCATGTCTGGAGGCAAAAAAACCCAAAGGATAATTGCTGATTGTGCAACTACAGATGTAGGCTCCTAGCTTTGTCTTGGTCCCAGAGATACCAGCATTGCTTCATAATGAATCCCTTTCTTCCTGAATGGCCCTGGGAGCTCCTGTGAAACAACCCTTTCCTTGTGCAAGAATACAAGAAAGTGTTTGCTTTCTTCACAAGGAGGTGGCGGAGCAGCATGCAGGAGGGGAGAAATTCAGTATTCTGGAGTTTGTTTTCTGTCTTTTTCTTATTCTGTGCTCATCTTTCACTGCTCTTTTACTTTGGAAATTCCCCAGTGTTCAAATTTGTTCAAGAAATGGTGTTTCCAGGCTCTTGCACAATTCCCTTTGGAGATGTTGCATTATTTATCCTTAACCACTTTCCCACACAGTGATCACTGCGAATGGCTTTTCTTCCTTCAAAATTTTACACTCTTTCCTCTAGGGACACGCTGATATTATAGTCCCAAAATTTACTCAGCTGGAATCTGGGGTAGAAATTGCAAAAATGCAACTGTTGCTCATTCATAAGAATGAGCAATGGGAATGGAAAAAACCCTCCTTCCCCATAATCAGAATTGGAATATTAATCTTTATCAATGTTAAATGTGTAGTGTAAGAATATCAGAGTTGAGCTAGATGAGTGCCACGTATTTTTATTTCAATAGAGAATAAGCTGTGTTCAGAATTTCATGAATATCCTTCCCCTCTTTCCTATATTGTATATTTAATTTTAGGATCCTTCTGATTAGGTTTTTCTTGCCGTATTGGAATAAGACATTTTCAGCTTATGAAATTGGAAAATGAAAGTAAGATATTATCAGTAACAAATCGTAGACAGTTAAACTTTTCATATGCCAGTCTTTTTTTTTTCCTCCCTTTTTTTTATATCCACAATTGGATTGGTTACTCAGCCCAGGCCATAGGCTGCTGAATGCTGTATGGGTTGCTATGCATAATACTACAAGATTGTAGTGTGCCAAGACAATGTTGGAACATGCCAAAAAATACCTGAGCTGACTAATATATATGGAGTATTCTTTCAGAGATAGCAAGAACCTGTGAGCTACAGGTAGTAGAAATACAAAAAGCAGAGATATGGAAACCAGAAATATTTAGAACAGTAAAATAGTACAGCTCAGTGCCTGCCACCTCCTGCAAATCCTGTGAGTGAGCTTCTGGGAAGTGTGACAGTGCAACAACAAACATTAAAAAGCACAGTCCTGAACAAGGTGGGTAAAGAAACAAAAGTTCCCCACAATGACACGGTCTCTTTCCAAATCACAGGCAGTATCTGTACTAGCACAGCACATTTTGTCTCTTTGCTTTAATTTACTTCTGCTTTATTCACCACAAGCTTTCTCTGGATTCAACCCTCAAGCTAGTAATGTTCAGACTTCCACAGAAGTCATCAAAAGAAAAGCAGTGATTCGAGAAAACCTTGAGATGGTTGTTGTTTTGTTGGGGCTTTTTTTTCATAAAAAAGCAAAGCTAGTGGCCTCCATATCAAAGGGTAGATGGAAGCAGCAGTATTTAACAGAGAGAGACAAACTGGTTTCTACGTGGTACACCAGAGTCAGTGTAGAAAGGATGTAAAGTAAATAATGCATGTAGTAACATCTGTTTTCTGTCTGCCACAGATTAAAGGATTTCTAGCAGTGACTGGTCAGAGTGTCCTGTTTTAATGAAAATTAAATTAATTTGAAAACTTTTGGAGCACAGAAAGAGGATCTCAGTGTGCATCTGCAGAGCTTGATGCTAGCAGCCAGAGTGGTGCTGAAACAAAAAGGAAACAAACTTGGTTCTTCACCCTCACACATCATCCTCTCTGGAAATCAAGAAACCAAAACCTGACCCCAGGTGCCACAGCCATGGCATCTTGGCTTATTTTCCATCTCTCTTCTCTTACCTTGTCTGCACCAACAGCTTTTGCAATACTTCCACTTTCACTACTTATTTCAGGCAGAGTGTTTTGGATGCTGTACACCAGCAGTGACCAACATTTCTGTTACTGCAGGCCCCAGTATGAATTACAGAGGGCTGAGATCTACAGCTCTCCCACCAGGTGACTGAAGGCATTCCCATTATATAGACAGCATCTGTCCTCCTCCATGCTGCTTTTCTTTTCTGAGATCCACATCAGGCACTCATATCCTTCCCAGCTGGCAAACCCTGGTGCAGCCTCTTGGGTGCTGCACAGCAATAAAGCTTTCAGTCCCCAAACCATCTGGAATCCATAATTAGTTACAGAGATCCTCTGGGTTGCCTAAAAGCATGAACAGTGCCTTATTATTAAAACTTCATCTCTCTCCTTTCTTGGTCAGTTGGTGTCTGCGGCCATTCTCTCCCAGGCAACTGCCTCCTGACATGGCAGAGCCTGACCGTATTTCTGCCACAGGGGCATTTCTTTTCTTTCAGCAGCTCTGCTCAGCATTTATCCCCTCCTGGAATGAGGAAACTTAGTCCTGCAAAGTCCAGTAGCCATCACCAAGGGGTACCCCAAGTACCAAAGAAATACTTCTGGACTCAACTCTGAGCAGGCCCTTTGCTGCTGCCTAAAGGCCATCAGCACTTTTCTTTCCTTCCTTTGCCTTTTCTCACTCCCCATAAGCTGGGGTGACTTCTAAGAAGAGATGAGTGATGCTCGGTTCCTGGATGTCAGTCTCTGTTTCATTTCAAGTGCTAAAAGAGTGTCACTTATGAGTTGTGGAACCAAGTCAGACTTCCCCTCTTCTGCTTCCTTCTCGAGATCTGACACTTGCTGTAGAGTCAAGCGCAGATCTGTGCTAGACTCCAGAAGCCTGCCAACCCCAACCTCTCTGTAGACTCTAGATGTTTTATATTTCCTTGCCTGACACCGAAAGTCAGTCAGACTGAACAGAGTTGGACACACACATGAACACATACACCACATGCACATCAGTGGCCAGGATTGCCCAATACAGTGTTTTGGAGGCTTGTTTATTCAAGGCCAAACAAACAGTCATTTTGAAAATACAAACTCAGTAAAAGCAAAAGTGCTTATAGTTGGAAAACTGTCCTCCAGACATTGCTTAGAAAGAGACAAAATACAAAAATATAAAAAAAATTTAAAATCCCACAACTGAAATAGTTCAACATTCAAATGTGAAGACATTTATGCAGCACTGTCCTGATCTCATGGTCACACACACCGTTTCATCTGAAGAACATTTGTCTCATTTGCTACCATTCAGTTTCTACCCTTTCTGTACAATAGTCATAGATGTTGACTATCTTTACATGAGAACACAAAACCAGACAGGCAGATGGGACTGAGAGCCCATAGCTCAGTATGCTCCCTGTGACAGCAGCTGGCAGTGGATGCCCAAGGAAGACTACAGTAGGAAGAGTATAGTAATAAGTATTTTCCCACTAAAAGCCAAACACTGAACACATACAAACCTATTATTTATTTGAAAAATAAAGAAGCTGCCTGTTTTTAATCTGTTTTTTAATACTGTTATAATTCCAAAAGCCATAGGACCACAATAAAAGCAGGTTGAGTACTACACAACAATGAACTATCCCTAACAATTAACTATTGCCTTAGTAACTGAAAAATTGTATTTCAAATGTCTTCTTTTGCAAGCCTCAAAGACAATCTTGTGTTTCTTCCAGGTCCTACTAGAAGACAAGCTTCTGGATTTGGAGATGAAGGAAAGAGTGGGAGTGACCCACTTTACAGACCCAACAACTATCACTCCACCAGCATCAAGCCCTGCTTGAACATGAGCTGAGACGTGGTTCCTCTGAGCTCTATGACAACATCTCCATTAGAACATTAATTGGGCACATGGAGATCAGCTGGTACAGAGCAGCCATGTCCAGACTAGTAAATCGATTAGTCCTAAAACTGGATGTCTGCAGCACTCTGCCTTCCGAGAAGAGTTCCGTAACTTCCCTAACTGCCAACCTACACCCAGGAGCTCTTTGAGGAAATTGCTGATTGGAATAGACCAAACTCATTATTAGGAATGTGCTGGTAAGTTTGTCAGTGCCAAGTCACATTTCAGTGCATCTGAATGCTCCTGGGTATGCTTGAACTGAGAGAAGCAGTTCACATCTCCACTGTGCTGCACCCCATCACGCTCATCACTCTAGGGCCCCGAGGCTGCTGTTACTCCGGCAGTGGAATAACAGTGGTGAGTCTCCACTTTAGAAAAACAGGATTTGTCAAATGAACTGTATGTGACCTGAAACAAACACTTTCTCTTCACCATTTGAGAGGACTCTATGCTGTCAGGCCTGTCACCTACTGCTGCAGCTCTTGTGAGTCCAGGGCAATAATGTTACTGGGATTCTTCCCACTCTCAAAGCAGGTAGCACTAATACTTCTACTGAAACTCGCTGCTAATCATCTCCCCTTTAGCATCCTCCCGTCTGCAGTATCTTGATGTCTGAAGTCCTGGGGAGGAGCTAATGCAAGAACCTGGCTTTGGCAATGTTACTCTAAATGAACAATCAGAGAGAAAGAAACCCTCTAAGACTGAAAGAACTGCCTGTCCTGTGAAGGACCCGTTAGGCAACTGAGCCAACTTTCAGGGGCTTTTCTGAAAAACAAGTTGAAATACAGTCACAGCCCAGCAGGAATGTGAACTAAAAAGGGATTCATCACAAGAAAGAAAAAGGGAAATTTGAGTAACCACTTACTCTTGTCCCAAAACACAGACTTTATCCATCCAACCATAACCCTGCACCTACAGCCAATGTTTAGCTCATGCTACACGGATGTGTCGGCAAGTTAAATGGGATCTACTGATCAATGCAAATATGCCACAACAGAAGAGTTCAATATAAACACAGAACCATCTCAAATCACAGCTTACGAATTATAAACTTCATTTCCTTTGACCCACTAGAAGCCCAAAAGCAAATTCCTATCCCAGTTATATTTACGTTGACACCTGAAGTCAACTGATATGAAGGTGTTAACTGCTGAACTGACAATCACAACTGAAGCAGTGACAACGCATCTCACAAGATGGACTGGAAACCATTTCCAACTGAGAATATAACAGATAATAGTATTTAGGTAAGACTATAGTTAAAACACTTTTTTAAAACCACTGTCACAGTAGTATCCTCAGTAACAAGGCCAAATGTTGGAACTAGTCCTTGGTCTCCTCCTTGCTCCAAGCTGATGCCTGTTTATTTGCAACAGTGCAGCACAAATTATTCACTTCCTGCAAACATTGTTCTTGTAAGAGAACAGAAGTCTTGTTTTTCTTGGGGTTATAATTTGGCATCTCTGATCAGCCATAAAGTGTCAGTAATAGTCAAACGATTTAAAAGAACCGGAAGTATTTAAAGGATAATTAGCAAACTTGTGATTTTCTTCAGGGTCGACTTAACTTGGTTCTAGCCAGAACGTAGACAAAGCAAAGGGATTCTTGTCAAGGGGCTGGCTTTCCAAGACACTGCCAGGAACTCCCTAACAGGGAGAAATGTATGTGACCATAGCTTTACACATGCTGAAGAGCTAGCACTCCAGCAGCTCTGCACACGAGCAATATACAGCAACACTAATACAATCTGACCTCAGAGTCACTTCTTTGGTGTTCCTCAGTGTTTAATCACTTCCTTTTACTATCCATTCCTGTTACTATAGAATGTTAAATTCCAATACTCTGAGAGTAGCAGAGAACAAAATGAAATGGCTAACAACAGGCAAGGAATCGCAAAACTACAGCTTGAGGATGGTGCCGAAGCCTAGAGGTTAAATTTTCAAGGCCAGGAAGTAAGGAAGCATGGAGCCAGAATCTCTCAGCATGCTAGATATACGAGATATGAATACTAAAGGCTGGAAAGCAGAACACATTTCTGGGAAATAGAGAAGAGTTTAAAAAAAAAAAAAAAATACAGGCTGGAAAATAAAGTTTATTAGTGAAACTGGGAACCCTGCCCTCTCCCTGGACCTCTGTGCAATTCTAAACACAATTTGATAGTAGGTTTCTTTATAAGGATGTAATGAATTTAATCTCTGTTTACATAGTAGAGTAGCTCTGTCCCAAGAAAAATGAGTGGGTGTTGAGGTTTTATTGTGTTAACCCTGGTTGTGCTAGGGAAAACAGCCATGGCATGTTCTTTTTCTCTAGCAGTGACAGCCCTAATGGTTTTAGATCCCACCCAGGGCATCGAGGGCTGCAGTGCAGGCACAGTATACCCTGGTTCTGGTTACACTTGCAGTGTACTCTGGTGCCAGGCTTGGTGCTGGCCCCTGCACTACACACTCTTAGGACAGGAAATACTACTCAGAAGAAGCCAGAGAGATATAAAGCTTTGGTTAAGAAGGACCCCGCTGTCCCAGCTTAAAAGCCACTGTGACCTATCCCTCTCCAACCCCAAGGCTGGCACTTATCCATGGCAGTCGAGTCCTCCAGGCAAAGGGACACTAAGTTGAGAGCTCTAGTAGAAGCCCTGCTTTACTTTGGGATCCCCTTTGAACTCCACTCCTACTATATGGCTTGAAGTTCTCATTCTCAGAGCCCTAATCTTAACTCTAAACCTAGTCTGGGCTCTGAATCAGGATCTCAGCCACATCCCCAGGTCACACAGTGTTAAGGGAACCCTACCAACAGCACTGCAACTTTTTTGGTAACCTCTTTTGAGCGCTCCTCTTTCACTGTATATCTAAGATTTCTCTTTCCTAGATTCCTAACCCTAACCCTGTGCCTGTACCAAGTCTTATGCAATGGTATAAAACTTGGTAATGTTTAGGTGGGGATGGACCCAACAGCTCCCAGTGGCAGAACAACTTCAATTCTCTAGTGATGCTTTGATGAGTACTCTGTCTTACCAGATGGGCTGCATTATAAGAAACATCTATGTATGATCCATCAGTGCCTCAGGGCAGTTAGAAACTTATATTCAATTTAGTTAATTGCCTGGGAGTTGAGGGCAAAGGGATCTTCTTCAGGTTGTTCATCCAGCATTGCTTCAGTAACTTTGTTGACATTATATCATCCTGCACAGAACAGCTGGTAGGTCTGGAGAAGATGACTGATACTGTTCTAGGTCCAGCCCTAGCTCTTCTGGCAGCTGACCAACACTCAGAAACCTGTGGATTGTTCTGGTGATGCCTTTCTATGTACAAAGATTTACACGAAGCAAGCCATCCTGGATATTGCATCCATCAAACAGGAGCTAACAAGCTCCCTGATCTCAGTTCTAATGTTCTTCTAGACAGCTCTAGTCCCAAAACCTAAGTAGCTGGACTGAATCACACCATCTGACTTCCTCATCTCTGTGTCTCTACTCACCTCTTAGATTAGCCTGTTCCTCTTACCTCTGTCTCTCCTGCACAACAGCACTAAGCAGAGTCTTTCCTACCCAAGCATAACAAATGCTGTCCTCTGTTCTTCAGATATGTACGAAACCACAGCAGCGTCTGGTGTTCAGGTGACTATCTCAAGTGAAGGCAACATAATGCAACAGCTTAGCAGCAGAATTCCTTACAAGCTTAGTTTAGGCACATGTTTAACATTCACAGAATCTGTGAATCCCTTGTTCACAGAAAGCTGACCTGACCCTGGAGATGTTCAGGTAAGGTGCAGTGTTAGGCAGTCAGAGGAAGCAGATTTGGTTCAGCTGCTTTGCCATGCAAACCAGAGAACATAAATATTGGCAGGATGAAATTGAGCCGACCGTTTTGTCTACAAGTCCTCCCACAGCTTTGGGGAATAGCGTTCCAATAACTTTAAGCTAACATCACCTTAGACACCTAAGGTTGCCAACGTCTTCTCCTCCATTATGGTTTGTTCAGCAGTTCCGAAAGTTCTGAATATGAAGGATATGAGAAGAGGATATGCACACGAGGTACCTACCTACACAACCTGAACTCTGTCTTCCTTGAATGATAGCCTGAATGTCTCTGAGCTTCCTAGTACAGGAGCTGTTGATAGCCAACAGCCAGATATTTACACCGCACAACAGAAATAGCACTGCACATGGCACTCATCTGAATCCCTTCATCTTTAAGCAATAAATTGTATTTCAATTTAACCGACAGTAATCCTACAAATCACATTCATTTCCCATCTAAGTGGGAATAAAAATTTTTATTTCCCCTCAGGCAAACATTTTACTTCTCCAAACTTGAATGATTTTAAAGGCACCTTTGGGGACATTCACTATTCAATATTTCATATTCAGATGCAAGATTATAAAGTTTTAGTATTTTGGAGAACAGACCAACGCGATGTTCCATTTTTATAACACTCCTGTAACCTTTTAGATACCATCTTGTACCTGCTATGATCTCCCTGACCTCCCTATCTTTAGTGTAAGTTGATACTCCATGAAAAACTGCAGGGCTTATTTTAAATCTGGTCTCACGATACAAAATAAAATTCAGCTTGGGAAAACTGCCAGCTAAGAACTTTCACAGGCATAAGATGAATCGTTGGTTGCAATTTATCTGCTCCAGCTACGTCTGTGTCTTCTTGCCTTTGTATATGGCAGGCATGAGCCTGATGCCCCTGGCAGACAATTTGCTTTAGGTTGGCTTTAACACCACAGGGAGCAAAGCAACAGAAGAACAGGTCATGTCCTTCTTCTATTTGAGACCCAAAACTGGGTCCCAAATTTTTCTTCTGGATCTCATTTCACAGTTATGTTCAGCACTTCTGGAAATACACCAAGAAATCTGGTTCAGGATAAGAACAGCCTGTTCCAAGGCAGTTTATCTCATCTCAGAATTTCAAATGCTCTTGAATGCTGGGCTCTGCATCCAAAGCAGAAACTCTTAATTCCATTCTATAATTATGCAAGTATCAGTTTCATATAAATGTGAAATTTTATCATGAAGATTTTGCTTATAGACTTGGGCAGTTGAAACAAGAAAGAAAAAATAATTAAAAAATTAAAGAAGCAAATAATGGATAATGAGAAATCTGATGCATTCAGAATGGTGTTACGTGACCACCATTAGAAAAGCAGCTTCAATCTTAACTTCTCTTGTAGTGCAAGGAAACACATCTGTCTTTCATTTTCAGGAAAGAAAAAAGTGTTAGCTTCTGTAAAGAAACTAAAGATCATATCAACTTAATCTATCTTTAAAAGTGTATTTGATCAAAGACAAATGTGCAGGCCATTTCTGTAAACATCTTCATGCAAATGTGTGGCCTCCCACACAGAAGGTTGGGTCAAATAAAGAAAAGAGCATGGAGAATAAACCTGCATAAAGCTCTGAGAGGTGAATCAACAACACCAGAAGAACCTCTGAACTGCAGTGCTGAAATTTCTAGAGGAGCAGCTGAGGGAAGACAGAATCATATCAACGGCAACCATCTCAAAAACTCAAAGGAATTCAAAGATGCTATTCAAACCTAAATGAAGGAATTATCATAGAATCATTGAATTGTCAGGGTTGGAAGGGACCTTAAAGATCATCTAGTTCCAAACCCCCTGCCATGGGCAGGGACACCTCCCACTAGGTCAGGTTGCTCAGAGCCCCATCCACCCTGGCCTTAAAAGCTTCCAGGGATGGGGCTTCCACTACCTCTCTGAGAAACTTATTCCAGTGTCTCACCACCCTCATGGTGAAGAATTTTTTCCTAATGTCCAATCTGAATCGACCTGTCTCTAGTTTTAATCCATTCCCTCTAGTCCTAGAACCACCTGATGTCCTAAAAAGTCCCTCCCCAGCTTTCTTGTGCAATATATAAGGATATATCAGGGATGCTGCACATAATTTTAATAAAATCTAGAATCAACACCTTCTTAAAAAGACCTCATAAATGCTCACCTGACGTGGACCACTCAGATCT
>VWZK01008619.1:267-14452 GCA_013396935.1 Baryphthengus martii | reverse complement strand
ACTTTGAAAAAAAAAAAAAAAAAAAAAAAGATAGGCTACTAGGAAACAGGATGCTATGGCACCTTAGGCGAAACCAGCATTCTTTGTGCTCACTAGCCAAAACGTAACTGTGTAATGTGACAACTCAGTTACGCATCAGAAGAGACAATAAATCCCAGCTAGACAGAAGTCAGTAGTCAGCTGGCATCTTACAGTTGGCCACACTGAGGCAAAGATAAAATAATACTCATCACAGATCAAAGCTACCAGAAAAAGGAAAAAAAGGTGACAAAACCTTGCTGAACTGATGGGCACACTGCTCCCAAGAACTCCTGTGCACAGCTGTGGCTACTGGGTGAATAAGTAGCCTGTAGTAACAACTAAAGTCTAGCTCAAGCATGTTCTACTGATAATATAAATACTGAATGACATTAAGTTCTGCAAGCTTCCTGAAGAAACGTCATCAACTGGTTCAGAGTCCTAACCAAACTTTCTTCAAACTCCTAAATTCAAGCTGAGAGCTTCCCACTTGGTCCGAACTGAATCCATCTGGCAGCTATCTGGAAAAAACATGCATCTTGCTTGATGTAAAAATGAAATCTGAGAAGCTCTACATCACAAAGTTACAATAATTTTGAAAGCCTTCCCTCTCAACAGGACTGACCAAGTCCTGATCTCTCACACCAACCACGGAGAAAGAGAGAAGAAATGTGAGAAGATGATTGAGCGTCTGCAATAGTGAATAAGGATTCCAAAGTACATCAGCTCTGTCTGCTGCAGTGCAATTCAGGGGACCTATTTTGCTGCATGATATGACAGCTGTCTTTTGCCATATTCGGGGCAATTCTGGAAACACAGTGACAGCAGAAGAGACCAGTTAGCAAAAGCAGACTAGTCCAGGTGTCAGTGAGATTCAACTGGACTCTTTCTAGCCCCTCCTGAATCCTTTTCCTACCTTATTACGACTCCTCGAGGAAAGGTATCATAATCATACAATCATAGAATGGCTTGGGTTGGAAGTGACCTCCAAAGGTCATCTAGTCCAATGCCCCTGCAGTGAGCAGGGACATCCTCAACTAGATCAGGTTGCTCAGAGCCTTGTAAAGCTTCACCTTGAATATCTCCAGGGATGGGGCCTCAACTACCTCCCTGGGCAACCTGTTCCAGTGTTTCACTGCCCTCATGGTAAAGAACTTATTCCTAATACCCAACCTAAATCTGCCCTTCTCTAGTTTAAAATCTCCAAGTTTATAATCTCCAAGGCAAGTATCCCCTAATCTAGAGGATGGGCCAAACTTCACACCCTCTACAGAGTAAGGGCATCCGGAAGCACATTTTTTTTACCAGAGTGAGCAGTCAATTTGCTGGTAGAACAAGATAAGGGCAAAAGATCACGCAGACAGGTAGAAACGTCGCGCATAGCAAAATCCAGGGGATAGTTGTCTTTGCATCTCAAAACTCACCCTGGCATGCCAACTGTTCCAAGAGCCAAAGACTTGGGAAGCGATTCTGGCCAACTGGAAGGAAGGAAATTTAGGTCTTTCCCATCAGAGATGAAATGAGTTCTCCAGCCACTTCTAGCCACGACAAAAGCCCCCACTGTGAAAGCAGGATTCTTGCTTTCTATAATCCTGTTTAAAAGAAGAACAAAAAAACTAAAAACAGACAAAATAATCTCAAGCTAACAGGCAAGAAAAAGGACAACACCCTGTCAGAGGGCTCTTCTATTCTTCATTCTTGTTGTCCTGTGATATGGCAGAAAATACATATTCCACATCAGGACATTTAGCCCAGATCTGTTGACGCTGTAGGCTTCTGATGTTTTTTCTGAAATGTCTACAGTCTCTGATAACCAGGGGGATACTGGGCAAGATGATTCTAGACTCAGCCCTGCCTACAACAAATCCAATGTTCCCACATGGTTGCCAACTTTTTTTTGACTAGCACCAGTCCGGTATGAATTCAGACTAAGCTTCTGTGACTAAGAAGGCAGGAAAGAGGATGCTGAGATTAAAGGGTGGAAAAGAAAGAAGTCACAGCTAGGCTGTAACAAGCAGTTCCCATCTCAGACAACCTGCACCTCATTTAAAGGTTGGAGATCCTGAAGATGGAACCTCTTACGGTAATAAACCAGACAGAAAGCGGTATCTAATAACTCGGAGAAATTTGTACTTGTAATGTCTCTATGCCAAATGAAAACTCAACTTTTTCAGCCCAACGGGAAAACTGTGATGGGAAGGGGTAGTAGGTAAGCAACTTTGAAATACTGGAAACAGTTAGTCTTTTGTTCAGCAGACTTGGTTGTTAATTTATCCCAGCTCTGTGTTCCTGCAGAGAAATGCAGGTGTCAAAGGCCACAGATGTCCCTGAGCAGCAACTTAGAGGCAGCACAGCAGGAACAAGATGACAAAGGGAAACATCTGTGTAGCTACATTACCACAAGCTTGGGAAAGTATGGAACCAAGGTTAGATAAACCTTTGGCTAGAGCTGTATCTTAGGTGACACTGAGGTATTCTCAGCTGAGTAGACAGCATGCATGATTTCAGACATGCAATTACTAGTACATCGTATTTTAAAATGTGGCATTGGCATTTACGACAAGTACAACAGTCAGTCCATCATACCTCTGCTTGTAAAAATTTTCTTTGAAAACATTATCACCAGAAATAACACATAGACTGTATCAGAGGACTAAATGCTCTCCAAGAAGGCAAAAGAGGTTCTTAGAGGAAAAACACATTACAACCAACTCCAGATGTAGACTCAAGTAAAGAACAGGTAATGCAGGCTGCAGATGTCTCAAATGTCAGTACTTTCCCTCGAGATCTGCAATGTACATGGATAACAAGAACCGAAGATCGTACCTGGCAACCTGCGTGCCGATCATTATGTCCCCTTCCTTCATGTCCCTTTGACTGTAAGGTCTGGAACACAGGCAGAGATGGCTTACTGTAAGCAAGTTTAATGATATTCCAGAAACACTCTGAAGCTACTGTCTGACCCAGAAAGAGAGCTTGTCGTTGCAATGACATAACTGGATGTTTTACATAGTCAGCTACTGGAACATCCCATCTTGACTGAATGCTGGGCTAGAGTGCTGAGGACACATTAGCATTTATCTTCCCAGCATGGTCCACCACTACAGGAAGGATGAGACTCCAAAGAACTATCTCTGACACTAGGGTCCACCAGGCTTCTTCAAACCACCCAGTTTCTCTGTGCTTGAACTACTATTTATTCTCATGGGCATATCGGTCATTTCCTATTTAGAATATGTATCCTTAAGTACCACTTTGCTAAAGTAAGTGAAGCAGCTATTGCAACAGGGCTGTGGTCCCAGATGAGTCTCTTGCATTCCAGTGAAGAAACATGACAAACAGCAGAGTCCAAGAAAAGACAAGGCTGCAGCATTGTTATTCTAATGCCTGGCTAAATCTGGCACAGCTCCATATTGGAAGTCTTGCAATTTTCACACATTTTATAAAAAGCAGACAAAGGCATGTGGGACTCTGGCAACAGTGGGTGATCCAAGTGCATGTTCTTTTGAGTTTTAATTGGGAGATCAAATGAATTCTCTTAGCCAGCAATTTAAAAAAAAAAAAAGAAAATTATATACCTCATGTAAGGATCAACGCTGAGAAACACTGATTCAAGCAGTAACTCTGCAACAAAAGACAAGGCAAATTCCTGGACATTAGCAGTTTAGTAAAGCATACTTTCCACATGTCAGACTTTTAACAAAGTCAATAGGAATTCCTGACATCTCAAAACCCCCATATTCCATCATCCTTTAGGGAAAAATTACCAGAAACAATTACTACATTCATTAGCTTTGTGTGGGTTTTCACTGTGCTGTTACAAGATACTTTCTGGAGTGTCTCTTTAGGAGGCCAGCTTCTTTTCACTCCTGTTTTGTCTATCTCCTGTCTACAGAAGGCTCAAGAGGCCAGACCCATTAATAAAAAACGCTAGGGTACTTTCAAGCCATATATAAAATGCCTTCCCATGATTCAACCAGCAGAGGGTGGTAAAAAAACCTTGGCACACGTCAAATACAAACAATACTTTCCTACCTTAAACAGAAAGCAGCAGTGGGCTATTTTTCTAGATCACTTAATCCACTCTACTGTCTGTAATGCCACTAGTTCTTGTGAAATATACTGTTAAACAAGTTTTAATTTAATTTCTAATTCAAAGAGCAAATTTTAACTGTTCATTTCCACCTAATAACACTTCTCATTGCTTGTGCTGCAGTGATCTGCCTAGTACAAGCTAGAAATATATTCAGATATACTTTTCCATTACTCCAAGTGAGCAGGAAAAAAAGCCAAGACCATGTAACATAATGAGAAAGGCTATCTTCTTGAAAAGAGTTATTCTAGTATGAAGTTATGCCTCTTCTTGCTGTAGGGATTAAAACAGGAAGGATTAAATGACTCCATGTCCTTAAATACCTACAGGCATGAAATTTTTACGTATGTCTGAATGCTACAGAGGTATACACGTTATGAAAACACTTGAAAGTCTATATAAGAAGGAATCACCATTCAAACCTTTAGGTTGTAAACGTAACCAGTACTTTAAAGCAATTTCTTTGGTGCACCTTTTAAACGAGCATAAATATTGTAAAGGACAAGTGGTGGGATGAGGTTCAATGCAGTGTGTTATGGATGTCCATGTGAAGTCAAAAATCAAGGTTCATTCTTTTATCAACAGCTCTTGCATGTAGTAAGTTATCATATTCCCTACCCTTTACAAAACAGAAATAAAACCTGTGCATTTTCTTCTCTTTTTATTCATTCTCTTTTGCTTTCACAACAGGTCAAATATAACAGAGAAGCACTGAAAAAAAAAAATGCAGACCGAAGTCTTGCCTCTTCTTGCTTGCTTCTTAAAATGAAAGCCAGACCACATTGACTCTAGCCTCAAGGCCTTCCAGCTTCAGGCTCAGTCCCACCCTACTCACTCTGCTCTCCCACAGCACTGGCCTCAATACCTTCCCTATCAGCATGAAACACTCCAATGAAAACCTACTCCCAGAGGCTACCATCTTCTTCAGCCTTCTCCAAAGGATTTGGCAAAATAAAGTAGTTGAAAACCTTTCACCAGTAAAGCATGTTCGGGTTTCACTACAGTTGTCTCACTTGCTCAGTGTTACAGTTGCTTCTTTCTAAATTAAATAAATTCTGTTTCCTTGTGGCTCCTGGTTTCAAGAGCATATCACTTCAGCAATTTCCTCCAGTAACCTTTATTTGCAAGCCCGTCAAAGGCATTTGACATCAGGCACCACGTTTGCATAGGCACTGTGAGATTGTGAAACTCATGCCGCAACTGCTGCATGCTGGAGTTAGAAGAGCTCAGCCTCTGTTTCTAAGGGTACGATCAGAAGTCAGCACATCTTAAAGCCCACTAGGCACATCAGCATACACGTTCTAGAGCAATCACCCTCTTCTGCTAAGGTGCATGGCTTGTCATGACCCGTTTTTGAAAATTCAAGTCAGAGAAACATCAAAACGGTTCTACAAATGCACACCCATTAATCAACAATCAGATAACCTCTGGAAAAAAAATCAACATAAAAACAGATGACACTCCACTCACCTCCATCCTTTAGGTTTGGCAGCTCTATCTTTTTCAGGTCAAAGTCACTGGTTTTGGGGAAATCCTCAAAATGCTTCTTCAGAACCCATGCCTTGGCAGTCACCATCCTGCATAACAAACAGCACAGCCAAAAAAGCACCTGTCAAAGAGGTGCCCAACAGTGATGGGCTGCTTGGGGGGGGTGTGGTGGTTTAGACTTTACAAAGCACAACAGTATCTCGGTAACGTGCCATCAAACAAGGCAGCCTCGGCTTGCATTATGTGCCATTATCACTAGATCAAGAAAACATCTGAAAAGCCCCCTCATTGCCTAAGCAACCCAGAGCCTCCTGAGACCTGCTACAGCTCCCTGCCTGCTGGCAGTGAGCTCTACTGTGGGAAGTCAACCCCCACAGCTCCCACTCTAAGTAATTAAGGAGGCAAAATCTACTAGTTTAAGGAGGAAAAAAAGCAGTCCACGAAGGAAAAAAAAAAGGCACCCCAAAGAAAAAAAAATGAAACCAACCAACCAAACAAAAACCACTTAAAACTTTTACAAGCTTGAACAAAAGTGCAACTGAGGAATACAAAGGTAAGGAAGACGTCTTTTCGTGACACCTGGTACGCTGAAACAAGACACTTCTTCAGTTGCCAAGCTCAGGGCTTGGAATTGAGAGCACATTGTCACCACTATTTGCCATACAACATGGAAACAAACAAATGATTTACATTTATTTTACCCTCACAGTCCCTTTTTTCTTCCTATAAACAAGTACATTAATAAGGGCAAAAACTCAGAAGTTTATACTTAGAGTAGGCAGATGGCAAACTGTGTCTTCTGCTGAGGCGGCCAGCCAAACTCTTCTGTGCCCGACTCCGTCGGTGCCTGGACTCCTTCAGTCACACCTCCTAAAAGGCAGAGATACCTGCTTGTATCGACTGAGCTGGTACCACCCTCAGTCCACTTCACCAGAAAGCGTAAATCCTGAGCACAGCTGGCACCAGGCACACCCAACGTGATTCACCTTTCTCCTGTTAAGATCTCAGATCAGCATTACAGACCGCTCCAATTCAACACCCAGCCAGCTGCACAGGAATGTTTTGCAATACACCAAGCTAAATACACAAACCCTGCAGTCCTAGAAACCACTAAATATTGCAGTCTGGAGGCCAGAGATATCCCCTGGAGCAGAAGTTTCTTTAAATTACATCTTACCAGTCCAGCCTTAAAACTCTTAACCAGCCAGTTCTGCTACGGAGGAAAAAAAAATTGAAATAAAAAATTAAAATACAATTAATCGTTCAATCCATTATTTAACACAGCGGATGACCCATACATACTCTACTACCACAAGGGAACACTACCATGACGTTTACATAGTGAGATGCCCGCAGTCTCTCAAAGGACACCCGTCCTCACGTTCCTGCTGACATCTTCACCGTTCCCAGCGCACGCAGCAAAGGACCAGATCTCGTGTGGCTGTGCCCCGGCACACGGGGATCTCTGCACTTTGCAGAGCCACCTTAAGAAAGAGGAGAGAGCTTTGGCATTTTGCCTCAACTGTGTTGCAATGAGGCACGGGAGAAAAACTGTCCATGGACTCTGTGTCTTGAGCATTTATTTTTGTTGAGAAAATATTCAAGTAGAGTATCAAGGGTGGAAAGTTTACATAGACCAATATGTAGCAGCATGTTTAACTACAAAACAGCTGAAGAGAAAACTACTAATTAGGAACAGAGATCTGAGAAAAGAAAAAAAAACCCAACACTTTTTAAAGACACAGAACCAAGGACTAGGGAGAGCAGGGCAAGCTCTCCATTATTTAGGTAAAAACAAAAGCCACTAGATCCAGAAACTCGTCAGTATTCAGCAACTTTCTGTGAACCAGGGATACTTCTGGTTCCTCCATGAAAAACAAACAGCGCAGATGAAGGGTTCCTACAACAGGCATGTGTGCTGGGGAAATCATCTGTATCAAGACACACAGGTCTTTCACAAAATGAATCCTTAAGCTCATTGTCAAAGTAACCCTGCATTCATTAAATAAGCAGCCAAAGCCAGCACTCCTCACATCCCATACACAATCACAAGGAAAAGCAAGGTCACAAACAACTTACTTGCAGCAACTGTCATCTGACCTGCAAATGTTTTCCCTTAAAAAAACCACCAAGCAAACAGATGTCACTCCCCTGGCATTTCCTTCCATTTGCTACTGCATTTGCTTTGGTATCAACAGTGCTTCCCCGGACTTTTCAGTAGCAGAAGATACTGCAACACCACAGCAACCACAAAGCAAGCTCAGCAAAGTTACAGGAGCAAAAGGTGATTTTTTTCAGACAAAACTGATCCCACTTGCTCACACCCACAAGCACTAAGAGGTGTTTGTCCCAGCAGTGTATCCTGCATTCAGACACATGTACTCAAGTGCTCCAGCCAGGAATGACTGGGAAAAAGGGATGCTGCCTAGGTTTGCAGCCATGAGCTGATGTGCCATTTCGTAGAATTGTAGAATCATTTTGGTTGGAAAAGATCATTGAGTCCAACCATTAGCCCTATTCTAGAGAGCTCACCCCTAAACCATATCCCTGAACACCACATCTAAACGACCTTTAAACATATCTGGGGATGGTGACTCAACCACCTCCCTGGGCAGCCTATTCCAGTGTCTGACTACTCCTTCCGTGAACCTTTTTTTTCTAATGTCCAGTCTAAACCTACCCTGTTGCAGTTTGAAGCTATTCTCTCTTCTTCTATCACTAATTACCTGTGAGAAGAGACCAGCATCAGCCTCTTTACAATGTCCTTTCAGGTAGTTGTACCCTTGGGGAGCCAGCAGTGATTGAGGAATGCTTTGTCTCCCACCCTGTCCCACTTCAGGCTTCAAGGCTCCAGCCCTGTTCTTTACATTCCCACTGTCATCTCTTAATAGCCTGATTCTTCACTTCAGTCTGAGTAAAGGAACATGCTGTCCGTTATTTTAGGCTGTCCTTTGTTTTCCTTATCTGGTCCTCTAGGAAGCTGCATAAAGATGTGCCTTAATCCTGATGATCCTCAAATCCACGTGCCATCAGAACTGGCCATTTCTCTGTCTCCTCCGCTGTTCCTTCTGGTGCTTTCACACTCAGACCTCTCATTCAAATCAAACTTCACATTCCTATAAAAAATTTCTGCCTTTTGTGATACACAGATTTTACAGCAAAGCAACAACCCTCCTATGAACAATACTGAGAGATCAATTTCACCAAACCTTTTTTATTACATTTAGGCCTCATTTTGGGAACAGGACAAATTTTCTGCTGGTTGCTTCTCACCTTCTACAGAAATCCTATTATTACAGCCACTTCAAGGCTAGGTATGTTTTCTGTAGGCTGTGAAAGAAAACAGCCCCAAAACAAACAGAAAACAGAACACATGCTTCACGAATGGATTCACAAATCAATTTCCAGGTTAACAAACCAAAAATATTTTGTGTGTTTAGATATAAAATCATAGGAACTGCTAAGGACTGTGTTGCTTAAGCATATTAAAGAACTCTATAAAGTGTGAACAGCAGTGTTGCAACATTTGTGGGGTCCAGTGAAAACATTACTGGACTAAGCACCTAATAGCTGATAGTGGCTAGTGTAAGCTGAAAGGCATTTGCATAGTTAACAGATAGAAGCTTTGTATAGGAAAACGGTGAAAATCTGGGAGTCTCAGGGAGATCTTAGCTTTTGTCCTGAAGACAAGGTGGCACCACAGCTGCGGCTGGTGTGGGTACGAGTCACACACACCCCCCAAGAGGTCAGAAGTTTACTGGTGAGGAAGGCTTCGGGCCTTCGCGAGGAAGACTACTAGCCTTCATCCAAAGACCCCCAGAGGGACCCAGCGACCACCGAAGCATCATACAGCGTGTGTGCGGGGAGGCGGGATGATATGTAAACTATCTGTTGAATATTCTGATGAGTTCATGGAAGTATAATGAATTTGCATGTTTTGTAACTATAAAGGCAAACAAGTTTGAGTCCCTGGTGTGCATATTTGGAGGAATGATCCCCTATGCACCCGGCGCCGCAATAAAGAATACCGACTTTATAGCCTCATTGACTATTGAGTGAAATTTCTTCGAATCATAGCCACCACCTCAGCTTCAAGAGCAGTAACCACTGCACTGTAAAACAACAGCATTTTCAGTGTCAGTGTGTTTCAACAAAATGTTTCTTTTGTGCTTTTCCTGTATAAAGTGTTTCATAGATTATTATAATAATTCCTGCAAAGAGGCAGCTATGATAACTTCAGAAAGGACAGCCCATGAAGGTGAAATGCTGGGGCCTGAGCGATGGGCCCTGTGGCAGGTACAGCCTTCCCCACAGACAAAACACATGGGCTGTGCTGAGCAGCTTGGCGCCTCAGACATTCAGTTGCCATTCACTTGCACCTTGTGGTGCTTAACTGCTGCCTCAGGGTCTGGACCCCCCAGCAAACGGGCTGGGGGTGTGCACTTTCCTGTGTTTTGTCGGGGCCTGTCTCAGCCAATGAGAATGACCACAGTGCACCTTCGACTAGCTTATAAACGAGGTCCTCCCTAAGACCGAGTTGAATTGGTTCTTCGCAGAGCAACAGGTTGTAGCAGTTGGACCCTCCCCTTGGACACGCTGTCCAAGGATACTTCCACGGATTGAGGGAGTCTCCGTGGATTGAGTGAGCCTCACCCCCCACTTTGGGTGAGTGGTATCTCAGGCACACTGGTGTGGGAGGTTTCCCCTTTTATGAGTGAGGGTTTGCCCATTTTGGTTTGTCGTTCCTTAAACTTAGGAATCAGTTGTGTAGTAGTTAATTCCCAACAGACATCCGAACCTGTATTTAGTCAAAAGGAGTGCTGGCAACCCTGGTTGCAATAAACTCCATTTTTGGATAGCAGCTGCTGTTTGTTTTGTGGGTGCCTCTGTGACAGGCCCCAAACCAAAGCTGACCTATAGATGAACCTCACAACCCCATAGTATAGCTGATATAAATAGTCTTAATCACACATATAGTATGTTAGACACCTGCATATTGCTATGAGTATGTGTATCTTAATGTCAACGTACAGAAACTCTGTAAAACTTATTTTGCAGTTACAAAGAAGCCCTTGGGACTTGGAGTCCCATCCTTCAGCGCTACAGAAGGTGATAAAAAGACTATTTGAAAAATAATTCATTTCTAGCAAGTCCTAGGAAAAAAAAAAAGGGTGATGCATTTCTGCATGATATTCTTACAAAAGAACCATTAGAGCTTTTACTGAAATTGAAGTCTATAGCAGCATTTATTCTGATCACCATCAAATCCTCCTTACCTTCTGCTGTAGCCTATCAAGTTATCAAAGAGTAAGTTTTACATTAATCTCTATCAACTTTTTCAAAGAAATAACACACTTAGGAAAGAAGTAATGGATAGGGAAATCTCACCTTTGTTCACTGACAACGCGTGTAAGAACTCAAAGATCCAGCCTGTGTTCAGAAATTGCACTTGGTGCAAACTGCAAGTTGGTAGCAGAGCTGCAATAAAAACACTTTCACACAGGTTATCCAGCCCAAGTCCCAAAATCTGTGTGGGGAGGGAGGTTCACAATTCAGGGGAAAATGGGAGAGAAGAGGAGGTGAAACTTGGGATCACATAGTGAGATAAGGGAAGGGTAACTAACAATGCATAGTTTAGAATGTGGCTCATGAGAAATTTAGAAAAGAATGTAAGCAGGAATTTATCCAACTGCTGTAGCCAAAGTGACTGTCCTTACTGCCTAGGCAAGCATAAACAACAGATAATAAGGACTTTAAGTTTCAGATAAGCAGGAACTCTGCTCCCCTCAGGGACACCTGAGGAAGGACAGAGCCAGATCAGCACAACTTAGAAATTTTGGAACAAGGGTGAGAAGAACAGCGTGAGGAAGACTGTTGCCTTCATCCTAGAGACCCCAGCCCACGACCATCGGACGACAGCACGTATGCGCAAAGAGGAGGAGACTTACGAAAATAAGTTCCCTGAAATAATTGTAATAACCACACCAATTCCCAGAACTGATTGGAATAACTCAGCCCATACTAATGAATATGGATGTTTTGTAACCATAAAAGCGAGCAAGTTTTAGTCCCTCGTATGCAAGTTAGGTAGAGCTATCCCCTTGCATCCAGCGCTGTAATAAACATACCCTGCTTTAAACTCTTTACGAGTTTGGAGTTTGTTTCTGCACATCAATAGGAGATATTAGAGGACAGACAAGTTTGAGAAAATTGAGAATGCCTGACTGGTGGCTGAGGAGCTGGTGGTGACACCTGAAATGTGGGAATCTTCACATGAAAGTAAAACTGTTGGAAAGCTCTCAAGAGAGCATGAGTCAAACCAGCAGTTTCATTTCCGTAAATAACTCCAGCTAGCATTTGTTTCTTGTGCAGTGTGGTTTCCTAGTCTGGGCTTGCCCAAGTCTAACCTTGAGGGCAAAACCATCTTGGAAGCCTGTCAGTTACAAATAAGCTCAATACAAATTTGGAGTTAACAGTTCATCTTGCTGCCAGTCACAATTAATTTGCTGATAAGGCTGTGGTACTTATTTCCTTTGATCTCCATTCTGAAGCAGGAACAGCAGCTCTCAGCTACACTGGAAGAAAAGGGTATGCTTAAAAGCTGACTAAAGTATATCTCTCAGACATAAATAGTGTGCAAATTGGTGTTGAGGGAAAAAACCCACACTCATCACAACAGCAATCAGGACGTTGGTGTTACTGCACTGCAGAGAGACATGTTTCATTCACTTGATTTTTTCAGTTCAGGAAATCTCATCTAGTTCCTTCCTCCAGATGCAATTCACAGTCTCTTACAGCATCTCAAAGCAATATGACAGGCACCAGCATAAACATTGAAAAAAAAAAACAACAAAACCCCCCAACCAAACAAACAAAAAAAACTCCACAAAAACCACACAAACAAAAAAAAAAACAACCAAAAAAAATCACTTAATAGGACTTCTTGGCAGTAGAAACTGCCAAGGGAATCAATCCAGAGATGGATTGAGATTTCCCCTACATTACAGGATTACCAGTCACCTGGGAGTGAATATGGCCTCAAATCCTAAATCCCTGCAAGTCTTAGCAAAAATTACCTGTTCTCCCCTCTGACTTAGCTATTACAATACATTCTCTTTTTTTTTTTTTTCCTTGTGGTGAATAAGAAGATGAAGGCTAACGACTCCTGTGTTACTTTTGGCAGACACTATACTGCAAAATTCTGAGTAAGAATGACACTGCATTATGAAACAACAAGGCTGCAACTTTATTTTTTTATGCACTGTTGTCATGGCCCGTAAGGAGGTCAAAGATTACAGGCACGTAGTCATTGCTCAGCAGAAAGACTGTGCTGCCCTGCGCATTGTTACAAGGCTGTAACTCCAACAGAGGTTCAAGGGTCCTGCAGAGCAAGTTCACACTGGAAGGGGAAAACGAAAGCCAAGACTTGCAGTGAAATGGGTCAGCTCTTAGAAATTGCACACAAAAATGACAAACCTAAGAACTGTGTCTGATGAGACAAAGTAAGCAAGAGGCCCACAGATGGGAAGGAAGACAAGACACTGCAGGCAAACAGAGCTGACAAACCAAGCTAGCGATCTTGGAGAGCTAGCTGTGATTCCTTGGTCACTGCGGGGTACTATTAAGATTCTTTCAAGCACTCCTACTTCTGACTTAGTAACTGTTGATACAGTCCAAGAACATATTACAGTATCAGCAAATGCAAAACTCCATCAAAGCTGTTCAGACATCCTGCAACACATTTTCACTACTTATATTTGCAGGGACCTTTGTGTTACTACACTGCAGAGAGACATGTTTCACTTGCTTGATTTTACAGCTGCCAAAGAAAACTCTGGGGATTTTTTAACAGCTTCCTTAAGCTTAAGCATCTAAGAAACTCCATTTAAATTAAACCCTAAACTTCTGACTACACTAAACAAGTGATTTTGTTTTAGGGGAAAAAGATAAAAAATCTCGGGTTGGTATTGTCTCCTGCAGTGTAGTCTAATGACAGTCCTGTGTGCTCAGAAGGGAAGTTACAAACATACTTGCAAGCATCAGCAATCCCTCTGAGGTCTACTCCTGAATTTCTGTAATATTACAAGCAAAGAATCATCCTTGAATGAGTTCCCTTAAGAAGGAAGCTCATTGCTGCAGCCCACCTAGCATATCTGAGACATATCTCTTATCTGTTATCACTGCAATATATCTGAATTATTAAAGAAATTAAGATGAATAGATTATAGAATCATAGAATGGCTTGAGTTGGAAAAAACCTTAAAGATTATCTAGTTACAATCCCCTGCCACGGGCAGGAACAGCTCCCACTAGACTAGGTTGCTCAGAGCCTCATCCAGCCTGGCCTTAAACACTTCCAGAGATGAAGTGTCCACAGCTTCTCTGGGCAACCTGTTCCAGTGTCCCACCACCCCCCAGTAAAGAACTTCTTCCTCATGTCTAGTCTAATTCTACCTTCATCCAGTTTAAAACCATTGCCCATTGTCCTATCACCACACGCCCTTATAAAAAGTCCCTCTCTAGCTTTCCTGTGGGCCCCCTTCAGACACTGGGAGGCCTCTATAAAGTCTCCCCAGAGCCTTCTCT
>VWZK01008617.1:0-12879 GCA_013396935.1 Baryphthengus martii | reverse complement strand
TTGAAAGGGCTTAGGGCCACCTCCACAGCCTTTAGATGTCTCACTAACATCATGATTATTTTTTTATTTTTTACCAAATTTGCCCCCATCTGCAAGGTTTGAAGTCTCTCAGGTCACAAATGCTGAGAAAAAACTGCTTGGATGTTGAGGAGCAACTCCTTGACACATGCATTTTTGATTCTGTACCACCTGACACGGCAGAAAGCTGGCTTCATAAAAGCTATTAAACCTACCCAAAAATCTTTATCTTTAAACCTTTGGCTCTAACAATATTGCCAGGTCAAAAAGCTACATGCATGGGAAATAGGAGGGAGAGTGTGCAGTTGGGTCTGGTTTACAAAAAATAGAGGTGTAACAGTATGACATGATTCACAGAAGTTCTTAAATTCTGTTTCGTGCGACACAGTGGGGTTTGAACACTAGTTCATCTTTGACTCCTAACATTGATCCATGGCTACAAGTCCCAGTGCAGCTCAGCCTCCCCTTTGCTCCTTCTGTCTCTTCCTGGAAGAAACACCACTTCACTTTTTTTCTTCAGAAGGCTCCTCTCCGGAAGGGAAGGAGCATCCAAGCTGCTCTCTCACTGAGCCTCAGTTTCCCATCTGTAGAATAAGAATGCAATGGTCTCCCTCAGTCCTGGGAAGACAGGTTCAGGCTTAGCCACTCCAGCCTGCTGTAACCCCTACTGCTTACCCATTGCTGCTCATGTTTGCTCTTGACCACCGCCAATCTCTCAGTAGCGAGCCACCCACACTACCAGGGGTTTGTACAGCATCTAACTGTTGACATCCTGCATGAGTAGCACAGTGTGTCCTACTAATACCTCCCAGGGCACCTGCAGAATATCCCTATTGTTCTTTTCTGCAGCAGGAGGGGACCTGAGTCTCTTCTTGAAGCCACGTATCTTCACTGGGAGCTTCTGAAGATGGTTTACCCAATGAAGCCTTCACATGCTATAGCAGCAGATGCTGCAGAAGATCCCATGGAGAAAGAACATTGCTTGTGGAAGGTAGTGTGCAGAACAGAGGAGTCCCCGCAGTATGGGCTAAGCCAGCACTACAGCAATGCCTTTGTGGGAAACACTGACCACATGGGGCTGGGTTGTGTAGAAAAGCAAGGAGCTCTTGAACCAGAAGGTTCTCTCCTATGAAGAGAGACTGAGTGAACTGGGGCTGTTTAGCCTTGAAAGGAGACGGCTGAGAGGGGATCTTATTAATGTATATAAATATCTGAGGGGTGGGTGTCAAGAGGAAGGGAACAATCTCTTTTCAGTGGTGCCCAGCAATAGAACAAGAAATAATGGGTTTAAGTTAGAACATAGGAAGTTCCACCTCAACATGAGGAGAAACTTCTTTACTGTGAGGGTGACAGAGCACTGGAAAAAGTTGCCCAGAGAGATTGTGGAGTCTCCTTCTCTGGAGACTTTCAAAACCCACCTGGATGCATTCCTGTGTGGCCTGCCCTAGGTGATCCTGCTCTGGCAGGAGAGTTGGACTAGATGATCTGTGGAGGTCCCTTAAAACCCCTAACATTCTATGATTCTATGATTCTATGAACCCAGCCTACAGATTCACCTCCTGAAGGAGTATCACAACAATATGTATTTATCCCATTCAGAGAACCAACAGAGGAGGTAAACTTTGACTGTGGCCAAGTGTTTAATAAAGCACGGAGACCAGCTGAGGCTTTTCTCATACCTGGAGCGTTTTTAGCATCTCCTCCCTCAGGTTGCTTCTCTAGGTGTCTAGGAAGGGCTGGGTTTATGCTGCTTTCTTTCACTGGGTCTCTAGCAGGATCTCTTTCCTCAATTGGACCTACAATTTCCATATATTTATGGCAGTATGGTATCTCTGAGATTTGATTGAAAGTGGTGGATGGTTTCAAAAGCTAGGGAGAGGACAACTGTCAAGCAGACATACACCTACACAGACAGCATGACCGCAGGGGCCTCCTTCCTGTAGAAAAACAAGCTAAATGCTATGCAGTCATGACATCCAAGGCTCTATTATAATGCAGAAACATAGACATACAGAAATAATGCTGTGTGGGCAGCCTAAATTTTGGCCTCTTTTTAACCTTTGTCCTCTTGGCTTTGCAATTTTAATGACTCTTTCCAGGAAGCGGTTTTATAGGCAGTGCAGTGCATCGTACAATGGCTCAATAACTTTCATAGAATCATAGAATCGTTGAGGCTGGAATAGACCTCTGAGATCATCAAGTCCAGCCTATAACTTTGACGGAGTGTGTTGAGGTGGAGCAAGATGCCTTTTAATTTCACCTCGATTTTCTCCTTTTTTACATTCTTCCCACACATACGCTTTGCCACTAGGAGTAGATTGATGAGCACGTGAACAAGTACCCAGAGGATCAGCAATCCAAAAGCCATCCACATCCTGGTCCCCACACCACAGAGGACAGGAGGCCAATGAGTCTGATCGTCAAGCCTTGCACAGACAGGCTTATTGAACTTGACAGCACCACTTGTGTGCAGAGAGATGACTCACTTGAGCAGAGGCTGCGTGATCTGCCCCTAGTTGTGGATCCACTTTCTTCACAGAAAATATTAGCTGTTCAAACAACACTCATGTACCTATTTTGGGTCACTGTTTACAAGTACTGTTTACAAGTAACAACAGTGAAAGAACAGGAATCTGCTACCAGCCAACAACTCTCCCAGCACTTTCAAAAGCAGCTTACAGAAACGACATTTCTGGAGAGGATAAGAATCAACAATTACTCTAAACATGTTAAAAAAATTTTTTTTTTTAAAAAAAAAGATGTTATTAGCTGCCAGAAATTCAACATTTACTAAGAGGAAGGTGAATATCTGGCACTTTCTCTAGCAGGTTAGAGGAGTAATTACTAGTGCAGAGACTTAGACTCTGACTCTTATCTTTGACAGGTTGTCAGTGATTTCTGAGACTAAGGAAGTATCACAATGTTTTCAAAATACCAGCAAATTTTCTAGTGAAGAGCTGCACGCTTTTGGGTGCTTAAGTGAAGCACCTCTTAATGGCTGTCAAAAATAATCTGCACTGTCACTCAGCAAAGGCAACAGATGGTTTCATATCTAGGCCTTTTGTTATGCATAGACATGTCAGGTAAGTACACATCTGGCCCAAAGGAAATTGTTACCCATTCTCCTTACTTTTTTTTCTCTCTATGTGAGTTCACTTGCTGTTCCAATACCCAGTTCAAAGTCCCTCATCAAAGCCATTATTGTGGTTCAATCAACAAGATTTTACAAATGGGAAAATGCCTTGACCCACAAATGCTAAAAATGGAGGTCACGCCAAATCTGCAACTCACTGAGATCTGAGGATACTTAGCATGATCTGCCTTGATTTTCAAAAGCTGAGTTTTACTGAACAATCATCTCAGTGATTTCATGTTCTCCACATTTCTAATGCAGCAGTGGGCTACCCTCTGTAATGTACTGCTAGGAAGCCCATGATGGGCTAGTAGGCACAAGGGATTTCTTCACGTGTCTGGATTTTCTTCAGCAGCAGCGTAGTTGCATGTCACTGGAATCAGAACGAAAGGGCAAAAAGGGCAAGTCCCGGAAAATTAATCTCAGCTCTGCCACTCACCTCTCCACATGTTGAGAAAATTCTTAAATTCCTTGCTTTTTCAATTTTAACCCTCTACATGTTGAAAAGTATCATATAGCTATTAACATAGTATTAATATTTAAGATTTAATGATGGGGTTAAAGCCTGTCCAAGCCAAAGGAAGGACTCAAAGTCAGTCAAGCAATAGATATAAGTGGATGAGAAATCAGACTTCGTTATTCCTTGCACTGCCAGAACGATGCGTTCTCTCACCCCAGAAGATCTCCAAACGAACAATGAAAGTTCAGGTAGTTTAACTATCACGCTGTTAGGGAAATGTTATTGCCTAGCGTAACATGCCAAAAAAATGAGGATACAGCCTATGACTGGCTTCAAGTCTGGCTGTCTCAGCTTCTTATCAAAAGTGTTAGGATCTCCAGAGTAGCCAGGGGCTATCAGAGGTGCTGGTGATGCACAGTAGGAACGGTGAGACGATTGAGAAGCTCACAAGAGCCAACGTTCTTCTTCAGTGTTTCATTTGTGAGGCAGCTGAGTCAGAGTCGGCAGCGATAGCAAATCTTTAACAGCAAATCGGTAAATTAGAGGTAGAGATTTTGAAGGTAGGACACACATTGTGGCTCATATCACGGTGTTCCTAAAAGGGTCATGTTCCATTTGTTCTCTTAGAAATAACAAGGCAAAATGCCATGCAGGCATGAGCTAGATCCGTGGGGTAAGGCAAGACAGGGGAATATTCTTTCTCAAACAACAGTGTAGAAAATCAAGATGCTGTTAATTTGCTGAGGGGCTCTGAGGCCTAGACTGAGGAAAGACAGACTAGGCAAATGCTCTGCTATTAAGAATACTAAAAGCATAATGTTTTATGTGATTGATGTAGCATTAGTGCTGCATGATTTTAAGACTGTGTATGCATAACAATATAATGGCAAAGCCTTCAAAAAGCTGTAACAACCAGGAAGGTTATTTAAGTGAGCGCAACTATGTGTGTGCAATTAAGTACCGTGATAAAATGAGGGTCTGTGAGCCTTAGTGCAGCGGGAAGTAATGAGATGAGGTTTGCAATGCTAGTGAAAATATTTCAGGCTCTGAAGGGAAATCTCATTGCAGTCAGAAAGAGCCTTTTGTTATTTATGGTTTGTTTTTTTCTTCTAGTAACTTTAAGAAAGAAGCTGACATTCAGCTTTGTTAGATAAAGCTTCAGTAATTCATCCTTAAGAACATATGAAGCAAAGAGTTGAACTCCTGATCACGCTGGGTGTCCGGAAGTAACAAGAGTATGTGAAACAGGCTATGAGCTTCTGGAGGGAGATGGACGTATCCTGCAAGCTGCAAGTGCCAATTTGAGGGCTGCTTCTGCTGCTGCCAAACACTGGGTCTCCAGAACAAATCATTCTCAATGATAAGCCTGTGTTTTTTGGCGAGGAGCAGACTATGAGGAGATAGTCTCTGATGATAAATAATCCTAGAATCACGGTATTTCTTTTCCCCATCCCCATGAGCCATTTACCAGAAGATAAAATGAAGCAACATGAGGCCGTCAGGGTTAGCTGCAATTCCTGCCCCTCTCATCACCCTTTGGCACCCATGTTCTTCTTGGATCGTATTGTCCTCTCTGGTTTTATTTGCTGTTTCCCTCTGATCCTCTTCTGCTTATTTTTCTCCCACTGACTGAAATGCTGTTTCTATTATTCTTTCATGTTTAACTCATAATAATTAACTGGAAGGCAAAATTTCAGACCTTATTTAACCTCATCCATCAAGATAAATCCAGTAAAATGCGATCCAGCTGTACGTTTGTAACACTTTTTACTCATTCCAGTTTATTCATTTCTACTTAGCAGGAAAGCTATTCTTTGTGGCAAAGAGAACATATTTTTCTCTGGTCCATAGTAAGCATTGTTAGCTTATGTAGTGAGGAGACAAACCACTTTTGTATAATCATATTTATCAGATCATTAGCACTGTTTTAGAGAAGTGCCAACAAGCAGCACTCAGGGGAAAAAAGAGAACTGGCAATAAGGGCCATTAGGTGGAAAGGCTTTGGAGGGAACCTGCAGGCAGTTGGCAGCAGTAATGAAGCAGACACATCCGATGCCTCCAGTTAATTATCTCATTGAGAGCTTGTTGGGAGGCGCTACTGAGGCTGAGCTGCAATCAGGTGCAAGGGTGGGATACGAGGTTGAATGCAAATACGTATGGTTTATTTACTGTAATGGCAGTGCTTAAATATGTGGCATTGCAGGGTACCAGAGTGATTACTTCTGAAGCAGTGGCACCCACAAACTAGATGCCTTTATTGCATTTATATATATATACACAATCTAAAAATTACATATACTTGCCTATGCTTTCAGCCATAGGCAGCTGCAGGACATTGTCAGCCAGTCCTAGACATGCTCAAATGGAGAGACCTTTATACAACAGGCTGGCTGGTTTCCCAACAGGAGCATCCTGTTTTTCTTTAGTAGCCTTCTAGATTTGTTCTTCTGGTCACTAATGTTGTTGTAGCTCAGCTTAGTTACACAGCCTTCTCCTAGGGTCATTTGAAAGATCCCTCTGCAAAGCAACAGTCCATAATTTTTATATCAATTACACACCTTGGCAACCATGCATTGTCTATACCTACATAATTATAGCAATATCACTGACATGTAATCACATTTGTTTAATTATAACACAAGAGAAATAAATTGAGAACACATTTTTTTTTGGTAGCTGAATAGAAAATGCCTTGTTCTTCACCAAGTCATTAGCAGAAAGTCCAGGAGACGAGTGACTGTAGGTACTGCTGACCTTTCATGCTGAGGTGGTACAACACCAGAGAAAAATCAAGGGTCAGAAAAAAGGTAAAGGAGCAGAGGACTGGAGAATGGGTAGCACTCGTTTCTATGCAACATCTTCTACTCATTTACAATGAAAAGGCACTTCAGAAAGCAACGAGCTGCTCAGAGCTCACATTACCTTTGTAGTATCCCTGGGTTAAAAATGCTGCATGCTTAAAACTCCTTCCTGAGAGATGCTGGTGAAAAATGTGGGCTAATATTTTTTTTTATGCCAGACAGAAGCAAAAGAGATCTTGAGTTAAAGCAATAATCTCAATTTTATGGTAATTAAGAAATTATTTTAAATTAGGTTCAGATCAAGTATCTCTGAAATAATCTAACAAGTGTTCTTCTTCCTTTTTTTTTAAAAAAAAAATTTGTTGCAGCTGCATCTTTCAATTCTCTCTTTCTTCTTTTTCTTCCTTGATATGGTGAAAATCCAAACAAACAAGAGGCCAAGCTGCCTTCAGCCAAATTCACTGAAAATTGTTAATGTGATGGAAGACATGGTATGGGTGAAACTGTAAGGGCAGCTGCAATTCCACTAACCTGAAAACTAGATGTTCTCCAATGCAGACCACACATAAGAACGTGTGGCTGTAAACCTATAAGAAGAATTTAAAAACGATTCATTAATGAATGAAAATTGCCTTCTGATCAGAACTGGGTTTCTGAGTTGTGTTTTCAAGGCAGAAGTGTGATGTTTAGACTTTCACAGTGCCTCGCACTGCACTGGAATGGGAGCTCTGTCCTGAGCTTGATGCTTTTGCCCTCTGACACAGAACAGCTTGGGGTCAACAAGTCTGTTACTAATGTATTGCTCAAAAGGCAGTCTGAAAATGCAATGGTTGCAATGTATTTTGGCGTAAAGAGGCACACTGAGAATCCTTCGCTGCCGGAGGAAATAGATACGCAACTTGATGGCCCATGCTCTGTTTCGGGAAGAAGCTGCACAGACTTTCTTTTCTCTTATTCCAAAAGAAATGATCATGCTCCACCCAGATGGGGTTTTTTGCCTCTTTGCAGAATATTTACTCTCTTTTTTTCCAGGTTACCTAGGCCATCGGCAGTACAGGCAAGACAATGATGCATTGCGGTTGAAGATGGCAAAGTTTTGCCATCTGCTTGCCGTGGCAGTTCAAGTATCAATGGTATATGAATATCAAATATTCGGGCTACAGGAAAGACCCTTGCTGGCCAGTGGAGCTCTGCTGATGCTGTGTGGTACTTGTAATGCAGAAGGACAAGCAGCTCTGTAACAATCTCACTCCATTAGTTTTCCTCTTCCAAAATGCCCACCTTAATTTGTTAATTGAGGAGAGTGGCTGACAGGAATGAATTAAGTCAGAGCATTAGCTGTTGGTGGAATATAGTCTCCTTCCTGGCTCAATGTTCCCAAGTGAAAGACAGCTTCTACAGGAGCTTCCTTTCCTGCCCAGCAGCAGATCTCAGCTCTAGCTCCAGACCCAAAAGTTTTAACCCTATAGAGACCCAGCAGAGCTCCTATGTACACAGTTGAACTCAGGAAGCATCCACATGTGGACAGCACTTGTTCCCTCCAGCACATGGAAATGCTAGAAAACAGACTGGGGAGGTCATCCTATCCACAGAGAAGAGGAGAGGTGAAATGAAGTTTCTGGGGCGTCACTGTTTCCTGGTGAAAAGAGATGAGGAAACATCCCAAACCTACAAGGAATCACTTGCAGATGCCAAATGCTCCCATCAAACCTGAACTGTGACTGAAGGAGGTGGTAGTCTTGCAACATGCTTAACACCAGCAGCCAGAAAAGGAGAAGGGTGCTCCTCTTGTTACAAATCCACGCACGCACCATGCCTTGCTTATAAACTGAAACACAAGTTGGGATCCACCTACTTAATATAATTCAGTGCTTGTAGTTCAGTGTGATTATATCTGATTTGTTTGATCTAGTGTATGAAAACTGTTTGTCGTCTGCTACTTTACCCAATATGGAAGATTTGGGGACATCTACACAGAGAGGAATATAGGTATCTGTGTTGTATTAACTCATAACACGCTAACTATCATGTGCTCTATTTTATTTCCTTTCTACACAGCCTGCTTCACTTCCCCAGGGGTTTCTCTGCACCAAAAAAAAAATATACAAAAAAATGTACTTTTCATCAGGACTTCCACTGTTTCTAAACCAACGTTATCCAATTACTTCTTCCTGCCAGGCAGGGAATAAGAACTATGTTGAATCATCTTGCAAATGAAAACAAAGATACTGGGGAAAAGGAATCCTACCATCTTCAAGAGCTGTCTTGTGGAGGTTCCTCTGTTTGTTATTATGAGGGGAGCTCAGGAAGAGAAAGCACATGGCTTCCAGGTTTGCTGGCCAGCTCTCTGCCTGCCTGTCCAGGTCTCCTTCCCTCCAGTGGGAACCAGTGAGCCACAAAGCAGTGACCAGCACATGAGTGAGCGCTGTCCCTGGGGACACCCTTCAGGAGATATGCACACTACGGTTGTCAGGAGCTGAAGATACTTCCCAAGTGTCACGTTTCAGTGTCACCCAACAATAAAGCAGGTTTTCCTCACAGAGGATACAGCTAAGTGGTTTGAGCAGTCCCATGTTCGATTCACTTTGCCAGTAGGTCTTTTCCCCATAAAAACTCCATTTGATTCCTGAGAAGTATTTTCAGTGAAACTTGTCCTATGGTGTCCATCACTGACATCTTGGGTGGGACCACTACCAGCTCCCAGGAACACGTCCCCTCATCCTTGCCAGTCTTTGAGGGAAGTACTTGAGTTCTCAGTGGTAAATCTCCTGTCAGCTTCAACAGGACAGCATCGAGTCTTTTGCATCTTCGGCTGTGCCGCTTTTCAACCGACACCATTGAGCTACGGCAATTAGCCTGCTCCTAAAACCGATGAAGAGAAACCATGTGTGGCTGCCGATGACACTGCAGCCTCTTCATCTCACCTAGTTGGATGGGAGTGAAAAAGAAAACAAGAGAGAAAGGTTGTGTGAGCCTGAATTTGGCCACCTTCCTCCTCAGACACAACACCTGTTTCAGTGCAAGCAAGAAGAGAATGGGTGACGAACATGCAGCGCTGCTGCTCAGCAGCTGGCCCCCAGATCCTTCTCCGTAGTGCTAAATGTGTCCCTGGCAAACAGAAGGTTGAGGTTTTAAATGAGGAATTAATGAAAATGCGCTCTTTTTCTGCTTGTTGTCCCTTTAAATTCAGTTTCCATGGAAACGGGTCTGGAGAGGCTGCTTGGAGGGAGAGATCTCTGCCTGGCTGCCTTCCCCTCCAGGTTGCCAGCTGAGCCACCCCAATTGCCAGGCTTTTACAGAGGTTTTCACTGTTGCCATTTATGCCTGCAATAGGAGCAGTGGCTCCTCCCGGGTTCTTTCTCTAAGGAGTCCCGAGGTGGTCAGCCATGCTGCTGCCACCTGCAGCCAGGCTGCTTGCAAGTGGAGCTCCTCTCCTTCCATTGCCCACCCAGTGGAGCGCAGGTTCATCCGAACCCCATCATGATGCTGCCTCACTGAAAATGTCACTACCGTTAGAAACATCCATTCCATCACTTCTTTATTTCTAAAAAGCGGTGGCGGGTGTGATCTGAGCACCCAGACCCAGCTGAGAGCGGTGGCAGAGGGACCACTTTGATATTAATTCTATGTTCATTCTAGCGGAAAATTTGAGACCTCATCTGGAGTACTGCATCCAACTCGGGGGTCTCCAGCATAAGACAAACACAAACCTGCTGGAGCAGGTCTAGGAAAGGGCCACAAAAACGGTCAGAGGGCTGGAACACCTTTCCTGCGAAGAAAGACTGAGAAAATTGAGGTTCTTCAGCCTGGAGAAGGCTTTAAGGAGACCTTATTATGACGTTCCAATACTCCACATGGGCTTATAAGAAAGATAGAGAGAGATTTTTTACCCAGGGTTGGTAGTGATGGGACAAAGGGCAACAGATTTAGGCTGAAAGAGGGTAGATTTAGATTGGACATAGGGAAGACAATTTTTTATGATGAGGGTGATGAGATCCTGGCACAGGTTGCCCAGCAAAGTTGTGGATGCCCCATCATTGGAAGTGTTCAAGGTCAGGGTGGATGAAACTTTAAACAACTTGATCTAGTGGAAGATGTCCCTGCCCATGGCAGGAGGGTTGGACTAGGTGACCTTTAAAGATTCCTTCCAACCCAAACCATTCTATGATTCTAGGAAAATTGTATCACTAAGCCCCTCATTTCTGCCAGATCCATTACCAAGTTTTTTAATGGCAGGATGGGTAGCAGTACATATCCTGAAAAATGGCCTGAGAGCTTTTGGCTGTGGTCGAGAGTACAGTGTTTATTTGAGTTATGCTGGAGGGCTGTGCTGAGTACAGAGAGCGAGGTGGGATATGGTGGCATCCATACCTTATTGGCTATCCAGCCGTGCCTCTGGGTTTCTCTTAGAGGGAATTCACTGACTTGTTCTCAAAGAGGCCCCTGGAACAAACTGTCCTATGTATAGCGCAGAGAATGAGTGGAGTAGGACCCAAAAGCAAACTGTAAAGTGATGGTGTTTGTCTGTAGATCCACCCTTCTTCCAGGTGAACAAAACCTAAGGGTCTTAGATCTGTAATATTTGAGGGTTGCATAGTTCCAGGTACGGTGGCTGTTCTTACTGCTTTTGAGACGCATCTGCTTCCATATTTTTTTGTCAGCATTTGAGGAGATGACTCTAGTTTGTCTGTGAAAGGTTGTCTTAATGAAATCTGCATTTTTTGTGGAAGATGACTAACAGTATAAGTTTCAAGCTCCCTTCTAGCTGAGTTTTGGAGATAAGTACAGTGCCAATGTAAAAATAAAAGTGATTTTTAGATACAATTAATCCTAATCATGATACTTCAATGTTAGGTGTTGTTGCTTCAGATATGCATAAAAGCAATGTCCTCCTTGGTTACCTAGATGCTTGCCTATAATTAGAAAGACAGACTATCATATCTGAGATATAATACTGAGATGGTTTTCTGCAAGCCAGATGCGCAATGTCTTGTATGTTGTACCAGAAATACTCACTGCTTGCTGCTGGTGCCGTCTCAGATGGATTATGACCTTCATTGTTGTGCAACCAGACTTCAAAGAGGAAGTAAACCCATACTGGGGAGAATTCAGAGAGCAACAGGCATGACCAGATGTTCTGGTTTACGTTAGAACAGAACCAATTCTTTGTTCAGTGATTTTACTTTTCATCTCAGTCTCTTCTAAGTGACTGCACTTTCTGAACTTAATGGCATGTATTTGCAGACAGGGTCTGCTTCTACATAGCATCATAGCACTTGATGTTTAGAGTTACTGCCAAGGACTGACATGCAGAAAGACTCTTGCTTATACTTGCTCCTACAGAAATCAACGTCACTGCTAAATCCTGTGTACCACATTGGAGTGCTGTAAGTGAAAGGATCATAAGTAAGTGAAAATGTCGTTTGCAGGGAGGAGTGGACAGGACAGGTGAGCCAAACCTGACCACCAGGGTATTCTATTCCATGTACATTATACTCAGTATAAAGCCCTCTTCTTCCATGGCCAGTGTTTGAGGAAGACCCTGTCCATTCTCCCGCCTTCGATCTCCATCTGTGAGTTTGTGAATCCAGTGCTAGAAAAATATGTCCTATGAAACAAAATTGGACGAACTGAGGTTGTTTAGTATAGCTGGAGACAAACCAGTGGGATACATCTCAGTGAAGGGATAAAGCAAAACTGCAGAGAGGAAGATAATAAAATAATTTCCATGTGCCTCATGGATAGAAGAGAAACATGAACTTAAATTGCAACAAGGAAACAGTCTAGACATTAGGAAAACGTTGCCAGTGATAGGGACAGTCATAAAACAAGGACTTAGAGGTTATTTATGCCCAATACCCCTGTCTCAAAGTAGAACCAGCAGATGCTTGCTCTCTCTTGAGCAAAGATGTTTTCAGCATCTGAGATGCCATCCCATCCTCAAGCAGCCTGTTCCAGTGCTTCACTGTGAGTTCTCTTTGCAGAAAGCGAAGCCTAACTCTTCATTTTTTTATCCACGGTAAGCGATTCACTTGCTTTTTTTTTTTTCCTCACTTCTGTGACCCTTGGGCTCTGATCCCTTTCCCTGGAGCTGCTCCGCAGCCCACTATTTTCCACTCACCCAAGACAGCACTGTCGTGGTGGCCTCTCCTCTCTCCAGACTGAGCCTTCACTTTCTCTAGATCATTTTGCATGCTGCTGCCGTTCTTCAGCGTGCCAGGACACACCTCCCATTACAGCGACACCCCAACACCCTACGACCCCCGTGTCAAGCGCCCACCCCTCCCACGGCAGCGCCGGGGCGGGGACTCGAACCCGCGGGTCACAACCGTCCCACCCTTCTCTCGCCGTGCTCCGCGAGCGGAGGAGATTTGTCCGCGGCGGGCCACCATCCATTGGCGGTGCGCTGCTGGGCGGGGACGGCGGCGGCGGGAGCCGGAAGAGCTGCCCGCGTGCGCCGCCCGCTC
>VWZK01008613.1:0-43923 GCA_013396935.1 Baryphthengus martii | reverse complement strand
AGTCACAGAGTATCAGAAACATCAAGTAATAGAAGTCTACAAAGTTCCTTCTAGAAATTTCTCCATATAAAAACTTACATTAATAATTTATCATATTTAATGTTGAATTTTATGTTTTCCAAGACCTCAAAATATTATTCAGTTAAACATATTTAATTTGTACAAAACAGCAGGATGAAAATTCAGAGGGAGCTTAGTAATATACACTAAGATATAAAGATAATTTAAAAACGTGTTTACATATTGAAGATATATTTCCATAGAATATTTAAACAATAAGTTTTTCCACAGGAAGAAAAAAAAAAAGATATCTTTATAAAAATAATTCAGAAACAAGTTCACATAGATAAGATAGCGAGTAATTGGCATTTAATAAATAATTACTGAGAAGATGAATGCCTTGCTTTCATCTGTCAGAAGGTAAGTTAACGTAAGAGTAGCAATACTATTGTGCTTTATATTAACATGCCCCATTAAGCTCAAGTTCTAAAAATACAGTAAAAGAAAGATTAAGAATATAATCTTTAAAAAAAGTATTTTGTTATTTTTTTCAAAGCTAATCATTACAGTATGGAAATATTCATCCTAGAAGTATATACTTATTATCAATTAGATTATTTAAGCCAATTCAGCAAGATTAAGCTAAACATGTAACTTAGGCGTGCTTAGGTGCTTACTTAAAGTGAAGTTTGTACTTAATTTCTTCACTGAAGTACAGCTATTGTCATGAGGGTTTTTTCAAGTCATTGCTGATGACAATCATGCCATGAAATAGATTTATTTTGAGAAAGACTTCTACCTAATTCATGCAGTGAATCCATAATCCAGTGTCTGTAACATTACACAGCTGAAAGAGATGTGGAGGTACCAGAAATATTCCAAAACCCTCTAATTAAATTAGACTCCCCTCCTCCAATGGAAAAAAAAAAAAAGAAAAAGAGTATTAAAACTTAACAATTAGAATTAATTGCTGCTGCAAAGGAAATATAAAAAGCTTTATTCTACCTTAACTATGGTTCATTTAAAATTTTGTGCTAAATGTAGTAATGGCTCATTAATTTTTAATAATATTATTACTCCTGCTATCATTATTCATATATTATCAACATCTTTATACAAAACAGCATTAGAAAGATTATTTAAGTGTACAGGACAAATTAAGGCTAATATATAAAATTATATTAAAAGCTACTTAGTAAATTATATTAAAAATACAATAGATGATTATTCTGGAGATCAGAGGATCTCTCGTATTTAGTCAACAAGGTGCAGCACTACATTGTCCAATAGTTACAACTACAGTGTTTTGCAACAATAACAGTAAATATTGGAACTGTTAAACTTTGATTGTTAAACCTTTTTGAGGATTTAAATACACATGAAAAATATCCTTCCTTATTAGTTCATTTGTTGCAATACAGTACTCATGGGTTACCATTTAAATGTACTTAATATGGTCTCAGATTTTGTAAGTTACTCCAAAAAATTAATTTCAGAAAAAAACTTCTCTCACTTGTGTACATAATAATAAAATGCGGAAATAGCTCAGGCAAAGAAGGAAGTCCTGAAAGAACATCAGCATCTCTCTGTCCCTCTAATTTGCAAAACACCTCTTAAAGTCCCTTGGATTCCTAATGGAAAAAATAAAGCCTACCTTTTAAAATTCTAGTTAGTGTTTATTCAGTGATGCATATGCATTTCTGCTATTGTAAGCAAGATAAACACATACAGAATGTGCAGGGGCTTGTTCTAGTATTTGTTTTAGTAAGAACAGAACCTCTGCCTAAAACATATTACTATCAATTTGAAGGTCAGTTAGTCAGAGGTGAAAGCACATGCAGATAAGCAGAACATATTTGGAGTTTTTTGTTGGGTTTGTTGTTTTGTTTGGTTTTTTTAAGGTATTAAATGTGAATATACTACGCATGTGACTCACAAATTATTGGAGTAACTGTAAGTCAGGTGATACATCTGGCTATGATACCATGATTTACAAGCCACTCAGGGAATATGTTGTATAGTTTTAATACAAATATGAATTATATTCTTCTCTGCTCTTTTGATCTATGCAACAACTATATATGATTTAACAGAGCAATCAGTTACTCAGTCATTGCTATCAAACGTTAGTCACAAATCCTTACATCACACCTCACAAAAGAGAGGGGTTTTTTGAGTGTTGTGCCCAAAGTCTTGTTTGGTGTTGAGATTTAAAAAAAATTATATGCCATTTCAAAACAGAAAAAACTTTAGCAAAATCCTGAAATGAAGACCAATGTCCGAGAAAAAGAATTAATTCCAATGCTGACAAAAGTAAAATACTTGAATTTTAAAATGATCTCATATTGGTATTTGGCAAATCTTTGTGCAACGTATTTGATGCTGGTAAGAAAAAAGTGTAAATACAGAAGAAATGTAACAGATCCTTTACTATTTTGGTTTTATGATTCAAATGTAATTATGATTCAAATGAAAATAATCGCGTTACAGAAAAATTGTATTAGCAGAGACTTGGGTATGCAAAGACTCAAACGTTAGAAAAGTTCACAGTTAAGGCTACTTTAAACTTCCATTTAGTCTTAATGCACATTTCTCCAGTACCACGCTGTATATAACTACAGACTCAATAAAAAAATCCACTTCTCAAACTAGACTAGACTAGACTAGCATGAATTGCATTGGAAGGGACCTTACATATCTAGTTAAAACATTTCTGTCATGGTCATGGACATATTTCACTAGATTAGCTTTCTAAAAGCCATGTCCAACCTGACCTTGAACACTTCCAGAGATGGGGCATCCACAACTTTGCTGGACAATTTGTTCCAGTGTGTCACCACTCTCATCTTAAAATATTTCTTCCTTACGTCTTTCAAGGGTTAGGAATGGGCTGACAACTAGACAAATAACAGATGCTCTCTATTAACTTCTGTCCCATCCCAAAGGGGAAGAGAAAGGGAATAAGGGAGAAAAACTTATGGATAGGAAAAGAAAACAAAAACAGCTTTAACAGAAATAATAAAATAGATACACATATCTACTAAAACCTAATATTAAACTCAAACCCTGTGATGGCAGTTTCATCACCATCACCATTCATGCTGTGGGCAGGCACTGGGGAACTCTTTCTCTCTATCCATTGACTCTGTAGCTATGATCTAACTATAACTGTATAAATGTATATGCAAATAAATACCGCACTGGGCCTGGCTACAATAGAGTTCCTTTTCTTCATAGGGTTGTGCTTTAGATTTGTCACCAAAACAATACTGCTATCAAACTAATGTTCTGGCTTTTGCTGAACAACACTTACACAGCATAAAGGCCATCTCTGTTTCTCACTGAAGCCCCGTCAGTGAACAGATTGGGATTGAGCAATAAACTGGGAGAGGATAAAACCAGGTGGATGACCAGAATTAATCAAAGAGATATTCCATACAATATAAAATCATACTCAGTGACAAAATGGATAAAGGGGTAGTTAGGAACATTAGCCCCTTTGCATGGAAACTGGCTGGGCGTTGGTCTGCCTGTGGGAGGTGGTCAGTGATTGTCTTTTTATCACTTGTTTTGCTTTGTTTTCTTTCTATCTTCCTCCTGTTATTCTTCACTTATTACACAGTTTTTGATCTCGGCCCCTGAGCTTTTTTACTTTTAGTATTCCTCTCCATTTCCCCCCATCGCATTGGAGCTGGGAGGGAAGTGAGTGAGCAACATATGATAATTAACTGTCCACCATGATTAACTCACAACATATACATGTTTATACAAACATATAGGCTTATATATGTATATATGAAAACTTAACCAAGTTATCTAAATTAAGAGCCTAGAACAAGGTGGCAGGAATCTCCCTTACTGTAGTTAGATGAGAATACAATTTTGCTAAATTGTTCAGATGATGCAATGGGGCTCAACAGTTTTCAAGTAAGACTATTCTAACATTTCAGAAATATGTGCAAGTTAATGATGTTTTACTGTCACTAATGCGTAAAAAATAAAACAAAGAATGAAGATGAAGAAAAAAGTCAACAGTAGAAGGCCATAAGAAGTTCACACACTCAAATACTGAATATATCTATTTGAAAATACAGATATACAACATGTATTATTTGTTGTCTTTTTATTTCCTGTTAATTTTCACATGACTAGACTGCAAAAATATAATACAAGAATCATAAAAATTTTCACCTGAACATTTAAAATAGCTCATATTTTAAAATTCTCTTTCATTACATTAATTATAAAAAGATTATATACATTGGAAAATGAGACAGTGAATATTAGCAGTACTGTCCAGTAACAGCTCAATTTAATGGGATGGAAAGCAGTAGAAGGTATGTGACCTTTGGCAAATGACATCACCTTGGCTTCAGATTTTTACAGCAGTAAAACAGAGATTCTAATTCAACACAATTTCAGTTGTAAAAAAGTTCAACTCGTGGATTAAAAAATCCAAAGATTTAAAGCTGCTATGTAGTATACACCTAAGATATTTTCAAAGATTGAAATAAAATTTAAAAATTTATTTTTTTTTCTTTTAACCATAAAGCTCATTCTGCTAGTTCCTACTTACCTTGGTATTTCAGCTTAAATCCTTGCCTGTTTTCTGAGTGATCACTGTAAAAATGGACAAGTGTTTCATGAGTAGTACTTAGCAATGGTGATGGGAGATCCATTCCACTAAACTGGCCAATCATAGAGCTGGTGTGGTAAGGCCCATTCTGAATTTCAAGGAAATCATGATTTGCTTCAGTAGAGAAATTCAGAAACTGAATGTGTGCACCTGCAGTATTGAAAAATACAGGCGAAAAATTAAATGCAGAGTTTTTTATAACTCAAATTGCTTAATGTTACAGCATGTAAATACAAAAACAAAAAAGTCATAAAAATTGTTATAAGCACTATATTTATAATTTTGTTACCACTCAAGGTGAGATGCTTAAATTACAGAAGTAGCTGCTAAGTATTGCAAGAATCGGAACTTCTAACTTTTTGGATATCATAACCACACATGAAGGGACCAACAAAAAGAAGTCACAAAGTTAACAAGCAGGTATTTGTTAGGTTCCTAATCTGCCAACAGAAACATTCAAGGGAGAGGCACTTCTCAAATCCTGCTGTGTGATGAGATGGTCAGGACCCTGCTGAGAGAGTATTACTGTAGCTGAGCCAGGCATCTTATAGAGGGTCAAAATTATCTCAGCATCCAGGAAGGTTACTAACAGAGTGACATTTCAGAAGCAGAAGTTTACTTACCTAGTGCCAACTATCTACTTTGTTTTTCCTGAGCCGGGTTTACCTATATTTGCCTTCTCTCCCCTCCAGCTTGGCCAGTGTGTCTTTGGAGCCATTGCACTCTGTATGCAGCACTATGAAATGCACTGGTGACAGGTACTTACTCAGAATTGTTTATCACAAGCCCTCTCCAGAAATCAAGTGATTGAATCAGGCCTTTCTCACAAAATGACATGACTTCCAAAATGCTGAACAGTCAGAAGTACAAGTATAATCTCATAGGAAAAACTGTTTTTAAGCTCTAGCACTACTTCATGCGAACTAAGGACTTGGAGGCCAATCTTCTCAAATTATGTGTATATATAATATTAAAAAAAGAATGGAGGATAAACCCCTGGTTCAAAAGCCAAGTAGTATCGAGTAACTTGCAACTGCATTGTTTGGGCCTAACCTTGCTCTGTCAGACTATCAAGAACTAGGTGGAATGGAACAAAACAGAATTACTGGGCAAGCCCGCAAGGCAGTGTAAAATATTCAATGTCTTAACTGTCTGCTGGACATTCTTATTTAGCAGTAGAGACATATTTTTCATTCCAGGTGAGTACCTTATAGATTAATCACCAGGATGACTCAGTCTTACTGCATAGCTAATTTCTTTCACTCTGTGGTTGGATACCAAACTTGTATAAAGGATGTATTTTTTCTACAGGAGAAACGAAATAAGCTACCAACTAAATTGGCTGTTATAGAGCACTTATAAGAATATAGAACACTTAGCTCTAGCACCTTCTCTGACCTATGTAGAGTGGGAGATAGATATGAAAACAGGTATTTCAGCTGCTGAATAAGATAACTTATTCCAACGCTATCAATAGAGAGGCACACAGAGAACATACCAAAGTCTTAGTATCAGCCATCTCTGACTTGAGCGAAGTTACTAACTTTACAATGCGCTTGGGTTTTAAGATGAGATAGGACACCAATCCTATCTCATCTTGGAAATATCTTGAGTTCATTATTAGAGTTTAGTGATTCCTATCAGAGACTGGATGTCAGCAGCAAAGAAATTCTAAAGAACTGAGCAGCCACTTAATATTATACTTAAGTTGCCAAAGCAACAAGCAGAAAATTGAATTTGACATATCGTGAGCTTCATACAAAGTTTGAATAAATGGATGGGAATAAAGGAATACTCCCTGAGAGATTAAGTCACTGTAAGGTTAATTATTTCAGTGGAATTTGAATCAATCATTACATGTTCATTTGTGTCATCTTGATCCGTTTTTGTGCATGGAGCTAATCTCACCTTAGAATTCCTCCAAAAAACATTCTGAGGCATTCCTGTAATTTGGAAATATTTTCTATATTTCAATGATTTCATGTATTTATTTTAATACAATAGAATGAACGTAGATAATAGGTCATAGGTAGACAAGCTTATCTTTTATATTAATAGGATTACCACTACCAGAGACTTTCTGAGAAGTGAGAGGGATAATAATAGGATACAAGACACTCTTGCGTAATTAATTCATGAAACACTGTCTACCTAGAAAACCTTAAAGAAAAAAGGCAACTCTAAGAAATATGAAGGGTTGTTTTTAAAAGGTATTATTGTAGTAATCTAATTAGGGTGACATCATTCCAGAACAGTTGCTTACCATTATTTTTTTTTTCTAATTTATTTTTTTTTTTGTAAATGTAGCTCTAGAATGCCAAAATTAGCCAAGGATGTCCTGCCTACAGTCATTCTAAGGCTATAAGGGTATCTAGGCTACTAATGCTACCCATAACAATGATGGATTGGTTTTACCAGGTACACACTGACACAGGGCATTATTCTAAATAGTAGCACAGTACTTCTATAAATTAAACCTAGCAAAATACACTCTATGTAAGTAATATATCTTACTACAAAAATTTCTTTTGAATGCAAATAGAAAGCATAGAAAATAAATTCATTTCCAGAGATAAGTATAGAGAATTTAATAATAAGCTTTCAAAATTAATTTTCTTATTTGAACACTGGTATTGAATTCACAGTATGAGGCATAATGTTTAACAGCAAGAAAACTTATTCCTCTTTTATTTCTGATAATGACAGAAGATTATGGTTTATATATGCTCTTACAGGTCCCTTATTATCCATGATTACCTTCTCAAACTAATTACTATTTATTTGTGAAGATATTTTTTTGTACGATAATAGTTTTAATGTGAATTTAGAAAGTTTCTAAATTGGTAGTTGTTATCTGGGATTTGGAATATAGCTTTAGAATTTGTTTTGAACCAAACTGAGTGCTAGAAATGAGGTTTTGTCCATTTTAACAAAACAAAAAATACTGTTAAAAAGACATGTGGGAGGAAAGTGAAAGGACATTAAACAGAAGACCACTAATTGATTTAGAAGTTGCATTACCTATTTCATTTGATACATGTTCATGTAGTAGATTTCATTTGCTCTGGAATCAGCTTCTGAGACAGGCTAAGTTTTACAAATTGCTTTGACAAAGATATATTTTTTTTAATTGATAACCATTTTCAAATCAAAAGACAGCTCGTAATTATGTAAGGCATTCACAATACTTTTAATGGATAAAATCTATTTCGTACTGAAAATTAGAATATTCTGATGATTACAAATAATTGCTTTTCAAATGCAAGTTTACTTACCGTATCCAATAGGCAATAAAATTTTCCATGTACAATCCAAGTTACTAGGGTAATTCCCAGGAAAACCTGGGCTCAGGATCACACCACCCATGTTTGTCAGTGTTCCACCACATTTAGCTATTAAAAACAAAAGGGAAGTCACTGTACCTTTTAATAAGATTATTTCTTAATGTTTAGAATATGATTAATTAAAAATGAGTTTTCCATTTTATCCTCATGACCCTCAAGCACTGAAATTTATCACAGTCAAAACATAACACATGGAGGAGGAAAAAAAAAAAAGAAAAAAAAAGGAAAAATACTTCAGGTTAGAGCAAAATGCTTATGCATATGTTCATTGTGATTTTCAAGATGTTCATTGTGATTTTACTGCAAATATATATCTGCACATACAGACTGGGTAACCCATTGTCTCAGCTTCACAATTACGGTGAAAACCATCTGGTGCTGTTGAGAAAGGCTTCACAAGTAAAGTAAAAAATTGGAATTAAACTGAATAATGACCCTGACCCATGATAGAGCTGCAGATCTACTAGTTATATCTAAATCACACTTGAGCTTAAGAAGAAACAAGAAAAAAAAAAAGCCACCACAGTTCTTTAATTCAGAAAGAGGATAGACTAGCTACATAACAGAATTATTCTTTGCTTGGTATCTGTATGCTTTTCTTCAGAAAATTCATGTGTTTTGAGACTGAAAAGCCATTTGCATCAATTTAGGAAGACATAAAACTAAACTATGAATATGTGAAGCAACTTGTAAAGAAGTGGCTGATTTTATACCTTTGCTAGACAATGATATGAAGGAAGAATAACTTCAACAAATCAAATTAAAATCTTGTAAGTGATATTTATTATTTGAAGGATTATTACTTCATAGCCTATGAGTCTTCATCTAGGTATTACAGTGATGTATGATCTGGTAACAGAATTATGATACTGTGATTCTATGTGTTGTGATAATTGTACTGAAAAAAATAAAAATAACCTACAGGATAGACCACACACTTTCTTAATTGAATCAAACTAAGAATGCCTCCCAAACTTCTCAAATACCTCTACCTCCCCACAATGTTAAGTATATTATTTATTGAAGAGAAGAGATTTTGGTTTGCCTTTCTAGAAAAATCAACATTTTAAGGGTTGGAGGTACGTGATCATGTTTTACGGGTTTGTTTGTTTTCTTTGGGGTATTTTAGCTTCCAGGACAGCAAATTTCATGAAGTAAAGGAAGAAAAAAACAAATAATGAAGACACAGTTTGCAAATAGGACTACATTTAATATACAAGGTGAAACATAAGATTAGTCCAAAAAGCCTACCACTCAAACCCCCAAACACACCTTCCTGAATACATTTTCCACTTCTAAAATTGATCTGAAGGAACTGCACTGCTTTCATATTAATCCCAAGTGACTGCTTCTACAGAAGTTGACAATAAAAAATAATATATAGGCCCAAATTGACAAGGAACCTTTAAAACCATTTCACATTAATATTTTTAAATATCCCAATTTTTAAAATTCCTCTTAGATATGAAGCTAAAAGGAACAGCTTTTCCTGAGTGAATATTAAAGTTAAAAGCATTCACTGAAGAATGCATTTCAAAGCTGAAGTGAATGAATGTTATGACAGACCTGTACTTCTCTCCCCTGCATTCCTACTTTTTCTTGAAATAGGCATGCCAAAAGACATCAAAATCTTGACTCACTTAAACTCTCTTTAATCAAGAAACAATACAGCAGAATAAGATAATTATCTACACAAGGAAAACTCAGATCTGTTGGGAAAAATCTTGGTGTGCTTAATAGAGAACTTCTTTTTAGCTTTGCTTTTTAACTCAGCATCATTTAATGACGTTCTTAGATGAAGAGAGCCAGACTTTTCTGGATCCCTAAAGCTGTGTTTCATTCCATCACCCCTGAAGACCTGGCTTCAGAGCTGATCTCCACTGCAGAGAGACTGCCTGTTTCTTTGAATACTCTCCTAGGCTCCCTGTATGACATGCCTCGCTCTTGAAAAGGTTCTCCAAGCTGATCGTGCTGCAAAAGGAATGTGTTAACTTTCCCTGTCTTCTGATAAAAATCCAGTCTAAATCAAACCAAACTATTCAGGACAAAGTAAATAATGGTAAACATCTGGGCTTCCTCCTTTGCCCCCGTTCACAATGCTGTTTTCAAGTAGCATATACATGATATATAAAGAAGTCTTTTATTGTAACTTTTCCTTATTTCATAGATAAAAATGGAAACTCAAAAAAGTTCTGAATGAAACAGAATTAAGTGAAGGAACAATAGGCAGGACAAAGCTAGGAGTTTCTTCTGACTAATGTTCAGAACACATTGAAAACAAGTAAGTATCCATACCAATGCAGAGTGGAGATGGATAGTTCCAGCGTCGAACTGTTCCTGGCATACAAGAAATATGAGAACGGCCCTGTTAGGAAAGGGCAAAATATTAGATTACAGATACTCTTTATGAGACTTTCTAGGAAGGCAGAGCTACAGAGGAGCTCCTGGATCATCTTACCTGTCTTTTCTTATATCAACCAACTGCATTATAATTACTTTTAAGAATTTATTAAACTCTATTTTCAAATAATTCCGGGGTTATGTTCTTATTTTTCTACTGGATAAATGTTCTAAAACACTCTTCCTTTGATAACTGAAAACCTTTTCAGTTTTTGGACTAAATGTAAGGGTGGTTACAAGACAGAAGCAGCTTGCTCTGTGCATTCACATGGTGAAATTGGTTTGCTCATTATTTCAATTCCAGGGTTCTCAACTGCAGTGTAAGCATACTAGTTCATCTTCAGGCTGCAATCTGGAGTGAATTAACCATTGCTCTGACTGAGCAGAAGAGACACAGAGAGGAATTTGTTCCACATCTGCTTGCTACAGACGGTATGGATGTGGACGATGCCAAGACAGTCATCCACAATTACCAGCAGGTCTTGAACTCTCACATGGCCTCACAACATGACCCACTGCATACATGCAACATCTTGGCAGACAGCTATAAAAGTACAAGTGTCTCTTTATTTAGCTGTCATGTTTAATTTACTCTGCCTATTTTTAGGAAACATCACAAGAACCAAATAGAATCATGTGGTATCTGGAAGTGAAAAATGACATAGCTGTAACCTACTAAGTTGTTGTTTGTGTTTTTTTTTTTAATTCTGCCTCCTAAGGGACTCAGGTTATGTTGGAATGTGAAAGTTGAATAAATTGGCAGAAAGGAAAGAATCTGACATACAGGCTGAGACATGGGACTGAAAGCAAGGTTTATTTCCTGGTTTAATCATTTGGATATACAAACTTGGGCAAGTCAGTTAACAGCTCTATCTTTCCTGGTTTAATCATTTGGATATAAAAACTTGGGCAAGTTACTTAATAGTTCTATTTTTATCAAGTGCATTGAGTCTAATATTTAGCAAGGTAGCACATTTTATCAATATAATATGAAAACTTATTTAAATATTATTGGTATAAAGCAATCAAATTCCCATAAAAATAAGAAAAAAGATATAATAAGGAAACCACAGCAAAGGAAAATCCATTTGATGAAACTAATTTCACATCATTTGGTATGTTTACAAAAAGGAAAAGAGACGCACCACCTTGAATAAAGTTCATATGGAATTGTATGGAATAAAACTACTTTAGTAATTTAGCCAAGTACATTTAGACAATCATAATCTGGAAGTCAGACTGAAGCATTTCCAAAAGTTACTTGGAAGAAAAAATAAATCAGTTTTCATTAAAATTATAAAAACTTTATATTAGTATTTTTCTTATAAATATACTACAACTGGATAACAATTCAATAAAATCATTTTTCTTTTTTTTAAAAAAACACAGTCTTTGTATTTTGAAGGAAAAATGTGCATGCACCTATTGTGTCATCTTAGTTACTTGCAAAATGGATGAGGCTTTGAATAACTTCATGCAATATCCCCTGTTTTATTTTATGATCTGTTCCTAGTCTTCCATGATTGCATGTCTCTGATATGAGCCAAGGGGAAGCCATAATTTAACTACCACTGTCAGGAAAAATGTAAAATATCCTACAAAGACCTTTTGAAAAATAAAATGAAATTATTCCTCTGGCTTCAAGCCTCTTCCTAACAAGAGCACACTCTGATTTTGGTCTTTTAAAGTCCCCTCCTGAGGGGAGACGCTTAATCCTACAGCTAGCAATTACCTTTCTTATGCATCTCCAGGTAGTAGTTTGAGCTCTATGACTTTGCTGGTAAGTCTCAATTATAAACTAATCCACACTTGATTGTTATTGCTAGCTGTGAATATGTTCTCTAAAGACTGATGGTAAATTCACAGTTAGAATGAAAAAAAAAAAAAAAAGAAAAAAAAAAGGCTCTGCAAAGTTATGCCGATCTATACTTGTTGAATAGCAAACAAACTGTGCCTTGTAGAACCTTAATTTCATTATAATTTCTTATTTTGGAGCCATATTTACTTGGCCTGTTTGAACAATACAATGTACATACATGTGTACGTACTTACAGCAGAGTCCATATAGAATAGAAATCCTCATTAGCATTTTGAAAAGATTCAAACTCTTTTCTACTGAATTTGGATATCGAAGGTCTTTTACTTTACACTTTCAATAAGACCATGAAATTAGTTTTTATATAAGCCAGCCCACAGTTAGGATTAAATTTGTATTTGTGTGGAAATAGAAGTAAGTACAGTTAAGAAAAAATATGATAGGAAATTTTAAGGAAAGTATTTAATTATAGAATCCTCATCAGTACAAAAACAAAAGTGCAGTTAGTCATATTCAAGGACTACAGAAAAGACCTGCATATGGATAAAAGACATCATGTGTTTCTCTGATGGTGGTATACATGATGCGTTAGCATTAAAGCAGATCAGCTTCTTAGGTGCAGATATCTTTCTCACAAGTACATAATTGATTTATTCTAATGCTATATTTATGAACTTACATTTCTGATTTTTTTTGACTAAGTAAAAACAGATCCAAAACATCAAGGCTAATAATGTGTATCTTCAAAAGCTTTCCTGCATTCATTCCAACTACTTCTGTATTCATATTCTACTGTTATTATTTCACCTCAATATTTCAGTAGCACTCTTTTAAGTAGTGACAGAAAATTCAGTGATCCCGTATCTTGAGGGTTTATCCACATCTAATTCATGTCATAAAAATGGAATCACCCCTTTTTTTTTATATACAAAATTCAAATGTTTCATAGTTGAAAAAGTAGGTAGAAAACATGCAATAAAATGGCCAATGCAAGCAGCAATTATATGAACCGCAACTACACAACAGCCCTACCAGCATCACCATCAGATCCTGATCCTTTCAGCATAGGGCGGAACTGAGTAAAAACGCCTAAAGAAGTCTGCACAGCTTCTCTACAAATATTAAAAATAGGAATATTTCTCAAAGAAGCAAAAAAGAGATTACTTTTGATTTAATCCAACAGCTCTTAATATATGCTTACATTGTTGTGTACGCAAGTTTATTATAGGCTGATTCTAGATAGATTCTGCATTGATGAGTTTGGATATTAATAATAATAAATCTAGCTCAATGCATGTTAAAAAAGGATTATACATCTGTACTAGTAGAAGTGCTTGGGCTTGTTTTCTAGCCTTGAGGCCAAAAGCACATTCTTTTGTCTATCTACCTCCTTAATTTTTTTCTTCTGAACTCACCTCCCAAACAAAGTATGACAATGCAAACTTCTGATCAGGGCTAGTGTCTGGCTCATGATAATTACTAAACCGTGACACTTCACCTAGGGCAAAAGTATGCCAGCACCTCATTCTAACAATCAATAGTATTCAAGTTCAAATTTAATTTCCCATACTTTTGCCTTGGCTATAGCAACACAGATATTTTGCAGAACATGGATTTTCATAATACACTTAGTTTAATGTTACTTTGAAATAGAAAAAGGTTAATTGTTCATTAGCAGTCTTTAAAAGGAAGTCAGAATCTATTTGGGAGTCAAGCATTAATGACAGTCTTTCTGCAGGGATTGTATAATACAAATATATCAAATCTCTCCTTTTCTTATTGACTTTACTGCTACCTACAAAGGATACTGTAAGAGAAAGATGAAATAGGGAAAATAAAGTTAATAAAGTCCAAAAGTTAAAAGTTAAAAGTTTAAAACTAGTTTTTTTTTTCAAAATAACTTTACATTTTCCTTTGCTGGAAAGAGAACTTAAGTATTTTATATATGAACCATTAGATGGCTTATGAGCAGTCCTCAAACCATGAAATGAGTGCTCAGGATGGGTAGAGTAGCCTTTATTGTGCACAAGTCTTAAATATTTTTGAGTTAGTAAGATACTTTTAGGATAAAATCTTTTTTTTGCTATGGGTATGGGATGCTTCTGACACAGAAGGTTTCAAGCCATGCTAAAAGTGTGAAGAGCATGGATTAGGTTAAAGACTTGACCCTGTATCTGTAATAACTGACTGAAAAGATAAGCAGATTGCGAATTACCTAGAGAGACTTTTCAAATACAGGTGTTCCCATAGCCAGCCTAGAGCTAAAATGTTCAATCTGAATCTTGTCTGAATTTTAGGAGAATGGTAAGCAATACGGAGGCTAACAAATAAGCCTATATATACTAAGCGAGCCCTGAATTGGCAAACATCAGACAAGGAGATAAGACTGCAGCAGAAGTTGTGACACTTTGCTTTCTCTGATACAGTGAAATATTTTTACATTGTCTTGAGTAGGACCTACTACCAAAACATTCTGAACTCAGACATTTCAATGTATTGCACCAGCGATGAAATATATGGAAATGAATTAGAGGAACTAATGAGGGAAGAAAAAAGTCTCTCACTCCTAGATTTACAGCTCAAAAACATGTCTAATATGGGAAACTAATCCTGTGTGTAAACAGTGAACATCCCCAATATGTAAACTAATTTGTATTATTTCTTTCCTTGAAAGTTTTTTTAAAAGGACACATAGCACGAAACTAAATTCTGCAATTTCTGAGCACAATACAAAATCCCATGATGTATTTCTATCTGTGGTTAAAATTTCACCAAGAGGAACAACTTGCAAAAGTAGAAAAACACAGTAAAGTTTCAATAAGCATAGGGCTAAAATAATTTTCCAGAGAAAACATTTTACCCGTGTTATTTCCTTGTCCATTTTGATGGTTTTAACTGCTTAATGGTATATTAATATAAGACAAGATATGCCACACCAGTTTTACCGAGAGCCAGACAGGCTACGTGTTCATAGCTTTTTAATGTGGAAGTACTCTCACAGGCTCTACTTAAATCACCTCTGTGGACACACTACAGATGCTCCATCAAAACAGATGCGGGTCTATTGTCATTTTGTTGCCATTAGTCCACAGTGTATCATTTGAAGAAAAAACAAAGAAAGAAATACCTGTAATGTGTATCCTGGCTCACACTGAAACGACAAAACATCATTCACCATATATCTATCTCCTGATTTGATTCCATTGCTAGGAATTACTGGTTCTGGACAGGCAGCAAGGCCTACAGCTGAGGAAAGTAAACACAAAGATTGAAAAAACATAGATAAGTGGACAACAGCTCTTCACTGATATTCTCTGCTCTAATGAATTCTTTCCATAGCATTGGATTCTTTAAGAGAACATTAAATAAAACTCTATTTCAACATTAAACTGAAATTTTGTTTAAAACACAGAAGTTTTCAGAAGTGCCCTGCAGAACAGAAATGGTATGACTAAAATACAAAGATTATATAATGTGACTGTACAAATTACTATATCATGTTGCTATCACATACTATGCCATTTTATTGCCTTCAACAACAGATGAGCAGAACTACTGAAGTTAGGTAGTAGGACTTTTTGAAGCAGCAGCTAAAGACCAAGGGTGATCCTTATGTTTAGACAACTCCACGGTCTACAAAGATGTTCAGACATCTGAAATTTAGTACTTCTAGCTGAAAATGAAATCTTTGCATAGGTGTGAAAGGACAGTCTGTTCTTAACTGTTTTTAAGCCAAGTGTTAGCAAACAGAAGATTAATTTTACAAAGACTCTACATGATCAGTAATTTCTCAATATATTCACCTAAATTTGACAATCTGAAATACTAACTTCTGCTTTTTGCTAATCACATCTCTTTTTTTTTTTTTTTTTTTTTTTTGGGTGCTTATCTAAGGATTTTGTTAGTCAGTACAACTGAAAATTGAATATCATCCATCTCTGCTATCTAAGCTAAAACACTGCAAATGAACAAGACAGTTGAGAACCTTCTGATTAGATTCACTAATTCTGTGCTGTTAAGATTTGATTTGCAAACAGAAGAGCTAGTTTGTTAATTTATAGTTCTGATGATAGAATCTCATTTCCCTTATAGTATTAAAAACTTTTCTGAAGTAAGAAAAATAAATTCAAAATTTATAATCTTAATCATAAAGTCATTTATTAAAGTTGCTACTGAAACAGAAATATGTAACTGCTATATTTTATTAAAATATGATGTGTAGAAGCCAGAAAAGAATGGAAACTATTTCCACAATGTGTATGAACAGATCCCTGTTAAAATCAGACAAAAATAATATTTTCCTGAATATTATACTCTGTCCTTCACCTCACTTGCATGAAAAAATAACTGACTCAATGCTACAATTCTCACTGTCTTTTTATGAAATCTAACCCCTTTTGTGGCAGTAAGTGGAACTTGACAGAGTGTTTAGCATAGAAGTTACATGATATTTGGCTTTACTCTGATATCTGACATTTTGGAGTCTGTTGTTCCAGATGGTTCATCATGAAACAATATCTGATATTATTCACTGAGATCCTAGCTTTTCTCTGAAATACATTTTACTTTTCAATAATGCTGCTTACATGCTTAGATATACACAGGATTTTAACTTTATGCCCTAAACCTTTATGTATCTACATTTCATCATTCAAATTTATTTATTTATTTATTATTTAAGATTTGCCTTGCAAATCTTAAATACACACTTAAGAATTCTGTTTCCCACTTCACATACTTCCAGATAGTTTTTTGCCGCTCAAGGTTTAGTTGAAGTAAATATATTTTTTCCTAATGAAATATGCACATACTTTTATAGTTTCACCTGAAAATGTGATTGCTGAGTCTTTTTGGTTTTTTTCTTTCCTGGAAATACATACTATAATCTTGTGTGTTCTTTCTACATCCCATGCCCTTGAGTCTTACTATACTTCAATTTTTTTCAGGAACAAACAGTGATAACAGCAAGCTGAGTGACGGCTGTCAAGGTATGATGAGCAGTCTTCATAACAACTGATGCAACAGTTATTAATCTATATATTTTCTAATTATTACATAAAGAATTATTTAACAGTTGCAAGCCACAGGATCTCCATGAAGCAGTTCCTTTGTGTACTGGAATGTATAATTTAGGAAAATAATTAAATATACTTTAAAGATTTTCAGTCATTTCTACCAGAGAATGTACAAGTCAACTTTCAAATGATGTTATGGTGACTTTACGTGGCCACTACAAGCTGCATATATGGTCATTATGTGGAACGATAATGTTCCAATAGGCATAAGTCAATCACCATGAACTTCAATTACTTTGGTTTTGCTCCGGTTTCCTCGTATCATACTTTTGGTCACTCTGTATTCTGCAACACCACAAATGTATCAATGTCTGGAAAATTTATTTGAGTATAGGTACTAAATAACTACGATCTGCATCCACACAAACTATCTGTTCCAGTGTTAAAAGTGAAGGGTAACATTTAAATACTTCAAGCTACAGCATAGAGACTGTTGTTCACTAATTTGAGTATCCAATGCTCAGGTACAACTCAGGTCAACCAAGTCTTATTTCTGCATTTCCTTACCCATCTCATTCTTCAATAGAAAAAAAAAAAAAAATTAAAAATACCTGCTCCAAACTCACCACTATTAAATAAACAACTGCTCAATTGTGACTAAATTGCTTATAGATAATAATATACTTCCTGAAATCTGTGAATATAAATTTGTAGTTCATAGAATCATAGAATGGCTCACTTTCTGTCATAAAGAATTCTGTATTTTGGTTGAACTCAGCATTCTTGTGTGTTGAGGGTTACAAGCCTGTAGTCTTAGATCTGAATGAATAAAGCTACTTTGACAGATTTTTCTGAGTCATAGAAACAGTTTTATAACAGTGACTGCACAGCAATACTAATAATGTTCTTGTAATATAGCTCTTTTTATCATTAAATAGCATACAGAATTTAAATAGACTGATCAAAAGAAAATCTTCAAAGTAATTTTCTGTGCAACTGTTAGATATGGTATTAGACTATGTATTTCTCATGGTTTAACCTTAAAATATAGAATATTCTATCAGAATATCACAAAAGACTATGAAAAATCCACTCATAATTGACTTTATTTGATATACCTGACATTAAGAAGTAATATTACCTTCCGAAAAGAAAAAGAAAGTTGGAAACAGACTCAACTACTATCCTGAATCCTCAACTTCATTACCTTAATCATTACATAATAATAGTCTAGTTTAGTTAGATAACTAGTTTAGTCAGAATTGGTCCAAATATTTAAAGAATGCTTGAGAGAAAGCAAACGAATTCTCTTATCTGGGGACAAACTAGAAAACTCTGAATATTCAGAGACTCTGAAATATATTAAACTAGATTGCAAGTGAACAGCCAGTAATAAAGGGAAAACATGTTAAATGCCAAGTCCAAGCAATCAAAAAAAGGACAAAGATTGCTTAGTGCATGCTCTTTAGAGCTCAGATTCTGCTGTGCAGTACAAGAGAGAACACATCAATGTCAAGACTGATAACCCTCTCCCTGACCTTCTTCCACTTACTGCCTGCTAAATACTTTCTTGGCTCTGCTGTGGCATAAGACAAATAGGCCTCACTTCCATAATTATATACATGCCTACAATTAACTCAAATTCTGTCTAAACATCACTGTCATTGCTTGCAGAAAGAAAATCCTTGCTAGTACATCTGACAATGTGATTGCCCGTTAGTGTCCGTTTCAGAAAGCTGCAAAATGAACAACACACGAATTTCTTGACAGCTTGACCAGAAGTCATCAGGATTTCTTTTTTGAATTCCTTCCACTCTTAACTGTGGCTGTCTCTAACCGAAACATATTGTTCTTTATTATGTTACAAACGTCAAGCTGTAGCAAACGGTTCTTTCCATTTTTATAATGGTGTAGATCAAGGCCCAAGCTGTCCCTTCCAAAACTACAGGCTTCAAACACCAGCCTAGAAAAGGCATTTATATCAGTGAATTACTGCAGAAGGGATCAGATTCATATCAACAGCTAGTAAGTTGTATAGATATATTGATAAGATCAGGACCTGCTAAACTGCAACTGGCATATTTACAATTCACACCTGCTTTAACATAGGGAAAAAGAAAAGATGCTGCATTGAAAAGCCACATTAAAGATTTAATTGCATGAAAGCTGTTAATCTAGACCTACAAAAATCAATAAATATGGTGTTTAGAAGAATATGTTTTCTTTTCTGCTAGTCTGATTTTTATTTTTTAATTTATTAGAGATCTCTATGATAAAGAAGTACTACAGAAGTTAGTCATTGTTCTCTTGTCTCCTTAGCAGTGAATTCATTATTTTAGCTCCTGAGAACCTTTAGTGCTTGAAAATATACAATAGAGAATCTTCAGAAGACAGTAACTAAAAGTAAATGTATGTTATCACACATATTACATCATCATGGTATAGTGGTAAAACAAAAGCTTACAAAAAGAATGATGCTGAATTGTGCCACACAGCTTAATCCAAGGTAATAAGTCTAGATGACACTATTAAAATACTGATTTCACAGAACAAGATTTTTCTGAAACATTTTAATTTTAATTGCTACATTTGGATATGTTTACACATATACTTAAAGACATCTGTGGCCTAAACCTACATGTCTATACTCATCGTATATTCCATTCTTATTAAAACACATCTGACTTCAACTGAGAGGTTCAAGCAGCACACTATATAAGCAAACACTCATTATTTCCAGACTTTTAAAAAATATGTTTGTATATTAAAAAAAATATTGAAACTGCTACTGAATTAATAAATGAAAGGTTAATACCAAGCTTGAAACATCAGTATTTACCCATAAATGCAATTAAATTAAATAGGCAGATTTCTAGCCATATCATTCGGACAGTTGCTTCCTTTGTTAAGTTTAAAAAGAAATCAATCAAATATGTTGTACATACAAGAAAAGCAACAAAGCACATTTTTTATTTGACTTGCTAGCGATTTCAAAAATAATAATTTATTCTGCAACAGTTTAGGGGGAGGAGAGGAAACCCATGCATATGAAGAATTAGTTTAAACAATTAATTCATGTCTCTTCTACAGTTATCTGCTGCATATTTTACTGTTTTGTTTCTTATCATAGGTTACTGCAACCAGTTTAACACCTACAAAGCATCTAAAATGAAAAGAAAATATGCCACAAAGTAGGTCTCAACAGTACCTACAATTATTATTATTACAGGCTGGGGGATGATGGGATGGAGAGCAGCCCTGCACAGAAGACCTTGAGGGTATTGGTGGATGAAAAGCTGGAGCCAGGAATGTGTGCTTATAGCACAGAAGGCCAAACATATCCCAGACTGCACCAAAAGAAGTGTGGCTAGCAGGTTGGGGTAGCTGATTCTGCCCCTCTACTCCACTTTGGTGAAACCTCACCTGGAGTACTGTGTCCAGCTCTGGAGCTATCAGCACAAGAAGGACATGTATCTGTTGGAGGACATCCAGAGGAACACCACAAAAATGATCAGAGGGCTGGAACCCCTCTCCCATGAAGAAAGGCTGAAAGAGCTGGGGCTGTTCAGCCTGGAGAACAGAAGGCACTGGGGAGACCTTACTGAGGCTTTTCAATACTTAAAGAACACCTATGAGAAACATGAGGACAGTCTTTCTAGCAGACCCTGTTGTAACAGATCAAGGCATAATGGTTTTGAACTAAAAGAGGGTCAATTTAAACTATATATAATTGAGAAATTTCTTACAATGAGGGTGACAAAACACTGGAACAGGTTGTTGCATAGAGAGGTGGTAGATGCCCCATCCCCGGAAACTTTCAAGGTCAAGTGAGACAGGGCTCTGAGCAACCTGATCTAGTTAAAGAAGTCCATGCTCACTGCAGGAAGTTTAAACTAGATGACCTTTAAAGATCCCTTTCAATCCAAACCATCCTATGATTCTACGATTCAGCTCTCTTCAAAATATACATATTAAACATAGGTCTCTGACATCACAGCAGTGATGTATTCTTCATAGATCTGATCTTAGTCCTCTATTAGTTTTTACAAAATGTTTAAATATAAGCTGAACCCGAATGATTGACTATTTTTCCTGTTAATGCTGATAAAAATCCTGCTACAGATGCTTAGTTTGTCATCTTATTACGCAGAAAAGCCTTAAAAATAGTTAGTGAGGACCCCAACTATGACTACTCGACATTCAAATTTCTGCAATAAGACGAAAGAATTGAAATGAGACTTCTTAAACTATAGCTGGATGTTACAGCTGCAAAGAATTTGAGGCAAAGCATTTGAGGGCAAGAAGGAGGACCCAGGTAACTATAGGCCGGTCAACCTCACCTCCACCCCTGGAAAGCTGATGGAACAGCTTGTTCTTGATGCCATCTCAAAGCATGTTGAGGAAAGGAGGCTTATCACGAGTAGTCAACACGGATTCAATAAGGGGAAGTCATGCTTGACTAATCTGATAGCCTTTTATGGTAGCACAACTAGATGGATAGATGAGGGGAGGGCAGTGGATGTGGTATATCTCGACTTCAGCAAAGCTTTCAATACTGTCTCCCATGGCATCCTCACAGACAAACTTAAGCGCGGATTGGATGATTGTGTGGTAAGGTGGATTTGGAACTGGCTGAAGGACAGAGCCCAGAGAGTTGTGGTCAGTGCAGCAGACTGTAGCTGGAGGCCNAGACTGAGGGGTGACCTCATTAATGTTTATAAATATGTAAAGGGCGAGTGTCAGGAGGATGGACCCAGGCTCTTCTCGGTGGCACCCAATGACAGGACAAGGGGCAATGGGTGCAAACTTGAGCATAGGAGGTTCCGTTTAAACACAAGGAAACACTTTTTCACAGTGAGGGTGACAGAGCGCTGGAACAGGCTGCCCAGAGAGATTGTGGAGTCTCCTCTGGAGACATTCAAAACCTGCCTGGACGCATTCCTGTGTGATCCAGCATTCCTCTAGGTGATCCTGCTCTGGCGGGGGGAGGGGGTTGTACTCAATGATCTTTCAAGGTCCCTTTCAGCCCCTAACATTCTGTGATTCTGTGAGTTAGACTATGAATCTAGCCCTTCTTTTCCTTTGCTTTTATCAGAAGTATCTGAGCCAGTGCTGAGGGGACCTGCTCCAGAGCCAGCCCGGCCAGCAGTGAAGCAGTAGATACCAGTGTTCAGAGGTTTTCAGGAAGTTTTTCTTTGGTAAAGAAACACCAGAGAGCGGAGAGACCCACCAGGAGATGGCAGCTATCGCTAGAGAGGCTGCTGAGGCCTGGGTGTGGCCAGGACAAAGGCAACCATGCCTGTAAAAAAGCCCTTGGGGATTGCAAGCAACAGCGCGTGGTGTGGCAGACTGCATGGCATTTTGTAAGGAAAGACACACAGTAAGGTGCTGAAAGCTCTGCCAGCTCTGATCAGAGAGAGATCGTTTCCACCTGGCAGAAAGCCATGGCCTCTCTAAGCTCTGCACCCACCATGATTGATGCAGCTTCCCAGATGGAGCTCCAGTGGGAACACGCAACCACCCTGGCATTAGGCTGAAGGCTGTGCCCAGCTGTCACAGTGGTACAGGGCAGCAGCACTGAGCACATGTGTGGGAGGTGCATCCAGGTAGAGGAAGTCCTCCACTTAGTCACAGAGCTCCAGGATTAGGTGGAGAAGCATCAGGGAATGCAAGAGGGAGATTGATCACCATAATCACATCACATCATGTCTTCCGCAAGACAGGCCCAACGATCAGGCAAGGTACGTAACATGGAGGATTCACTTTCCTGTCTCTATCTGACTGAACATAGTGACTGGAAGGAGAGCTGAAAACGATGACAAGTTCCTGCCCGGCACATCAAGTGCATCCTCTCAGCATAAACCCCACCTTCCCAGGTGTCCTTACATAACAGGTACAAGGCTTTGAAAGTGAAACCTAATAATAATGAGGATGAGGATGATTCTATCTAGCCCTGTGTGAAAACTACTTTTACAAAGAAAATAAAATGGGTCATTGTGATAGGGAACCGAAGACCCAATATGCAGATCAGATCCACTTCTTAGGGAAATTGGCTGCCTCCCTGGGGTCTGGGTTAAAGATGTGGTGAGAAAACTTCCTACCGTGGTACAGCCCTCAGATGATTATCCATTACTGACTTTTCAGCAAGCAGGCAGCAATGAGCTCACAACAAGAAACATGAGGCAAATCAAGAGAGACTTCAGGGCATTGGGACAACTGGTCAAAGGATCAGGAGCACAGGAAGTTTTCTCCTCTGTCTCTCCAGTTGCAGGGAATAATGAGAGAGAAACAGGAAGACCCATCAGATCAATACCTGGCTCCAAGCCTGGTGTTCCCAGTAAGACTTAGGTTTTTTTGATCACAGGTTGGTTTACACAACACCAAGCCTGCTGACGACAGACAGGGCACACACGTCTCAGAGAGAAAAGCATTTTTGCACAGGAGTTGGCATGGCTCATTAAAAGAGCTTTAAATTAGATTTGAGGAGGGAAAGGGATAAAAACTACCCTCACTGGAGATAAGTCTAAGGGTGGCACATCAGTGTTTGTGAGACAGCATGATAACGAGGTCCTTAAATTTGCCATCTCAGTGGAAGTGGAAGTGTTATGTAATAGCACAGACAGAAGGGATATTGATGGGCTGGATATCAAAAAAGTGCCTGGGAATGGTCACACATGGATTAGGCCTTCTCTCCCCAAAAACATAATGGGATCAATAGCCCAACTGAAGTGCATCTACACCAATGAACACAGCATGCACAAGCAGGAGGAGCTGGATGCTATAGTACGGAAGGAAAACTATATAACTGCCATCATGGAAACATGGTCGAATTAATTGCACAACTGGAGTGCTGCAACGGATGGCTATAACCACTTCAGAGTTAAGGAGACTGATTGACAGAGTCCCTGAGGAGGCAGTTCCTGAAGCCTGAAGGAGTTCAGGAAGGCTGGACATTCCTCAAGAGGAAATTCTTTAAGGCACAAGAGTAGGCCATCCCGGTGTGCCAAAAGATAAAGTGGCATAGAAAAAGACCAGCCTGGCTGAACAAAGAGCTTTGGCCAGAACTCAGGAAGAAAGTCTATGGCCTATGGAAGAAGGGCCAGGCCACTCAGGAAGATTCTGTGAGGGTATGCAAGAAGAGAATTAGAATTAGAAAGACCAAATCCAGACTAGAACTTAAACTGGCTACTGATATAAAAGACAATAAAAAAATGTTTCTAGAATTAACAGCAAAAAGTGGACTACGGAGAGTCTCCATCCTCTATTGGATGTGGGAGGGAAATATAGTGACCAAGGATAACGAAAATCCTGAGATACTTAGTGCCTTCTTTGCCTAAGACTTCAATAGTAACACTAGTTGTCTTCTGAGTGGCTAGTCCCCTGTGCAGAAAGACAGGAGTGGGGAGCCGAATGAAACCCCCACAACCCAGGTGGAAATGCTCAGTGACCTACACCACCACTTTTGTCTACGGGGCCGGATGGGACCCACACAAGGTACTGAAAGAGTTAGTGGAAGTGCTCACCAAGTCACTTTCCATCATTCATCAGAAATCCTGGCTAACAAGGAAGGTTCCAATGGACTGGAGGTCATCAAATGTTATGTTCTTCTACAAGAAGTGCCAGAAGGAGGACTCAGGGAACCACAGGCCTGTCAGTTTGACATGAGTGTCAGGGAAGGTTACAGAACAGATCAACTGTTCAACATGAGTACCAACAACCGATCAACATGAGTACCATCATGTGGCACATACAGGACAACCAAGCGATGGCTTTATGAATGGTAAATCCTGCTTGACCAACCTGATCTCCTTCTATGACAAGGTGATCCCCTTAGTGGATATGGATAAGGCTGCAGATGTTGTTTACTTGGAGTTTAGAAAAGCTTTTATAACTGTTTCCCACAGCATTCTGCTGGAGAAACTGGCTGCTCATGTGTGGAAGGGTGTACACCCTGCTGAATAAAAAACTGGCTGAATGACTGGGCCCAAAGAGTGGTGGTGAAAGGAGTTCAATCCAGTTGGCAGCCGGTCACAAGTGGTGTTCCCTAGCACTCAGTATTGGTGCATGTTCTCTTTAAAATCTTTATGAATGACCTGGATGAGGGGATTGAGGGCCGTCTCAGTAGGTTTGTAAACAACCCCAAGTTAGGCAGGTCTGTTGATCTACTTGAGGGTAGGGAGCTAGAGATTCCTCTATGGAGGGACCTGGACAGGCTGGATTGATGGGCTCAGGTCAGTGGTATGATGTTCAACAAGGCCAAGTGCTGGGTCCTGCACTTGGGTCATAACAACTCCGTGCAACACTACAGGCTTGGGGATGAGTGGCTGGAAAGCTGCCTGGAGGAAAAGTACCTGGGAGCGTTATTGACAGCTAGCTCACAGACAGCTATTGACAGGAAGCCAGAAGTGTGCCCAGGTGGCCAAGAAGACCAACATCATCCTGGCTTATATCAGACATGATGTGGCCAGCAGGATTAGGGTAGTGACCATGCCTTTCTACTCACCATTGGTGAAGCTGCGACTCAAATACTGTGTTCAGTTTTGGGCCCCTCACTATAAGAAGGAAATTGAGATGCTGAAGCATGTCCAAAGAAGGGCAACGAAGCTGGTAAAGAGTCTAGAGAACAAGTCTTATGAGGAGCAGCTCTGGAAACTGGGGTTGTTTAATATGGAGAAAAGGAGGATCAGGGAAGAGCTTTTTGCTCTCTCCAACTCCCTGACAGGAGGTTGCAGCAATGTGAGTGTCAGTCCGTCCTCCCAAGTAAGAAGTGACAGGATGAGAGAAAATGGCCTTAAATTGTGGCATGGAAAGTTTATATCGGATATTGGGAACAATTTCTTCACCAAAAGGTTTGTGAGGCACTGGAATAGGCTGCCCAGTGAAGTGGTTGAGTCAACATCCCTCAAGGTATTAACAAATTGTGTAGAGGTGGTGCTTAGGTACACGATTTAGTGGTGACCTGGTAGTGCTGGGTTAACGGTTGGACTTACCTCTTGGTTTGGTCTTCCAACCAAAATGATTCTATCGAAGAGTCAGATTTAGTGGTGACAATGTTTTTTTCCCAGACACCAGACATTTTTGTGTTTGCTTTAGTAAGGCAACAAAATACATGCTTATTTCAAAATTTAGATTGACTTCTGAACCAAAGGTATTTATTTTTCTGATGCTGCTTCAAATGGTGACCAAATGATCACAGGCTCCAGTATCCATGATCAAATACTAGCAATATCTGCATCATGTTACACAGAAAAGTGTTTCCTTCATTGCTTCTTTCTTTATCTGAAAAGGTGACTGCTCAATAAAAAAAAACAAACCAGTGAATTCTTGCAGTAGGCATTTGCTCTTTTTCTGTATTCACACGTATAAATGTACTGTGCTCCTGCTAGCCCTGCAGAGACCATACAGCCAAATAAGAAAGGAAATTATTCTTCCCTGCCAGACTACCAACAGAATAGTTAACTAAGCTCTGAATGCTGAATGTTTGTATCTTGACCTGTACTGAGTTGCACTTCTGAAAAAACCTGGCCTTGAAATATTGGCACCACTACAGTCAATAGATACTTTAACAGAGCACAGTTGTGGGACTGGCAATTAGGAGGCAAACAAAAGCATAAATCCAAGTAACCTTGCGTGCTCCCAAACACTTCTTAGTTCTTAATAGAACACATAATTTTCAGGAGTCTCAGGGATAATAAAACTGATCCTGTAAAAGATAAAAACTGAACTCCAAAATGTTCACTGTACAGCAACTTCCTAGAGTAAATTTCTACTTCTTTACACTTTATACAGAATGATACTTTCTCTGCAGGTTAATGTGAAAGGCTTGTGGAGGAAAAAAAAGCTAAGCAATTGTGAAGGAGGGCTCTCCAGATAAAAATAAATAAATAAAATAAAAATAAAGAGAACTTTATCAAAATAGTAGATTCTAAAAAAAGTTCCTGCAGAGGTAATAGTCATATTTTCGTTCTACTTCGCCATTGGAATGATATTTTAAAAAACCCAACAATATGCTTGTATATAAATGTTTGAAATAAACAGGAAACTAAATGAAAACATAAGACTATCCTGTGGATTATATTTAGTTCAAAATAGTGATTATGAGCTAAAAATCTAGCCTTTCAATATTTTATACATTTTTTTCATCTCAATCCTAAATAAAGTTTATTAAATTCATGTGTCTACTTCTGCATACTTCTTTAAAAGATTAATAAAAATATTAATATTTTTATACATTAGTATTGGAATGCATATAATACAGAAAGAAACTCAATTTTCAAGAAAATTTTTTAATGCCCTTTCTAAGAAAACAGTGCATGTTCATATTAAAAAATTAAAGAGGATTTACTCTGTGACCTTCATCAAAGCATTCATCAGACTGTTAACTCATCATCACATTATTCTTTTAAAGACTAGAATATTCTCAGCAATACCTATTTCCAATAAAAAGCAATACTATGCAAGCAAATGTACTGAATTTACTACTATTCTATAGGATTAAAGATTTAGAGAAAGGTAATAATACATACATGTACATTTGAATTAAATATTATTATGTGATGTAATCGATTGATGTTTTTAAGACTGTAGTTCTGTATTTTAGAACCAAGCTGCTCACAAAACATATAAAAAGTTGATATATAGCAAAATTTGCCATTAAACATCTCAGGTTATTCTGCTTATACAATCAGTGGTTAACCAAGAAGAACCGTAGTGCTGTAGCTCTGGAATTAGATTTTTCTTTTTTTTTTTTTTTTTCAAATTACAGCAATTTGTTGAGGTAAAAGAATTTGAAGGAAAGGAAAGAACAGCAAGGAATAAATATAGAAAGGAAAATAATGTGTTATCTGTTCTGGTTTTACTACTTCCAAGCAGTGAAATTAACTTTTTTTTTTTTTTTTCGTTACCTAAGTTTCAAAACTAAACTGAAATAAATTGAAAAAAAACCCACAAAACCAAAAAACAACCATGCCATAATTAAGCCTCACATTTTTAAAATGTGGTTGTCAACTGTCAGGTTAGTTTGTTACAGGCTGCTAACTTGTGCAAGCTGTTTTTCAGCAATTTCAAATATCAATTCATTTAAATTTCACTTTAATAGCTATCACCTATATCAGGTTCATGCTGATTAGAGTTTGGTACTGAGCAAAGAAAAACAACTGAACCAAAAAAAAACCAAAATAGTAATATAAATTCTCTCTTTCCCATTGCATATGCATGCTTTTCCCTGAGAAAGTCTCAAAAAACAAGCAGTCTTACTTTTGTATTCCAGGTGAAAACCAGCTGCTGCCACACTAATGTCAGAGTGAAAATGCAGGTAAAGTTGATTAGAGGTGCTATTCAACAATGCTGGCACAGTTGTACCTGGAAAAAAAACCAAAAATTATGGAATAAACTGCAGCATGCTGATATATCAGAGTTTTAAATTGAAAAGACATAACCAGTACTGAATCAGACAGGCTCATTTTCTTCTCATTATGTACATGGAAATATCAAACATTCTGCTATGTTCTGCCTTGTTTTCTCCTGGAGCTGCAAGAATATTTTGATGACAAGTCATGACACTGAGAGGCTATGTAAGTAAAATCAAACAAGATCCTATCATGTCCAGATGAAACTTTATTGACTTAGAAAAAAAGGACTCATAAACAGAAAACCCACAAAAGTAAAGGATTTGATTAAGAGGGCAAGATCCATTGCCATTTTACTTTTTTCCATGTCTATAAAAAAACTGCAGTACAGAACAGAGCACTCCAGATTTTTTCTCTGTGTCCACTACACAACTTTTTCCCACAATAGTATTTCAACCACCTACCCTAATTCTGAGTGTATGATTGGAAATGAAGAAGAAGGGTGCAACACATCACTTACCCTGGTCTTAGCCACTAGCAATGCTAAGGTTGGCACAATGTTTTATTTGTTACCACATGACTACCATGTAACACATTCTACAGTCCAAAGCTGGAATATCTACTGAGGCTAAAACGTACATAATTTTCCATGATTACCGAAGACAGTATCAAGTAGTTAATGAACTTCAATGGTGGTTGCATAAGAAATAGTTCCATTTTCTTTGGGGCATTTGCTGTTTCTATAGTAACTGCGAGCAGCCTAGATTTTGAGCTTGAAACTTGGGCTCAAAAAGAAACTCTGAAAAGAATTAACTTCGTAAGTCTACAGTCTAACCTAAGAAATAGTAAATAGCTTTAAATCTAAAACTGTATTAAGCAAAATCTTGATATAAATGGTGAGGAGCTAAAAGATGACAAGTTGGCCTTTGGGGAAGGTTTAACTGACATGAAAGCTCCAAGTATGGAAATTCAGACAGTACAGAGTATTCACATCACACAATACTTACCATGGAATAGAGAAAGTAGCAAAACTTCTTCTCAGAAAGAGGAGTATTCACAGTATCCATACAACATTTGAAATGCATATAAGGATGTTTAAAGTGTCTGTTCTGTAAGAATGAGTATGTTGACTCAGAATGATTATACTGTTCATCGAACAAAATTGTTCTTCTAGCAGTTGTGTTCCTTTGTAGGATCTCTTAACATTTAACACCAGTGTTATTTACTTAAAGAGTGATATTCAATAAGATGAGAACGTATATCCTGTTGTACTGTGAGAAATAAATTAGGTTAGAGTTTTTAATTCTCATAATTGTGACGTTCAGTGGCTGGCAGCCAGTCGCAAGTGGGTTTCTTCAAGGATCTATACTGGACTTCACACGGTTTCAACATCATAAATGATCTAGATGATGGGGTTGAAAGCATCCTCACCGAGTTTGCTGATGTCACTAAACTGAGTAGTGAGATTGACATGTCAGCTATCTTACAGAGAGCCCAGGACAGGCTGGAAGGCCGGACTAGCAAGAACAGTATGAAGTTTAACAAAGACAAGTGTGAAGTCCTGCACCTGGGTTGGAGTAACCAAAGAGCCCAATATGGCCTAGGATCTGTGTGGGTGTGGAGCAGCCTTGCCGAAGGGGACCTGAGGATTCTAGCAGAGAACAAGCTGAACATGAGTCAGCAGTCCACTGCTGCAGGAATGAACGAATGAAAATTGGATCCAGGGCTGCATCCAGAGGGACATTACTAGCAGGGACAGAGATGTGGTCAACCCACTCTACTCAGTGCTTGTCAGGCCACATCTTGAGCACTGTGTTCAGTTCTGGTCCCCACAATTCAATAAAGACATGGACAGACTGGAGAGGATCCAAAGGAGGCCATGAAGATGGTGAAAGTGCTGGAGAAGCTGCCCTATTGAGAAAGGCTGAAGGAGGAAGATCTCTCTGAAGAAGAAAAGATTCAGAGGAGACCTCATCACTGTATTCCACTACTTAAAGGACAGCTACAAACACGATGCAAATTCTCTCTTCACAGGGAAGCCACATGAAGAAAGCAATGGGCAGCAGGTCCAAATTGCAATGGGAGATTTGTCATCTCAACATTAGAAAGAATTTTTTTAAAATGAGAACAATCAGTTACTGGAATAAGCCTCCCAGGGATGTGATAGAGTCCTCATCACTGGAGATTTTCAAGATGCAATTGGACAGAGGGCTGGACAATCTCATCTAGGCTCCCTTTCTCACAAAAGGTTGGACTAGATGATCTTTTGAGATCCCTTCTAACCTGGACTATCCTATGATCTAAACGCAATTTTATTGATCATTTTCCAACATCTGCTCCTTCTGAGATCAGGTATATGAAGCATGGAAGATACATTTTAGTGTGGTGACTAGATGTAATGTCCACAGTGTCCTAGTTGATTTGAATTTCTTTTATTCTCAACAGAGAGAAACTATTTAAAGGGCAGGAGAAGATTTAATTAATAAAAGCTTAGGTGTAAGTATCTCCATGATAGACATCTAACACTCATGTAGATAGATACCATATTAGGATACCAGAGTCTGATGGACTCAACCTCTTGATTGAGAATGTAATTTGGAAAATACGGAACTCCTAGGAGGCAGTAAGTGTGTTTCCCTCCCTAAAGGCTTACAAGTGAATAAGGACAAGTTTTCTACTTAAATAAATGTTTAATTATTATATTATTGTAGAAAATTATGTCCACTATCCATTTAAAATGTTAGCAATGACAATCAAAAGTAATATATCTCATTTCAGAGATGAACATCATATTGCATGTGTGAAAGGTTGTCTAGGTATCTAAGAAAATTCTAGATGAAGAACAGAGATTAATGGTAATTTTAGTCATTTTTTGGGTTAGCACACCCACAGAGCATGGACCACATTCTTGCCTAATTTTTTTCTAAATTTACCTACCATCACAAGAATCTCCAGGTGTCTGCCTGAATTAATACTGTATTAGTATACTCTGTATATGTCTATACACATATATAAGCTTATTTAAATAATATACATATGTAAAAGAATGTCAAGTGTTATCTGTATCTCCAATTTTAGATGGAGCTGTAGCTATGTTTACTCTATTTTTTTTCTGTTTGAATATACCATTGGCAAATGAAGCACAAGTCCCAAACCAACAGTTCTAAAATACTGCTGTTTTTTTTGCGTGTTTCCATGTTTTTGTTCGTTTCTGTGTATTAAGCAAAATGAACTCTAAAGTTCAGATATAATATTCTCAGGAAAAAGCAACATGTTTATGAAGAATATCCTTTAAGTCAGTTATTATGACTATAACCTTTAGAAAGGAGTCTAAGACAGACTTCACTTTGGCATATTGCTGAAAGCCTTTTGGTCCTTTCATCTAAGGAATTTCCACTCTCTCATTATTCCGTTCTGTGACATAATTGGTAGCATAGCATATTTACAAATATTCGTGGCATTGTCTTACAGTTATTCAAGTTTTAGAAGTCTTGCATTTTTGGCTTAATAGACAGGCTTCATGTAGGAAATGCCATTACTGAGCTATAAGAACACAGTACCTCTAAATTCAGTTGACAATTTTGTAGACTTGTAATAAATGCAGGCTTTAAAAAAGAAAAACTTTCTTGGAAACATGATACCCATACTGGACTGAGGAAGTGGAAAGAATAAGACCATAGCTGTTAGGGACTAGTATGGAAGATCAGGCACTTGGCAAACTTGACATGCATATAACCCAATTATCATTTAATGAAATTCTTTTTTTTTCTTTAGCATTGTATTTTAAAATAAATTCACCTCCTTTTGGAAACCAGGATGTCTACTGAAAAACAGGGAACTTAAATTAATTTTCCAAATGAAGTATAATTCCTCTGCAGGAGAAAATCAATTCCAGTTATGGCTTTCTTCTATTTTTTTTATTATTTTTTTTTTCAATTCTGAATGTAGCAAGTAAAATTCTATCCTATTTGTAAAAACTGTGATATTCCCAATTGGGAGAATTAAGAGTTGGTCTATGCAAACAGTCTCTTTAATTTTATTAAAGCATTCCAAGTATAACTTTATCATGTAAACTTGGAAACACGTCTACTCATCACAAAATTGATCAGAAATAATTTGAAAAGAATTAACTCTGTCTCTCACTAATTATCCTGTTTCAATCAAGCTTTTGGTAAGGCAACTAAGCTTCGTTCATGAATCAAAAATCTGCTACACTTACATATATTTTGTAAATGGTACAGCAACTGTTGTAAAATACTGAGAAATTATTTTGATGGTCGTCTTTTAAAGGCAATATTACTCCCATCACCTCATGAGCCACGAGCACAACTCTCATGAACCAATAGTACTGTGAGCAAAAATTATCTGTAGTTTTCCAAGTACTCTAAATGTCTCTCAATACATTCCAGTGTTATCTGGAAAACCTGGTCTTAGGAAGAATTAGTTTGCCCACCAAAAGGCATCACCTGTCAATCATTATTAAGCACAAGAAACTAACTGATTCATTATTCCGTTGTGTGTCACAAAAGCATACTTGGGGAGAATCCCTCCTGGCAGTCAACACATCAGTCCTATCCATAGCAGCTTCTTTTCAAGATGGTTGTACAAAAAACCATGTATTCTGCCACCAGGAAGACAGCAGCACAAGGCATCTTTATGTCTGTTAATACACGATTTCAGGATTTTTGTTAAAGCTTTGTTTATGAAACCCCTATCACTTTCCCCTAAAATAGCATCTTCACATCACAAGCATTACTATAGCATAAAAAGAAGAAAAATGCCCTGGTATTTCTGCCATTCATATATAAAAGATGACTCACAGGTTTAATCCAAAAAAAGACAAGACAATGTGTAAGAGACCAGATTGCTCTAGCAGGCAGCCCTTACTTGCCCTGCAGATGGCCCAGGACCCCTTTTCAGCCCCTAAGGCCATCAGCTCCTGCCACAGTGATACTGCAGCAGGGATGGTCTCCAGCTCTCCACAGCCCTGCTTTGCCTGGCCATGGGCCTCGCCAAGTCCACCCTCAGGCCCATGCCTCAGCCTGGCCTAAGTCTGCTCCAGTTCCCAGGGAGATGCTCAATGTCTGAGACTGCGACTGCCCTGATATTCCCCAGCTACCCTGCTCCTGGCTGGGGTGGTGGGATGGGCCTGGCTGCCAGGGCCTGCCCTTACCGTCAGAGCGAGCATCCACCGCTCCCAGCACCCCAAACCCAGGGAGCTACCAGCCCCATTGTACCCTGACACAAGGAAAAGATACTGTTAGCTGTCTTTGTAAAGTCTTCCTTGAGAGACAGACTCCAGCGAACTCACCTTTCCAAATCAATTCTGTGACGTAGTTTAGCAGCACAGTTTAGTAATTTTTTTAGTAATTAGCGGTACATCTGTGCATCTTGAATGCATATTTAGAAGACAGATAAATTTACAGAGAGTAAATCAGAAGACAATGGTATTGCACAAGACTTAGTAAGAGCGAAATTATGTCTTCTGAATTTTACTACTTATGAAATTATGCCTGGAATTCTGTTTCAATGTCACATTACTGGTTCAGTTTTGAGAACAGCAGACTCTATGACATGTCTAAATATTCTTCATTAGACCTTTCCCATACACAAATAATTTTGTCTGACATTCATTATGCAAAAGAGGTAAATCCACAATAAAGCTATGCTAATCTATTTCCAGTGAAATATTTCTAATACAAAAAGTTGTCTTTTCCAGTTTCTCTGGAAATTAGGAAGGCTTTTAAGCTAAAACAAGATGATGCGCTTTTAGTATAGAATAGGAAAGTGTTTTGAGCCTTGAGTATTGTTAAATACAATATTGTTAAACGGATCATTTAATCAGTTCTTTATCCAGCAGGCCCAATATATTTGCAACATACTTCACTTGCCAAAATCTGATTATAGTTAGTAATTTCTTTCTTCCTTATTGCCAATTTAATAAACAGCATAGTTACTAGCATTTCATGTATAAGCATTATGACCTTTTGTACTGGATCTGGTTGGGATAGAGTCAAATTTCTTCATAGTAGCTGGCATAGTGCCATATTTTGGATTTTTGACCAAAACATAAGGATGTTTTAGCTATTGCTGAGTAGTGCTTGCATAGTGTCACGGCTTCCTCTGTTGCTCACACCACCCCACCAGCAAGCAGGCTGGGGCTGCACAAGAAGCTGGGAGGGGATGTCTGAGACATCTGTTGCCAAATGATCAAAGAGTCATCCCATATCATATAACATCATGCTCTACGTATAAAGCTGGAGGACAAAAAACGGAGGAGAGGTTTCCTCTTTCCAATTCACCATTATGCATGATGGAGCCCTGCTCTCCTAGAGACAACTGCCTGCTGATAGGACGCAGTGAATGAATTCCTCATTTTGTTTTGCTTGTATGTTCAGCTTTTGCTTTACCTATTATAGCTAAACCCACTAGTCGTCTCAATTTTACCTTTCTGATTCTCTCCTCCATCTCACTGTGCAGGAATGAGTGAACAGCTGGGTGGAGCTGAGCTGCGTACTAGGGTTTACCCACAACACATTTTAATATGTACATTTTGAGGTGCAATTTAAAATTATTTAACTCAATATTCAAATAAATAGCATGGGGTTAATTTTTTCAGTTGACCACTCATTTACTTACATAAGCCAACATACATCTACACTCTGTAAGTTCATGAAGTTACCAGACAGGCAAAATTCCACAAAATGCACTAGCTATACCAGTATCAGATCAGGCTTGTGATAGAGTTTGTAAGTCATAAATAATATCCCAGACTCAATCCTGTATGAGATACCTCTTTCACATGTGCCTGATGCACATATGAAACAACAAATTACATGGTTATGTTCCAGTTTTACTAATTTGTTTTGTTTTCTGAGGTCTGGTGAGTTTGGATGAATACTGAATGCTTCAACTTTTTCCTGAAAAAGGGAGGTTAACAAGGATAAATTAAGTCGAAACTATCAAAAGAAGCTCTTTCAGTATCAGTACCAATTTATATCATCAGACCTTCTCTATGGGAGGGGTAGGTAAGATAAAAGAAAGAAATTTTGTGAAAGTGTGATCACCTAAATCCCACTATTCAAAGCTAAACATTTTTGTATCATATTTTCTTCTGAAAATCTCTCCTTGAATTTGAATATTGACATGTTTACAGCTCCTGAAATCTCCTTCCCAAAACTAGAATGTACTGATTATCATGAATAATGTCATACAAATATATTCCTTGTCTATAGGTGTGAGCAAAGAAATACATGTTATCTCACACACCTGCTTATATAACTGTATGTTTCAATCATGGCATATCCTCACCTGAAAAGCTCCCAAGACGTGGTGCTGTCATATCTCCACCATCATATATTTCAAGAGAATCCCAATTATGCTCAGTAGCAAAGCTGATGACCTGGATCTGTAAAACATCAGCACAGAATATTTTAAATCAAATAGCCGTATGTGTTTTCAAACATGCTAGAAACAACAAAATAAGGAGACAATATGCCCCCAAAAAATAAAGATAAGCAGATACAAAATGTAAATAAAACATTAATGTTCAGTTTTTAAGTTGTCTTAACTTTAAGATAATATTACAGTAGGTAAGAAAGATTTTGCACATACACTGCATGATTATAAATAATTACTCAAAGTGTAAATGAACAGATAATCAAGACAGCTGCAGACCTCTCAAGTGTTTCAGTGATATCCTAGCAGATAGAAAGGGTTGGAATTTGGATATCAGACTGAAGAATCAGGACCTGCTTTCGATATTCCACGCGGTTAAAAGAGAAAGCTGCTTGTTAACCATTTCTCATTTATACCCTCATGTAAAAACAACAGAATAAAGCTAAGCAAAGAATAATACCAAGAAAAACAAAGCAAAGATACATCAATTGTCCAAAACAATGATCTTATTGATAACTATTTTCTGTCATTTCTAGAGAAATAAACAATTATTTTTTAAACTGAATCACAAAGTACTTAGTATTCCATGCTTGACAGAATACAGACTTGCCTGAATACCTGATCCTTCGGTCACTATGATTTTCCATACACAGTTCAAGCTGTTACCATAAGGTTCAGGGTAACCTGGTGAAAGAATAGTGCCTCTCCGCTCAGTAAAATTCCCACTGCATGGCACTGCAAGAAAGAATTATCATGAATTATTGCAAAATCTAAACCATTTCAGAGAATAGAAAAGTAGTAAGCTAATTATAATAGTTCCCTTTTGTGGCATAAACACATAGACATGAAGTAATGATCTGAACTTAGAAAGCAACGTTATCTAAAATATATGAATGATATCAAGCATAAGATATAACCTGCATGAATTAACAGTTCAGAAGTGAACTTCAGTTTGAGTGTGAGCAGCCTAGAACAGCCTAGCAGTGCATCCTAATCATGTCTTCCCTGAGAGTAACAACAAGCTGTAAAGACATAACATTAAACAAAATTGTGATTGACAGAAATCACATGAACTTACCCACAGTCTAAGATAGTTCCAGTATTGGATCTAGCTGGTAAAGCAGTGTGGTACATTAAAAATTTTTACTGTATATGCAATTGCTTCTTTAAGGTTTAAAAAAACAGAACTAAACAAAACAAAAAAAACCCCAATAACCAAAAAAACCCAAACAGAATACACTGAAAATAGGACACATACATTTATTTTAAGAACACTCTATTTAATTATAGAGGAAAGTCCTATGAATAGCATTAGCTTTTGGATATAAATCCAAGCAGAGAAAGAAGAAAACATTTCAAAATTTAAAAAAAAAATAAATTGAAGTACTAAGCACTATTCCACTGCAAGTCTATTGACAGACAAAAGAAAACTAGCTACACTTAACAATGCTATCATTATTCAATGTACCCTATGCTTCTGCTTGAAAAAAGAAATAAACAGGTAAAGACACCTCTGGAGAATCCAATTCCGTCCTGTAATTCAAACTGTAGATGAATCATGAAAATAATGAATGTTCAAGAAAATGTGCATCACGCTTGTTCACATAATCTAAGTCATTATATGAAACACTATACTGCCTACCAACCAGCTGGTACTCAATTACATTTTGATAAGGAAAACTGCTCTTTTAAATTGTGCATGACTGATATTAATCAAAGGAGAGTGAATAGATGTGTTAAATACTATTTTCTGAAACAGTTCCTGAATTCTGATTCAAAGACATGTATGACAGAAGAGATGACTTAAAGGTAATTGCTTACCTACACAACTTGGTACTGTGTCATTCCACTGAGCTAAGGCATTAGGTACAGATTGACACTGTATTGCTTTTGAGCCTTGCAGAAGATAGCCAGGACTACACTCAAATCGGACAACAGAGCCTGCTGAAAACTCAGAGCCAATTCTCCTTCCATATCTAGGCTCTGGAACTGAGCTACACTGCGTATCACTTGTGCGTGGAACAGCTGCATAAAGAGAGAAAGAAGAAAAAAAAAGTATGTCATGAATCCAAATGACAGTCATCATGTAAAAAATAAACAGACCACTGAAAATGTTCATTGTTTCTTGTAGGACAGAGCTTAATTGCATTTGTTCCTTTCACTTGCTCTGCTCCTGTATTCTCAAACAATGACCTAATGCTTTCACAGATGTTAGCTGGATTGTGGTTTTGGGCTGTGACCATGGTACTGTCACTTGAGTGCTATGGCAGCTTGGAGAGAAATTGACTTTGTCCTTAGGCTGTAGAGGATCAGCGGGCCACAGTCCGGCCCCTTTGGCATGGAGCATCTCTTTCCAAGAGCGTCTTCAACAGTTCCTCCAGCAGCATCTCCAGCAGCACATCACCAGAAGCATCTCTGGCCCAAAGCAGTTATCACTTTTAAAAGTATCTTTGAGAGCAGGCACTACATGCTTCTCTGACTGGTAGAATTTTTCACATGTGAGAGATTGTTCATACCAGCTTCAGAGGAAGCTGTTTCTGAGTGGTACGTGGTAGCTCATGATCTCCTCCCACAGAGGCCACCACTACAGCCCTCTGTTAGTTAAACTTCTAGCTTTACACGTGTCTAAACCTCACCTGTCTTCCTAAGAGGCTATATGAACTAACTGAAAATTTTAGCATCACTCCTGGAGTAATGTTTTCATGTCTTGCTCAGCCTTTTATGGGTATAATACTTTATTTATTTTCTCATCCACTTCATCAAATGGGAAGACGTTTAAGAAGAAATTCTTGCTCAGATTCTCTAATCCTTACCTGGAGTCCACATCTGGAGAATCTCTACAACAGGTGTGCAAATGGAAAGGGCCCTTTTTAAGAACCAGATTAAAGAATGTCCTATAATTGTCAGTAATCACAGATGGTAATTTGCATACATGCATTTATAATCCAAATACATAACACGTTTTTTTGGGGGGTAACTAGGAATTTCATCACCTCTCAACAAAGGATATCAAATCACGTTATTTCATTACAATATTGCCTTATGAAAGTTATTGACTGGCAAGCAAGCTATCTCTGCCATTATAGCAAATGTAAAGACAGTTTACTAACACTTTTAAATGTGTTCATGTAGCAGAAGTACTGCTATGTGCTTCATTTTCAGACTGAAAGCCACTATTTTCCTGAGAACAGCCAGTAAGTACAACAGTCATCCATGGCTAGAATTGTGTCAGATTATTTTACTGTAAGCAAGAAACACTCCATGCCATGTTAAAATTAACATTTTGCTCAGATTTTCCACGGTTTTGCACCAATAGACTATTGTAGTTGGGAGGGACCTACAATGATCATGTAGTACAACAGCCTGATCAACTCAGGGTTGACCAAGTTAAAGCACAGTATTTAGGGAACTGTCCAAAGACTGACAGGCTTGGGGCATCAACTACCTCTCTAGGAAGCCTGTTGTAAACCAGGACATAATGTGTTATGGTAACAGGTATGGAAAATAATACTAACAGTCTTAGTTCTGCTCTCTAATTATACTCAGCAGGAAATGTGTGGCTATGTATTTTATTCTCGTTGATGGTTACATCAACTTAATTGTTAAAGTCACATTCCTTTTTTATTGTTATTCCCATTTGCCTTTATTTCACAGTCCTTCCTCATCCTAGTATGCTAAGTTTCTCAATAGCCCTCTTTAAAATCTCATTTGACCTCATAATATTTCAACACCTCTCCTTAACATTCTGAAGGACTGGATATTCATTCAGTCTGATATTGCAGATACCCTTTATCTATTTTATGAAATACATGGAAATGTGGTCATTTGAGAGAAAAAAAAATGAAGGCAGAGAGGACATCTGCAGATAAAAAGAATTTTTTGAGAAAGTGGTATTGCAAAAGCCATTAAGTCTGAATCAAAACCTACAAACCTCATCTCTTGCTTGCTCAAACCAGAATGTGAAATAACAGAAGCAATAACTTTTTCCCCCCTCTAGCCCTTCTTCTTGCTTTTGCATATAGTGTTGACAGCCTAGACTTCTCAAGTTGTATCACAGAGACATTCCATTTTCTATAATAATTATGCTTCATTTTTAGTAAATGTTTCATACCGCTGTGAAATAAAATTGAAATCAGCCCAGTGGAAAAATGAATAGGGAAGAAGATCAACCTGTAATAGAGGGCGATAAACAAAATTATTGACTGCACATCAGACTACTGTGTTCACTGTGAGAGTGGATGTTATTCTCTGGAGTATTTAAAAGGCTAGCAAGCAGGCAGCCATTGGAAATACGATCATATGCTTCAAAAGTAGAGATTAAACCCTCAAAATTATAGAGCTTATTAAATACCACTAACTCATTAACCAATATATGTATATATACATGCATATATTAAATAAAGCTCTAAGATATATTTTAAAATATAGTTAGTAAAGAAACCTAGGTATTCAAATAGTTTCCTGATTCTCCTAGGACAAACTAAATGGTTTTACCTGACTCACTTTCTGCTGCTGTAGAGAACACTTCTCATCTATTAAAATCTATTTCTTACTGCTACTAAAAAATAAGTGTAGTCCAAATAAACTACTGAAATGAGGAATTGCATTGTTCTCACCTGGAGACTTACTGTTCAACAGCAAAATATGCATGTGTGCATATGTACACATACAGGTAATACAATTGAAGTTTTCACTACGAGTTCTTTAAAGGCAGAAAAAATAAAGTAACTAAACACTTTAGGCATATTAAAAACAGAGAGATAAGACAGAAAGGTGCCATTCACATGCAAATCTCTGATAACACTAATGCTGAAAGCTGTTTTCTCATTCCAGAAGTTTATATTCCCCTTCTTTGTGATTAATTGTGCATTATAAATTTAAATCCAAGTGATGCTTTTGTTGTGTAATAAGGACAGGTATTGATACCTTGAGCTACATCCAAATTACAGTGTGCAGTCATGGTGGTGTCTTTCCATAAACACAGAATTAAGAAGGTTCAAAAACACCATTCAGAAGGAGTTTGAACAGTCCCAACAAGGCCCTTACAATTATGGAAATATTCTTGAGGTGAGACAGTTCTTGACATTAACTTGCTGTGTCAAACCATGACTGTGCTCCAATGTAAAAAAAAAAAATAACAAAAAAAACCCCCTTCTTTTTAAAAAGGAATCTCCATAATGTTATTTTAAACTATCCAAAACTACTTTTACACTTCAATTTAGTGAAGTTAAAAAGATAGTATACAATAAACCACAATGTTCAACGACTGTCTCATTAAGCTTACTGCATGTGTATGGAATACATCTAGTCAATCGCCCAGGAGCCCCTTTGGGACTGCATTTCCTGCCTGGACAGACAGTGAACCTGGAAGCACGGATCCAGATGTCATGGACTGCATTCTCTAAGACACATGGATCAATTTAGCTAGCTAAGCTAGCTAGTAGTATGCTAACAGACTTGGACATCCTGTCTCATTCTCACATTTCAATGGCCATGTGTAGACATGCACTTAATAGTTCCTCAAATTCAGTTGTGTCAGAAAGAGACCTGCAAGCCTTATAGTTGAACACCCATCCTTTAATATTGAAACTGCCTCGTGGTCTCTGCCTTACCAAATTTCCCTTTGAGCTCCCCAAGAAGCCAGAGTATCTTAGCGGCCTGAACAAAAACTCTTGAAACCTCAACTAAGTGTACTCAGCAGTACTAATACAATTAAGCAAAGTTCCCAAAACCTTGAGCTGAGCTACAGATATTCATGAAGTAGGCCTAAAAGTGTCTTTTGGACTTTTACCCTCTCTTTATAGCGCTACACTGAGTAATAGTGTGTGATGCAGAATTCAAGCTAACTAAAGTCAAACTAAATCTGAAATTGTAGGTAGTAAAAACATGTTGAAGCATAGGTACATTGTTTCCGCAACATCATGCTTCCTATACACATCCATAACTGACATTTTTCATAAGTATTTGAAAAACTGTCTTTCTTTTTATTTTCTTTTTCTTTATGTCTGGAGAAAGCTGAAATAAACTACTTCTAGAGATAAAGACTTCAGGTGAATGTAACAAAGACTGTCATAACAGCTCTTATGCTTTACTCGCTAAATCAGTAACTGTCAGTACAGAACAAATCTCAAAAATCTATTTTCTATTGTATTTATTAGAAAATGTTCAGTATTTCATATTGTAATTGGATGGCGCATAAAATAAGTATAAATTAAATCTTAAGCATATAATTCAGAATAAAAGCAGAAAATCTTTCATTTAAAATTAATATATGTTCCAAGTAACTGGATATCTATTCACAAGAACCACAGGACCTATTTTGTGTGTCATTATAATGCCTGAATAAAAATCAGAAATTTTTGGAATGTTGATATGGTGTAACAAATTTACTGATTTTATTTTTACTGATTCATTGAATTCTAAAGTGCAGTTAGCAATTCGGGTGGATTGCCAGTGCCCATTTCAAATGCTAGCCAATGGTATGGTTTAATTTTTATCTCAGGGAAACCTGGCTTTTAACAGAAATCAAGTATGTGCCTCCTCTGATCCATATAAAGATGTATAGCTCCTTTTGCTCAAAACTGAATAGTCACTGTGATTAGAATACAAGTTCTATGGTCTTGTCCCTACTCCTATTAGTCAAGCAAAACACTGGCTAGAGTTAATAGATATTTCTATAAGATAATTAAATTAAGTAGCTACAACCTGGCCAGCTGCTCACAAACAGAGAAGAGCTGTTTGTGCATGTGGATATAGATGCCAGCTTGAGCTGCAAGGTTCACAACATGATGAAACTGAGGAACTGACAGAAGGTTGGAATTAATGTGAGCAGACTTTGGCATATTCATGAAGCTGCTACATAGGCTCTCCTAAGGAACAAGCACAAAAGGGAAGGATAATTGTGACTTTTTTTTTAGAGAGATTTGAGAGCCTTGGAACAAATAATCCCACTGTGTGAGAAGGTTGGGAATTTGGGCAGAAAGTCTCCAAGGCAATACCAGGAATTTTTCAAACAATTTAAACACAAGAAGGGATATACAACAAATGGAGGCAAGGACAGGTAATAAATCAGCATTGGAAACAAAAATCAGGAAACTCCAAGACCAGATGGAGCAAAAGCTAGCAAGGGACATAGGTAAAAAGAGTCTACAGGGATATGAATTACAAAGGGAAGTTGAAAATATATGTAGATATGTTGATGCATGCATATGTTGATTGTATGTATTGTAAATATATGTTGACTGTAGGGGGTGGGATAGGGGATGGTGTGGACAACCTTTCAGCTGTTCTTCTAACTAACTGCACTTTCTGAAGTTAACAGCATATTTTTGCAGACAGTGTCTGCCTCAAACAGTGGTAATGCTTATAGCTATTACCAAAGATCAGTATGCAGGAAGGCTCTTGATTATACTTTCTCCTATAGAAAGCAAGGTCACTGCTAAATCCTATGTATCACGTCGGGAGTGCAGAAAGTAAAAGGCCACACCTGTGAGGAGGAGTGGACAGGACAGGCGAGCCTAAACTGACCAACAACGTATTACATCGCGTAAAAGTCATATTCAGTATAATGCTAAGGGATCATGCAGGTCAAGCATCTTCTTCAACGGCTGGCATCCAAGGAGGACTCAGTCTATCCTGCCTTCGATCCCGATCCAAATGTTCTTGAATCCACTTTCAGAATCCAGCTGCTGAATCCAATTCCCAGCTGCTGTGGAATCCAGTCTGGGACTTCCCCAGTGCCTGCTCCACAGCATCAGTGGCGATGGTGATGTAATTGCCATCGGAGGATTGGGTCTGATATTGGGGGTGACGTAATTGCCATCAGGGGGATTGGGTTTGATATTGGGTTTGTATATATTTGTATATATTTCATTTTATTCTTATTATTTTCATTAAAGCTGTTTTCTATTTCTAATCAATAAGTATCTCTGCCTTATTCCTTTGTTGTGGTTTAAGAGTTAACAAA